>CM021108.1:428859452-429138005 GCA_007115665.2 Sequoiadendron giganteum | reverse complement strand
CCCACTCTCCCCCTCTCTCCCTCCCTCTCTATCTCCCTCTCTATCTCCCTCTCTCCCTCTCTATATACTAAGACAACCAAATTTCACATAACGTGCTCATGTTATAACACGAGCGCATTTTTTACTCCACTAAAATGGTAAAAAAACTCTATATACCCGTGATTTGAAGGCCCACAGTCTGCATATTCCCCTGGTTTTGAATGTGCTCTGATAAAAATAGATTTTTGATGATGTTGTGAAGTGTGCAAGCATATTTTTCACATTCCATCACCTTTTCCATGATCATTTTACCACCTTTGCATGAAATAGCAAAGTTTCCATGTTGAAAGACATAATATCAATTGAAGTTTGAATTCCATTGAAAATTGATATACAATTGAAGTGTGGAAGGGAACAAGCTTTTGAACAAGTCAAATTGTTGTGGAGTTTGAAGAAAGAAGAAGCTAAGGCTACATAATTGGGTTGAACTCCTCCATTTGAAAGTCTAGTTTTTAAGGTATGTGAAATCTTTACAAATTTTCTTTCATTCTATTATGGCTTGCTTTCATTTTTGTTTTTCATTATAACCTTAGGTTGTCAATGCACATTTTAAATTACCAAATTATATACACAATTATATACACTTGCCAATTACCATTTTACACTTGCCAATTATAGAAATTCAGAACCATTCACCAAAATTCATCCTTTAAGACAACTCCAAGCCTCTCCCATTCCTCTGAAGGGTCCAAACACCTTCCAATACCTCTGCACAAACTGATGCAGTACAAAGGAAGAAATCAACACCTTTCTTGACACACTTATTCAACTATATTTCCCTTCACAAAAATTTGATTCGTATACTCAAATTAGCATTAAGAGTTCCCAATTCCTTAAGGACCTTCAAATACACCTTGAAAATATTGAAGATAACTGATTACAATCAACTAGGTTCCTCAAAACATCAACCAATGATTATGTCATTCACAAGTTGTCTTAAATCTTCCATAATGGCACCATTGTTTACAAACACAAACTATAATTCTTAAGGCACAACCAAACCATTATTTGCTTAATAAATCTTTGTTTGAGTTAGTACAACAAAAATGAAACCTTTCAGAAGTCTGCCCTTACACACAAAATTAGTTCCTTTGTTCACTGTCCACATTACTAGTAGCCAAGCATCTACAAACTGTCACATGTATCTCACAAACCATGCACACACTTTCAAACTGTGGTACTCATTTTTGATGCAGAGTTAGAGGACCCAAAACCATTGAAGATGTCAACTTGCCTTCTAGAGCTATCTAAGAAGATTAAAAAGGCATAATGGACCAATCCCAACACTCCTCCAAGTTGGACAGCAAACAAAAACATTATTTCCCAAATTTCACCCTTGGAATCTAATTATTGTGCAAAACCAGTTTTGGGCCCTTAACTGCAAAACTTTTGAAAACACCAGGAAAATAAAAGAATGATTGTAGCACCAATTTCAGAGTTGCAAGACATACCTTAACCCATCACATGACTCCTTTGGGACAACATTTAGAAAACTAACCTTTTTCACTATTTTAGGCCTCCAAGTAGGCCAATTTTACAAAGGAACTACCCTTAGATCTTCACACCAAACTTCCAAACCCAAAAACAGTCTTTAATTAGGTCTCAAAACAAGATAATTTCTAGGTCTTAGGACCTTACCCACTCAACTAGGCTTCCAATACAAAAACCCCCATTTTTCAATGCAAAGAGGGAGGGTTTATAGAAACTCCTATACTCGGGCCTTCCCAAACCATTCCAAAGCATCAAACTTCTTCCAAATACCCTACACAAGGTCAAAAGTTCATTACATAGACCACTCCTTCAACACTTTTTTAGGAACTAATATTCATCTCATTACCATGGTATAGATAAAATTATCCGCCATGCCGAAGAAAAAGACAAAGAGGAAACTAACAGATGAAGGGAATGAAACCTTGAAAGAAAAGGAGAGAGTTCAGGTGGCCACATATCGTGAAAAGAAGAAATTGGAAATGATTGATGAAAACAAACTGATTGTAGAGGAACCTCAACCGTCAAAAAGAGAACAGGAATTGGCAGCACACAAGCATGAATGTGAAGGCATCGTCGTAAGACAGATTCAAATACTATAGTTGGAGACACACCCTCTACGATAAGTGAATATGAAGGGACACCATTAAGCACAAGCGAATATGGAGGGACACCATCTAGTACAAATGAATATGGAAAGACATCGTTTACTGCAAGTGAATATGCAGGGACACCAATTACCGTAAGTGAATATGGAGGGACACCAATTATGGTAAGTGAATATTGTTGGACACCATCCAACACATCTCAAGTTGAGAGTACATCATCACTCAAAATTGACAAAGAAGGTATGCCATCATTCCCATGTGAACCTTAAGGTATGTCTTCTTCTCCACCCTTGATCGAAGGTATGCAATCTAGCCCACCTCAATTAAATATTGATGAAATTCCTAATGTTGAGATGTATGTACCTAGGAGAACACCACCAAGAATTTTGCATTGAAAGCCAAAGTATTTGATTAATAGTGATTATGAGATTTTGCAGCACATGGAAGGTAAGATTTCAACATGCACTTGTAGAAGATATGCTGATAAGATTTGGGAATGATTCTTTGAAAGGCTAAATGAGACTGCAAGATGTCAACTATTTGTTGAAATGATGCGAGGTGTAAAGTATAGGAACATCATGAAGACTCTTGGGTTGAGAACATCGAATGCATCGAGTGAAGACACTATTGTGAAGAATCTAATGGATTCTTATAAGAGTGTGGGTAAGACCTCATGCTCAAAGGCTAGTAATGTCACCTAACGTGTCATTACATCGACTTTGGTAAGTTGTCAAACAAAGAGAGCTCGCCTAATTAAAAAGACTAGTGAAAAAACTAGAATTGTTAGAAAAAATTTATCAAGAGCCATTCAAAGGTGGCAAAGAATTGAGGGCAATGATACAAATGAATTATGGGCATTCTTGGGGAGACTGTCACAAAAAGATAAAGAAGTTGTTGAAGCCTTGAGAACACTAATTGAAGAGTATTGGAAGAATAACACAAGGCCATCTCCGAATCAAAGGGATGTGGTAAGAAGGAGAATCGGTAGTTGGAATCGTGAGCCACATCCAAAACATTTTTTGGATATGACTCAAACCCAATTTTTTCAGAAATTTGAAAATGATTATCCTCAATTTAGTATTTCTCAAAGATTTTTTGAACTACTTAAACCTTTTTATGTCAAGATAAATCACACACGCACTACTTGTTGTTGTAGACTACATATTGAATTTTCTAACCATTGCGATGTTTATCGTTCTATATGTTTAGATTTGCATACTAATGATGTTTTGCAGGATTGTGGCATAGAAGCCCTAGCAAAATCTTCAAGAGAGTTCTTATCAAAAAAATTATGTGAAATAGAGGATGCCCAGATATTCTATAGGACAACATGCTTGGATGGTTCATGCGAGCATTGTGGTGGCTTCCAGCGTATGCTAGTATGTCAACATATGGAAAGCACAGATGAGGTGGGACAAAAACTAGTAGAGTTCAAGAAGTATTAAAAAGTGGCATATGCTACAAAAGATGGGTCTCAAGCAAAAAGATGTGATTTGGTTATTGAGAAGATTCCAATGTACAAATTTATGACCACATTTCATGACAGTATATTGTCTGAGTATGCAATGCATACCCATAGAGCCCGATGGTTGGACATGCAGTTCAAGCTATGCAAGGACACCTTTCCAGTTGGAAGCATAGTATCTATGGTTGAATTTGTAGAGAACTACACTCTACAACCACAACATGAGGTGCAGTCATAGTACTACAACTCCACACAAGTTTCGATATTTGTGCACATAGCATTCATTCATGCATCTGATAGTATAGATGAGCAAAGGAAGGTATTGAGGGAGTACCACTTTTACATTAGTGATGATCACACACATTCTCTAGAGTTCGTGCAAGGTTGCTTCCAGATGTTCTACAGTGGTTTGGCTCAGAGGGGCATAGAATACGATGAACATATAATATGGTCTGATAACTATGCAACACAGTTCAAGAACTCGCGCATGTTCTACTGGTTGTGTAGAATGCATGTCATTATAGGTGTTCAACATATGTGGAACTTTTGTGAGGCTGGACATGGAAAGGGAGAGCATGATGGTGCAGGAGCATGCATGAAAAGAGCATTAGCATGAGAAGAGTTAAAGTATAAAGACAGTGCAAAGTTGACAAATGCAAAATCAATCTTCGATTGGTGTAATGATTTGATGGGTCCAGGTAATGAAGGTACGTCTTCAATTCATAGATTTTTTTGGTTGATGGATGATACTAACATTGCACCATATGAAGATTATTGTACACTAATAGGATCAAGTGAGGTACACTCTTTCCTTAGCTCAAATATAGGTTCATGGAGTATCGATACATGAAAGATGGCATGCTTTTGTTCTTCATGTACAATGCAAGATTGGAATGATTGTGAGTCAGGGGAGTGGGTTGAAAAATGGTTCACAAGTTATCTTAGCCCACTTCACATGTATCGCCCTCCCCCAGCATTGGAACTAACACAGATAGAATCATCAGTCGACTTTGACCACATATCAGATCTAGTTCAACCAGGTGATATATCTACTTTCTTAGTTGTTGAAATTCCATATCGTTAGATCTTACTTTGTATTGTATTCGTAATGTTGAAAAATTTCAAGAGATTTTTTGCACATATCAATGCAAGGCATGTTTATGCAGTTATTGCAGATGAAGACAATGAAGAGGGAACATACTATTACTTGTGTCATTGTGTTGAGACCAAAAAGAAATTGGAGGCCCCAGTTATAGATGGAGAAAACATCGAATACCCTACAAGCTCAGTTGTGGTTACTGGAACATGGCTTAGAAGGTACCCACATTCAAGTGTTAAACATTGGCTATTTCAGGACTTTGACATGCATCGTAAGATTCTTCATTACTCGATCCTTGTTGTGGCATCCAGTGTTCATTTGACCAAATATGGGGGTAGACCTTTGAACAAGATGTTATGGAAGGTCTGTCAGCTTGACCATGAGGCAATAGTTGACACAATAAAGAGTAGAGCAGACCCGGATGGTTTGTTGGATTAATTTGTAAGTATATGCACATTGGTTCTTATTAATTTATACTTGTATGCACATTAATTTTTTTGATTCCAATGCTATCATCTTCTTTTATAATGATTGTTGTCCCCTTGCAAAAAATGTAGATATATGAGCCATCCAAGAGAATGTCAACCAGAAAAGCAATGCAACATCTGTAAGTGCCTTCCATCTATTTTTATTTCATTTCCATTTTGGATGCTCTTTATTTTTCTCTTCTACTTTGTGTATTTGTAAGTAAACTACTAAGGGTTGATTGATCTTTCGTTACAAAAAATGCTGATTTAAGAGCCATCAAAGAGAATCTCAGCCAAAAAAGCAATGCAACATACTTATTTTGGATTTTGACAAATCTCAATTTTGATTTCAAGCCATTATAAGAGAGAATATGAAGCTTAGTGAGAGAATCTCAAGTTACTCATTTGAAGTTAACCTCATAATGAGCACCTATGATGTAGACATTTAAAGACAATCTTGAATGTATGAGTGACATTGTAAAAGATCTGAGAGAACGAAGTGCCAGAGGCATTGTAATAAGATTTAATTACATAATGAGATATACTCAAATATTGTAAGGTTGGAGTTCATGTTTGGTGTAGTAGCACCTTGTTCTGTAAATGCCTTGAGTAGGAAAATTTGCAAACTTTGAATTTTGAAATGTAAACAATGTGAAAAAGGTCATATAAAGGTCATGTAAAAAATTTGTACACATTTTTCTGCAACTCGTGTGATCAAGTGGACTATTCCAACAGGTTAGAATAGGTATTTTTATGCTAGGCATGGTCCTCTTTCACACCGAAACACGTAGAATCGCTTCGAGCTATGTTCCACCATATCAATCCCTTAAGGGTCCAAACTGCAAAATGGCTGCAAACTTCAACATGCTAGTACTCGGATACCCTAACATTTAGAAACTCCTCGTCTAATCCTAAAGAAATGCATTGGGCCCCTCTAGAAAAACCTCTCTCGGTTTTGGCTATCTTGGAGTGGTTTTCTCGTGGTGGCGGATTTTCACTTGATGGAAAAAGTGTCAAATTCAAGCAGTGCAAAGTTGCAAAGTGGTGCAGATTTCGCTTTGCAACTCGTATGACCAAACTAACTACTCCAACATGTCCGAATAGGTATGTTTACAAAAGGCATGGTCTATTTTCGCACTGAAACACCTAGAATCGCTTTGAGCAATGTTCCACCGGATCAATCCCTTAAGGGTCCAAAGTGCAAAATGGCTGCAAATTTCAGAATGCTAGTACTCAAATACTATGACACTTAAAAACTTCTTGTCTGATCCTATAGAAATTCATTGGGCCCCTCTAGAAAAACCTCTCTCGGTTTTTGATATCTTGGAGTGGTTTTCTCGTGGCGGTGGATTTTCACTTGATGGAAAAAGTGTCAAATTCAAGCAGTGCAAAGTTGCAAAGTGGTGCAACTTTCGCTCTGTAACTCGTGTGACCAAACTAACTGCTCCAACGCGTTCGAATAGGTATTTTTACGCTAGGCATGGTCTTTTTTTGCACTGAAACACGTGGAATCGCTCCGAGCTACATTCAACCGGAACGATCCCTTAAAGGTCCAAAGTGCAAAATGACTGCAAACTTCAGCATGCTATTACTCAAATACCGTGACACTTAGAAACTTCTTGTTTGATCCTACAAAATTTTTTTGGGCCCCTCTAGAAAAACCTCTCTTGGTTTTGGCTATCTTGGAGTGGTTTTCCCGTGGCGGCGAATTTTCACTTGATGGAAAAGGTGTCAAATTCAAGCTGTGCAAAGTTTCAAAGTGGTGCAACTTTCACTCTGCAACTCATGTGACCAAGCAGACTATTCCAACACATCTGAATAGATATTTTTATGCTAGGCATTGTCCATTTTTGTACCGAAACACGTGGAATCACTCTGAGCTATGTTCCACCGGATCGATCCCTTAAGGGTCCAAAGTGCAAAATAGCTGCAAACTTCAGTATGCTATTACTCGGATACCGTGACACTTAGAAAATTCTCATCTAATCCTACAGAAAGATGTTGGACCCCTCCAAAAAAAATTTTTCTCAGTTTTGGCTATCTTGGAGTGGTTTTCTTGTCGCGGCAGATTTTCACTTGATGGAAAAGGTGTCAAATTCAAGTTGTGCAAAGTTGCAAAGTGGTGCAACTTTCACTCTGCAACTCATGTGACCAAGAGGACTGTTCCAACATGTCAGAATAGGTATTTTTATGCAAGGCATGGTCCTCTTTCACACCAAAACACATGGAATCACTCTAAGCTATGTTCCACCGGATCGATCCCTTAAGGGTTCAAAGTGCAAAATAGCTGCAAACTTCAGTATGCTATTAATCGAATACCGTGACACTTATAAAATTCTCATCTAATCCTATAGAAAGGAGTTGCACCCCTCTAGAGAAACCTCTCTCAATTTTGGCTATCTTGGAGTGGTTTTCTCGTGGCGGCGGATTTTCACTTGATGAAAAAGGTGTCAAATTCAAGTTGTGCAAAGTTGCAAAGTGGTGCAACTTTCGCTCTGGAACTCGTGTGACCAAGCGGACTATTCCAACACATCCGAATGGGTATTTTTACGCTAGGCATGGTCTTTTTTTGCACCGAAACACGTGGAATCGCTCCAAGCTATGTTCCACCGGATCGATCCCTTAAGGGTCAAAGTGCAAAATAGCTGCAAACTTCAGCATGCTATTACTTAGATATCATGATGTTTAGAAACTTCTCATTTGATCCTATAGGATCATGTTGAGCCTATCTAAAAAAGCCTCTCTCAGTTTTGGCTATCTCGAAGTGGTTTTCCAATGGTGGCAGATTTTCACTTGATGGAAAAAGCATCAAATGCAAGCAGTGCAAAGTTGCAGAGTGGTGCAACTTTCGTTCTGCAGCTTGTGTGACCAAACGGATTGTTCCAACACTTCCAAATAGGTATTTTTATGCTAGGAATGGTCCTCTTTTGCACCAAAACACGTGGAATCACTTCGAGCTATGTTCCACCGGATCGATCCCTTAGGTTGGAGGAGTCTTAAGTTGCAAATTTGTAAGTTGCTTAAAGCAACAAATTTGAAATGATATTGAATGGCCCACTTAGAACTCATTGCATATAAGTGATGCTCACAAAGGTGAGGCACTAGGCCTTCCCGGGAGTTCACCCATTCCAGTATACTCCAGCTCAAGTGCTTAACCATGAAGTTTTTTCCCCAAGGTTAAGCCCACTTAGCTTGCAACCCCATTTGCAAAACCTTCAGCAAGTGTTGTGCCTTATGAAACATTCATTATAGAGCCCCTTTAGCTCATCAATTGATAAGTAGGAGGTATTTTCTACAATGTGTCAAATTGTGATATTGCTACCAGGATTCCATTGAGCAGTCATTTGTAGTATTAGATATAGCTCTAGCTTCTACAATATTGCACATGATTGCAGATAGTTTCAAAGATCTAGATAACATCAATAGTTCACATTACTCAAGAAGGATGAACATCTTAAAGACATTTGCGGAAATCAGGACAAGTAACCTTCTTGTGGACTTAGGGTTGCAATATTTGATCTACAACATGTTCCATGATTTCTTCAGTAGGATCAATAACACACATAATGAAGGTGTGTTTGTAGTCATGAAAGATTATGGTTCGAACTATCCAGGAGAGTGATGTTTTATCTCGACCAACCATATCTATACCATGGTTTGTTTGGAAATAAGGATGGGTTCTCTCTTCATCGGCATATACATTATTCCTCGATGTGTTCACACTAGTGTTACAATACTAGGACTCGCCTCGGACTTGAAAAGCCATTTTTTGACTTGGACTTGGGCTCGGAGCCCAGACTCGACAAATAGAAAAACCTAAGAAATTCAAAGATTTGTAAGCATTTAAAACTTGTTTCATGCACCCTTTAATAAATAGACCTTAAAGACACAATAGCATCATCAAATAGAAATTACTATGATCCCATACACAAACATACATCAATCACATAAGTATAAGAACAAATTTTAGCTGAAGGAAATAACACATTTAGATATATAAATATTGTGAGATTGCTATCAGGATTCAATCGTGTAGTTTTACAAGTCAAACTCATTGACCCATGATTCATCAGTAGTGGTTCACAAGAACACATCTCTCATGATAATGAATGGTTCATAAGGAGGAAGATACATCTTCATACATTTCTTCTATCACAAATGAGAGAAGTGCTTGGTTTCATGAAGGTCATGAGACAACCATTAATGGGGAGTGGATACATGAAGAACTAATGGAGAATGATAATGGCTTTAGACCTGCTATAAAGGAAAAAAAAATTCGTTTCAATGAAGCAAGAGGTTTTTGGTTTCACTACCAAAATGAGCCTACAAAGAATGCATGTGAAACTCCTTTTGACCTTGAGGGTGTACTTACTCCATCTCAAGGATCATGCATTGAGGATGACATAGATCAATTCTAGGGCTAACCAATTAATAATTATACACGTGAATAAGTCAAACATGTACATGTCAATAAGGGAAGTACAAGTACTCAAAAACACGTAAGCCTCAAAAATTATACATACAAATACATAGTATACACAAATTAAAACAAAGTATATGCACGAATACAAGGTATATGCATGAAAACATGTAAGCCTCAAAGTATACACTCGAATGCATGTAAGTCACAAAGTATACAAATAAGTTGTAAAGTATACACTTGAATACACGTAACTCATATCTATTGAACCATCAATTTAGAATGCAAATATGGATAGGCATCGATAAAAGATATTTGTATTAACCAAACAGCCATGTAGGCATACATAAATATATGTCGATATAAGTATGAAATATATGTACAAAATAGCCATATAGGCTTACGAGAATGCCATCTAGGCATACAATGTCAAATATGTCCAATAAAAAATATGTACAAAACTGCCATGCATGCATACAACAAAGGACTCTGGAATCAAAAGTCATTGCTCTCCATGCGCAGGAAATAAAATCTTTCCCTTTCCTTTTCGCTCGGATGGCGATTGGTCTATCACTCATTTTTGCTGTGCTCGTGGAGTGCTCCTGCTACTCCTCCTAGGGTTTAGTTCATGGTGAATCTTTAACTATTACAATAAGAAGTAAAGAGATGAATATATAGAAATTACATTATAAAAAATGGTATATTTAACAAAATAATCACTTACAGCCATCTCACGATCTCTCTCCATGAGGGAAATATCCTCACACCCATGCTTAGGCATGCTCAAGCCCTGTATAAACCATACAAATAGACAAAAACTACGTGAATCAATAATGGTTTGATTTTTCACTAACTAACATCTATAACAACAAATGTAAATTAAAATTTACTAATTTGCCTCATACCTCTTCTATCAGAGCCATCGAGGATTGTATAGTAGATGTCACACCAGTATCCATTGCCCTCATCACATTCGAAGGTGTATCGTCTCGCAACAACTGAAAATAAAACAACAAATTATTCAACGTAATCAACGATGTGCATGTATAAACTACACAAATCTATTAAGTACTTGATTCATTAGTTAAACTCTTTATTCTATTACCTACATGAAGGTTTGAGTAAATCCACTGCCACTGGGAAGTGTTCCATCAAAACTTCCAATATAAGTTTGTTCAACATCCAAAATTGCATATTAAATTACCATTCGTAAAACAATGCCCTTAATATGCAATAAACTTATAATTGTTTACTAGTTACATACCCTAGCGATAGGTGTACTACAAAAATAGGTTGGTGGGGGCCAGTGTATCCAGTCTCAACATTGTGACCCTGCAATTTTATTAAAATCATAAAACATTTTTAGTTAATCTTGCATTTCAAAATCAAAATTTAATAAATTAAATTCAATGAACACATGCACTAACTTTTACCTGACTATCAATGCCATATGCCTCATGCAAAATTTCAGATGCCCTCTCCATCTCCATAGCTGTAGACAGATTCTGCATACCAGTCTCTTGAAGGTCGGTGGGGTCATGTGAACAAGTAGCCCCAAAAAATTGACACACATGTGTTCGAAGGCCACCACTAGAAGACTCCCCTAGATGACACTATAGAATAGGGCTAGAATGATGGATGAAACTCTGGGTCAAAGTGTTGATTGCCTACAATGTCTCTACATCAACACTTTCCTTCATGATGGAAGGCATAACAACGTGCTCATAAGGTGGCCTAGCGAGAGCTCGTCTACCTTGCTGCGTAGGATCCGACTGTGCATCGGGTCTATCCTGAGCTGACCCCCCACCTCTCCCCTGGAAATCCCTCATATCAAAATAATTTGGGATTTTGTTCAATATGAACTCACTATATAGTTTCCTAAGGAAATATTGCAGGACCTCGCAATTGTTGCACGGTTGGTAATCGAAGACCATGTACCACCTATCATAAAACCGCTCCTTCATTTGTTGGTGGTGGCACCAATGGATAGGAAACCTCTTCGCATTGAGGGTAAGATTTTGATTTGTGCATGGGTCGGTGAATAATGAGCACAAATCACCTTTTGTAATTTTTAAATCTTTCACATCCTTGTATGATAGTTTATTTGCATAATAGTCCCTAGCCGCCTATCTCCTATCTTCCCATCCAGTTATTTATTTGCTAATTGAATCTATGTTTGTTAACATATCTTTCAATGAATTTGCTAGGGTCATTCTTTCTGTGGTTGAACCATTTGGATCACTCAACCTATTGATCAAATCCTCAATTTGTTTTTTGTTGTTCTCAATTTCACTCATTAAATTTTGTTGAGTGCTAGGAGAGGGTTGAGTGATTGGTGGAGGAGGTTGATGTTGTGGTTGATTTTGATCTTGAGGATTTGGTTGGTCTTCCTATTGAGTATTTTGAGGGTTTACAGGTTGATTTGCATCTCCTAAAAATTCAAACAAATAGATATCAAATTCAACCTAAAACTAACAAATTCAAAACAAAAACCATAGAATCCTTACCCCTTACAGCTCCTTGTCATCGTGGCGCCATCGTTGTGAAGAAATACGGATTCTTGGTGAAGAAATTCTCCTCCTAGAACGCGAGCACAATATTCTGGGGTTTTTGGCCATAGGTGCAACAAAAAAACCAGTCGAAATGCAAATGAAAGATTTGTATTTGTTATTTTGCTTTTAATAGTTGTTAACGCGAGCATGTTATAATGCGCTCGTGTTATGTCTTTGTAGTTGTAGCCATCAAGACCTTGCCTAGGTTTAATGGAAGACATAACGCGAGCGTGTTATAACGCGCTCACGTTATGGTTTTCAACTCTTTTTTTTTAGGGTGTCCATAGAATTGCTACCCATTTCCATGCACCCGCCCCATTAATCCTTCTGAGAAAAGTACATGTAGGCAGATAGCAAATTCAACACATGCATAGATTCAAATTATAGAATCAAACAACATTAAAGAAAAACTTATGGACACATAGATTTACGTGGGGAAAACCCTTTCAGGTAAAAAACCCCACTCTCCAAAACACTCAGCTCAATTGTATTAGTCAACAACACAAGTTACAATACAATCTTAGAGCTATGCTCTTTAGAATTTTACATCTTGTCGATCTGGAGAATACAAGCAACACCATTATATAAAATCCTCGCACTATTACAATGTCCTCACATGACATATAGTGCAGATTCATTTCATCTCACCAACCCATTCGTTCAGCCAACCTTTCATCCAGCACAGCCTCACGACCACTCAGTTTCACATCTTCTTGGCTCTATGTCACTCAATTTTCACATTTACAATTCCTTAGCATACCGCTCAAACACTCTCACTACACGATCTGATCATCTTGGCACTTCATCGATTGACCTCTTAGCCTTTTTTCAATCAACAACCATCAGGGTGTAATTAATTACCCTACCGACACGCCTTCCATCATTCTCTGATAACGTGCACCACAATGCAACACACATCGAGTCGCCCAGCATTAAATCAGGATACAGAGACATATCTACACTTTGTCAACCTCTTGAATCAGATCATTCATTTAATGCAAATATATCACAAATCAAAATGTAACTTTCAGCCAATCAACGTTGATTCACAATAGCGATGTAAAATCAATGAATATCATAATGCACATGTCATTGCATTATTCATCCACCACTTTCACCATCACCCAAACAGTCAACAAAACCCGAGCCCCTTCTATCGCGCCACTGCTCACCATCCATCATACACTCACAGTGATGTGGTATACATTGCACTACCACACCCTAGCAGGAAGACACCTATGGTACAGCAGTGAAAACTCGCTTGCCAAACCGTCATTGTCAACCCACCATCGCAGCTTAAGGAACAAGCCTCTGTGGTATAGCGGCAAGCTTCTATTGTTGCCCGCCATGTCCACCGTGCTACCATGCTCAAGCTAAAAGACCTTTGTGGTGTAGCGGTAAGCCACTGCATAACCATCAGTCGACATGAAGCCCACCACAATAAGGACGTAACACCGTGGCACCGCACCAAGACCGAAGGACTCCCATGGTAGGGAGGTAACCAACTACACCAACCGCCATTATTTCACCACACTACAGTGCCTTCTGTGAGTGACCCCCATGGTAGGGAGGTAACTGCTATGCCAGACCATCGAGCCTTCATCGTGCAACCATCGAACAGTGTGGAGACCACCATGATATGGCGGTAACACCGCCCAACCATGGACCAAACAACAGAGGCTCGTGGTAAAGTGGTAAACTATGCAACTGTGCCTCTATTAACTGTTCCCCATGGTAAAGTGGTAAAGGCCAAGACTGAAGAGAAAATGCCAGGTCTTCAAGACATTTCAAAGCTAGAAAGTTGAGGAAAATTTCCCAACAATCTCCCACTTGATGAAAACTTACTGGCTTCCTCCAAACTCGAACACAAGAACCTAACACAATGCTTTCATGCTCCAACCAAGACACCTACAATGACATCCAATATTTCCACCAACTCAGGCAATAGCTCCAACCATCCACCATAGGAAAAAGGAACGAGCCAAGGCATATATGCACCAGTCTCAAGAACACAAGCATTGGATTCTACTGACGGAAAAGGCACCATAGAAACAACTTCAAAGCTCTCAAACATGAACACAGACATGAAGATTTTCTCCAAAGAGAAGACAAAACATCAGCTAGATCATCAGCCAGAAAACTGACTGCAAACATCCAACTGATCAAACCCATGCAACTGAAAACAACACCCACAACTCATGCTATCCATCCAATCACTCATACCTTCAAGGTATATTCATTAGTAAACTCGTGCCAGCAACATAGCCAACCCATCAACCATTGATACAAGCATCATGTGCCAACCAGTCAAGAAAACCAAACACATACAGGTACTCCCACTACATGGGTAATGCCAAATCTAAAAAACAATGACATAACAAGTCTACGAATCATAGCACATAGAAAGATGTAACCATGTAGTACTGAGGAACTACCACACTGATATGCACAACCTACAACCACCTACTGCAAGAATCATTTCTCTCAGTAGTCTTCTAGAGTTCTTCCAAGTTCTCCACTTCTGAAAGAAGAAAGAGGCATAAGAACCTCCATGTCATCACCCAAGTGACAACACATGACCACAAACTAGTGACCATCACGGCTCCGCATAGACATCTCACATCTAAAGTCATATGAGATCGAACATACAGAAAGAAAAAACTAGACTAGAGAGAAATTGCAAATCATAACATGTAGCACCCTCCTGCACACACTTCTAAGTGTCAGTTGTGTCAAGAATGATCTTCTTCACATCCCAAAGGAAAATACATAACAACACCCAACCGTTCACCATAACAAAACATGGATGTAAGCCCCTCAAAGAAGATCAAACTAACCCATATACCTATCTCCTACCTCTTTTCAAAAGCACAAGGAGATAATCTATGTTATCCACCTTCAACTATGAATCCTCCAGAATCTTAAAGCAACAACTCAAGATTCATATCTATGAAAGATAAAGCATATGACATATCTGAAATATATAATGGGTAAATACCTCTCAAATAAACTTCACTATCAAGTAGATCAAAGGGAGGAAAAAGAAAAATGCTCCTCCAAGATATACAAGCCAGCATGACTCATCCAAAAGCAATCTCATCACTGGTCTCTGTTGAACTCGCGTCCAACCAAGGTGTAGGCTACTTGTAGTTTCAGCTGAAAACAACACCTTTCTCATCTCATGAGAATCATAGCATCATGTTATTCTCCATGTACCCATGAGCACCAACAACCTATCATCACATGCTAAACTTCAAACTACATTTAACATGAAGTTCTCAAGCATATGAAACAAAGTACTCAAAACATAGAGAATTTCCAGACCATTGTCAAAGCTCCAAAACATGTGAAATAGGAACTTATCATGACATCATGATCTACACATCCCCCTTAGGAGATACCATGCTTCAAGTGAACTAACCATGGTCTCAAGAGCAACACAACATGCCAAAACTCTAATGCACAAGCAAGAGTATACCATGACATAAAAAAAACAAGCTCTAAACCAACATCACCTATCAAGCACCACCAGCACCTCAGCCAAAGACTACAAACATCCTCCATGGTTTCAAGATTTTGTACATCTTCAAATAGTGTCCTTGCGAATGTGAAAGAACTCTTCTGCAGCAACAGGATCTAAGAATCCTTCCTAGAAACATCTACAACACCAAAGAAGATTATTCACCACCAAGTGATGAAATGATAGTCATTGCTAAAGCTCCCACTGAACCATGACATTGAGCTTTCCAAGCATCATGACCAAACATCTGCTACTCTAAAGAACGTCTAGGTACAATCGACAACATGTCCATCTGATGACAATGCCAACCAACACCAAGATCTCCAAACCACGCAGACCACTCCATCACTGTCAAAAGCTTACACTAAATAGTATACCCAATCCTTTCATGACATCATGATACACATGCTACAAGTCCCCATAGCCGACTATTCAGGTACTCAACTCCATCCATCCTCTCATCTCAAAGCAGCTACACTAGTGCACAAGTGACCACAAACAAGGTCAGCTAATAGATCTGCACCACCATAGAAGCAAGCTTGTGGATATTGACATCCACTTCCAAGTTGTCCCACAAAAAACATGTAGTTAAAGACAACCCACAACATTACACAACTCATAGATCCACTCAACAAAGCCTACAAATCTATCATCACACTAGAAACTGCAAAAGCGAGATCTCAAATAGAACAACCACATAGACAAACATGACTCAAACACCAGATCAAGCTCAGATCTAATTCACCAATCATGTCCACAACTCAAGCACCATAGTCTAGGAAACTAGCAAGCAACACCACAAGAATGTTGAGTGAAAAAAAGATACCAACACTCCCATGCAGAGAATACATTGCACCTCCTCAAACATGTCAAACTGCAACTATCTCATCCAGTCACACCCCAAAAGCTAGGGTCTATAAAATAGTTTAACATCAGCTCCACAAACCACAAGTTTTCCTTGACCATGCAAAACCTACAATACCACCATGTTTCCAAAACACCCATGCACCTCCATATTCACTACACATCTGGATGACTCTGGAATCTGTACACAACCATCACGGTTAACCAGAACAATGAACTGTCATGAATATGCATCATAGAATTTTTAGGAAAATCTACAGAAAACCCTTCAAAGCCAAAGACATGAATCTGAAACATGTGAGTACAAGGTACAGGTAAATAGGAACAACAGGCCCATTCTGAACCAAATCCAAAACAACAACCATGCACAAGCATACGAGAGATCCAGGCTATTCAAAAGTTTCAGACCACCCAGATCAACTTCATAGCCTTCATGCAATCAGGGCAATAGAGAAACCGACTTCAGTGCTAAGTCAGAACACCAAGCACAAGCACAATACTCTGTGGCTGAGAAACATCCCAAGAAACTCCATACTTCTAGGGAGCCTCTCACACAAACACCTAGTATGAACCACGCTCTACTACAACACAACCATGAGCATAAACTCACACCCCTTGCATCAGGATCATTTTCTGCCAACTAGGAGCCTCATACCACATTGTCACAATATGATCAACTCTAATATTCTCCAGCGTCTTTCATGTTGCATGTTGTCTCAAAAAGAGCAAGCACTTTCACTCATCAAAGGATCAATCATCAGCCGATTCCTTCATATTTCCTCAAGCTTTCCATGCTAGGAAATCTTCACAGGAGAAATACCCAAAACCAATATCTAGAAGAAGGCTCTGATACCAATTGTTGGTATCATGAACAAACCTTAAACTCCCTTAACTAGCTCTGATACCACTTGCTGGGGATGAGGCGTGTCAACTTACAACAAAACATCTAAGAACAGCAGTGCCTTAGTGACTTTATTTTTCAAATCACATCAAAGACACAAACTACTATGCCATAAAGTGGAAATAGGTGAAGTGGTTTCCCCCATTAATCCTTCTGAGAAAAGTACATGCAGGCAAATAATAGATTCAACAAATGCATAGATTTAGATTATAGAATCAAACAACATGAAAGACAAACTTATGGACACACAGATTTACATGGGGAAAACCCTTTCAGGTAAAAACCCCACCCTCCAAAACACTCAGCTCAATCGTATTAATCAGCAACACAAGTTACAATACAATCTCAGAGCTATGCTCTTTAGAAGTTTACATCTTGTCCATCTGGAAAATACAAGCAACACCATTATACAGAATCATCACACTGTTACAATGTCCTCACATGACATACATTGTAGATTCATTTCATCTCACCAACCCACTCATTCAACCAGCCTTTCGGCCAGTACAGCCTCACGGCCACTTAGGTTCACATCTTCTCCGTTCTGTGTCACTCAGTGTTCACAGTTACAATGCCTTAGCATACCGCTCGAACACTCTCACTGCACGATCTGATCATCTTGGCACTTCACCAATCGACTTCTTAGTCTTTTTTCAATCAACAACCATCAGGGCATATTTAATTACCCTACTGACAAGCCTTCCATCATTCTCTAGTAATGCACACCACAATGGAGCACACATCGATCTGCCCAACATTAAATCAAGATATAGAGACATATCTACACTTCGTCAACCTCCCAAATCAGATCATTCATTTAATGCAAATATATCGTAAATCAAAAAATAAGACTTTCGGCCAATCAACATTAATTTACAACAGTGATGTAAAATCAACAAATATCGTCATGCCATGTGTTGTCACATTATTCATCCACCGCTTTGACCGTCACCCAGATAGTCAACACAACCTAAGCCCCTTCTACCATGCCATCGCTCACCATCCATCATACGCTCGTGGTGAGGCGGTATACACCACACTACTGCGCCCTAGTAGGAAGACACCCACAGTACAGTGGTGACAACCCACTTGCCAAATCGTCGCCATCAATCGGACCATCATGGCTTAAAGAACAAGCCTCTACAGTATAGTGGTAATCTTCTATCATTTCCCACCATGTCCACCATGCTACCATGCTCAAGCTGAAACACCTCCGTAGTGTAGCAGTAAGCCACCACGTAACTGCCAGTTGACATGAAGCCCTCCATGGTAAGGAGGTAACACCGTAGCACTGCACCAAGACCGAAGGACTCCTGTGGTAGGGAGGTAACTGACTGTGCCGACCACCATGGTTTCACCATGCCTTCTCTGAGTGACCCCCGTGGTAGGGAGGTAACCACTAAGCCAGACCGTCGAGCCTTCACCACACAACCACCAAACAGTGTGGAGACCGCCACGGTATGGTGGTAACACCACCCAACCATGAACCAAACAATAGAGGCTCGCAGTAAACCGGTAAACCATGCAACTACGCCTCTATTAACTATTCCCCACGGTAAAATGGTAAAGGCCAGGACTGAAGAGAAAACACCAAGTCTTCAAGAGATTTCAAAGCCAGAAAGTTGAGGCAGATTTCCCAACACTTTACTGCTCCGTTAATAACCAAGGAAGAGCACTTATATTAATTTAGTCTCCATCGCTATTTAATTGAATGACATTTTTCATTGCATGATTGGCTTCCTGAATGTCACTACATATTTTGACAATTTTTTCTTTGTCATTCCTTCCATCCAATATTTTCCATAATGTTTTTGTTATATTCTTTCGGATATGCATTGTATCAAACAAATGCATAATTTGTAGTTGCTCATAGTAGGGCAACCTACTAAATTGTCTGGGATAAATTTTTAGTCCCTGTGGAAGCCGGCCATTAATGCCTTGACGACCTTCATGAAGCATATAAGTTAAACAAATTAACAACAACAATCATTTTCAATTACAACATGAGTAAACAAAACACAATATAAAAATATAAATTCCAAACATATCATATATGATAGATAAACAATTTGATCTGATGTATAATCTTGACAATTAATTCTATTATATTCCAACTTCCATAGGTGAGGTGTCATATTTCATGGTTTTGATGTAGTCTCTTCTTTCCCATTGAAAAGATGTTTTTCAGTAGTTCAATACTTATGATTTATGTGGAGGAAGTACCTATACTCATCAAACACCTACTTTCCTAAACTTGTTGAACGACGAGATTTCATCTTTGGACCACAAATTGGACATGTGAATTTTCCCTTTGTTTGAAGACCTGCAAGATCATATAAAATTGGATTCAATATGTCAATTTTTATAAATATATATAATGAATAGATTATTTAAAAAACATGAATTATATCTACTTCATAAAATCAAATATCGTTAAAGTGCAGTTGAACGTTATAACATACCACAAAAATGTGTTAGCCCTGGGACATCATGAATTGTCCATACAAGCATTACATGGAATTAAAATTCTTTGTCCTGTTGGTCTAGAGATAGAGACATCACACATAGTAACGCCATTCCATAACTTTAATAACTCATCGATAAGAGGCTCAATATATACATTCATATCTTTAACTTGGTACTTACCTATTTGAATGAACATAAACATTACATAATTATTATAACCATTTTATTGCAATTTATATAAATTAATGTACATGACTATTGTTGTGCATATTTTGCACACACGCCCCGCCGTAGGCAGGGACCCTCTTTTTTCGCTCCCGACGGGCTTCTTTGCTCCCACCTCATTTTGTGTGCCCCTCATTTTGGTGTCCTAGTTGGTCAACACACCCTTCAAAGTCTCATTTTTGGCTGACCATATTTTGCCCCTAAAATAAAAAATTGCTAAGTCTTGGGTCTTTTGGGCTTCGCCTGCCCGCTTGCTCGATTCTTCTTTTTCCTTCATTTTTGACTTTGGAGATAGGTTTCCTATGGATTTGGGATGTTTTGTGGTGCCCAAGTGAACTGCCAAGTTTTCATTAAGTTTTAAGAAGTTGCAAAAGTTTCAAAACAACATTCCTACAACAACATTTCCAGAACAGCATTCCGGCCTCACATTTCCGGAATGTCCAAGCACTCCTCTGATTTGAAAACGGACTTCGACCCAGATGGTAAAATTGGATATTATCCTCCTTGGACCTTTCAAATTCCAAATTTTCAGCTGGGAGATACCATCTAGAGTTCCATGCTTTGTTCGTCGTTTTCAAAACAGCATTCCAGCCTCTTATCTTTGGAACGTCCAAGTGCTCCTCCGATTTGAAAACGGACTTTGAACCAGATGGTAAAATTGGATCTTATCCTCACCAGACTTTTCAAATTCCAAAATTTTCAGCTGGGAGATACCATCTAGAGTTCCATGCTCAATTCACCGTTTTCAAAACAACATTTCCAAAACGACATTCTGACCTCTTATCTCCAGAACATCCAAGCGCTCCTCCGATTTGAAAATGGACTTTGACCCAGATGGTAAAATTGGATCTTATCCTCCTTGGACCTTTCAAATTCCATTTTTTTAGCGGGGAGATACCATATGGAGTTCCATGCTCTGTTCATCGTTTTCAAAACAGCATTTCCAGAACGACATTCCGGCCTCTTGTCTTTGAAATGTCCAAGCGCTCCTCCGACTTGAAAACGGACTTCAACCCAGATGGTAAAATTGGATCTTATCCTCCCCAAAATTTTCAAATTCCAAATTTGTAGCTGGGAGATACCATCCAGAGTTCCATGCTCTATTCACCATTTTCAAAACAGCATTTCCAGAATGGCATTCCGACCTCTTATCTTTGGAACATCCAAGCGCTCCTCTGATTTGAAAATGGACTTTGACCCAGATGGTAAAATTGGATCTTATCCTCCTTGGACTTTTCAAATTCCAAATTTGCAACCGGGAGATACCATCTAGAGTTTCATGCTTTGTTCGTCGTTTTCAAAACAACATTTCCAGAACAGCATTTTGGCCTCTTATCTCCGGAACATCCAAGTGCTCCTCCGATTTGAAAACGGACTTCGACCCAGATGCCAAAATTGGATCTTATCCTCCTCGGACCTTTCAAATTCCAAATTTATAGCCAGGAGATACCATCCAGAGTTCCATGCCCTATTCACTATTTTCAAAACAACATTCCTAAAACAGCATTCTGACCTCTCGGTCCCGGAACGTTTAAACGCTCTCCAGTAAATTGTTAATGGAAATCCACACTAAATATTGTGATCTTTTGATGATGCATGGGTGAATATAACAAGGAGTTTGCAAAATTTGATTAACATTTGCCTTGATCTATGTATGAAATCACTTACAACACTTCATGCATGCAGGTTTCAAGAAGCCTACCGCGGGTCTGTCGGGAGACCGATTGAGAAAGATGAACAAGGAAAGGCACATGGCTCCTATCACCATTCATTTTATGCCCACCTCCCCTCATGGTGCCCATCAATAGAGCCGGCATCAGAAGAAGGTCTATGCCAAGGAAGTCAATGACAAAATGCAAGGGGGTTGTCCTACTTTTCACCAGATGATGATGATCTTTGGGGGTTGTCTGTCTGAATCAAGGGCAACCAATCCATTGATGCCAATCGTCAATTGACCCATTTGATCCAATGAGGAATGTTGCAATTCGATTGGGAGGAAGACAACTTTCAAGTAGTTTCAGCTATAGTAAAAGGGAAATCAGCTAGAAGACAAAACTGCTACAGTGACTGGCCACTACAAGACAAAATAGGGAAAAGACAAATATGTATTGTAAATTACTTAATATTGTGGCATAGGTGAAGCCCTAATGTAATTGAATCTGGGCCACACAATGTAATTCAATCCTAGCCATTCATTCGGGCTTTGGAAAACTATAAATAGGGGTCTTCCCCTCATTTGTAAGGGTTGGAGAGTTGTTGTAAAAATATTTTGCAGCAATAGAAAGCATAATTGCATGATCTATGGGTGTTACTTTTGAGTTTGCTCATTATGTGTGCATGGTTCTACCTTCCAAGTTAGTTTTAGTTGTTATTTTTGAATGGATGTGATGATGGACATTGATGTTATAGTATTTGATGAGATTTCAACCCATACTTTTGGCACTTGTTGATGACAAGCTATTGTCCAAAGTTACCCTGGGCTTCCATATTTCATTGTTGCAACTTAGTTCACTTGCATGTTCATGATGTGTGTATGCAAACTGAAAATCTGCAATCCTTAGAAGATTGCACTGGTTTTGTGTAACTGTAGGATTCTCTTGGCCAAGCAAAACCCAGTTTAGGGAGTTTGTCTACTGTAGCAGCCTCCATGATCACTGTTCATTCATAGTTTCAGATCTAGGAACCTTCTCTCTTCCCTGTCCCTTTTTCTTTTTTTTTAATAAGTAGCCTTAGGAAAGGTTCATTGCACATTATAAAGCTAAATTTGATGTTGAAATGTAGTTCAATACTATTGTTTGAACCTACACCAAATGCACAAGAACTATCCCATCTTAAGAACTCCATTTGCAGATCCAACTTCCCCACTTTGTAACTCATCCATAAGTCTGCCTTGTGATTCTAGCAAATCACATAAATCAACTAAGCTATTCCAAGCACTGTCAAGATCTGACATCTGAGAGACCTTGGGATGGTGTTCTGCAATCTGATTGTGGAAGATTGTCTTTCAAGAGAGGTGATGCACCTATGCATCACTTGTGTTCAAAAGTGCATAAAAAACACATCAACAAAACTGATGCTAGAAGGAGGGCTGACATGTTGAGGCTACAAAGATGAAAGTTGGAAATCGATAAGAGCACTTTCAAAGAAAAAATCTAAGATAGAGAGATCTCTTTTAATGCTGAAACATAAAATCAAAAAATTTTGAAGGCAAAAAGAAGCTGAGTCGAAATGGAGCAGCACGTGCAAATCAGCATCACTCAGCTACATGTGGATTTAAATAGGAGATTGAGAAGGCTATTACATCAATTTTCATTGGTAGATAAGTGTAGGATCCATTGCACTTGTAGGCACAATGAATTGGAGTGTCTAACCTTCTTGAGCATAATTGAAAGAGTCTTGCAAGGAGAGATTCCCTTTTGGGAAATCTATCAGCCTTTGGCCCTTGCAGACCTGGAGGAGGAATTGACAAACATGGCAGCCAAGGCATTTGAAGAAATGATCCAAGAATGTTTGGGCAGCAAAGATGGACCAAGATTGGAGGAAGCACTAATGTCAAGCTGGTGCAAATTTCACATTGCACCACATTCTGAATTTACTTGTTCGTTGTGTGCAAGCGTCATCACCCAAGTCAAAGGCAATTTGAACAAGTTGGAGCAGCCAACTGTTAAGGAGAATGAGTCATCCCATATGGTAGAGAAGCTATCATCATCTAGAGGACAGCACCTTCAAGATAAACTAGGAAATCCGCCAAAAACTAGTGCTGGGACAGCAAACACTGAAGCTGAAAATCAAGAGGAAGAAGTTGATTTCCTTGGGACAATAGAAAGATTTGGTGAAGGTTCACTAGGAATGGAGTTGAAAAGCCTCTCCTTCATTAGTAAAGGGCAGTCCTCCACTTAGAAAGAGGAGCCATTGGCAGTTGAGGATGAGTCAATCAAGTTTGCAGCAGTGTATGTTGGGGCAGCCAATGAAGATGTTGATAATCAACAAGAGGAAGAGGTTGAAAGCCTTGGGACAATAGAAAATGATGATGAAGGCATAACTAAAATTAGACTGGAAGACCTCTCCTTCGTCAATGATAGTGACCAAGCACTTGAAAATGCAAACTTGGAGGAGTGGGAACAACTATAGGTTGCAGTTGCTCACTACCAGATTTTCATTTCAAACGACGATGAGAACCCAATCATGGATAGATATAATGAGCTAGTGTCAAGGCTAGCAAAGGATTGGTCTGAGCTAAAATTTCAAGTGGATTTGGAGGTATTGCTGCTACCAAATTGGTGCAGGCTCCATGATTCATCACACTCAGAGTTCACATGTGAGCTATGCCAAGAAGTTGACCAACAAGTTAGAAAACAAGTAATGCAACCAAGCACACCACTTCTTGCAGTTGCTTCATGAACAGAATGTGAGGACCAAGAGCTTGAGACAAGTAATGACTCAGCTGGGGGTAGTCCTCAAGAGGATGTTGGGACAACAATAGAAGAAGGACAGCAATACAGCCTCGAGCTTTCAAGCAATATAGTAGATCAAACAAGAATGTTGTCCACCAATCGTCAAGAATTTCTCCCTCTTCAAGAGCATTTGAGTACCATGGACGATAGGCTTTATGGTGAGTCTTTGGGGGAAAATCACATAGTAAATTTTGGTCCCCTTGATGAGGTACCATCAATTGATGACTTCTTTCCATTGGGAGTTGTACTGCGGAGGTATGCTTATGCCGAGGAAGAGCACATCCCAGAAGACGGTAGCGATGAAGACATACTCCTTGAACCTCTGAACGGTGATGCACTAGAGTTTCTGAATTGGGAGAGGGGTTCCTTCTCCATTTACAATGATAGTGAACAAGGGAAAATGAGTGAACGTCATGATGAGATGCATGAACAAGAAAGAAAAGAAGACAAAGGCAGGGGTGCTGAGATAGCTTCCAACAGAGATGAAGCACCCAGTCGACTACAAGATGCAACTCAGATTCCTTTCGCCATGATCGTTGTTAATCCTCCTTCATATTTAGATGGCTGCAATAGGATAGATTCGTACATGTCATCATCCCATGATATTGAGCATCATGGAGATAAGTTCAACACTTGGGATAGGAAGTGGGACAGTGTGCTTCCTTTTCAAGACAATAATCAAGTGGATCCCAAGTTTGCGAATGATCAATGTGGAGAAGTACTTCTTTTTGAAGAACAACCAAGGGGGATTGTTGATCCTGCACAAGATGTGGAAGAAGTGTTTGCTGCCCCATTCTCCCTACCTTATGCAAGCTTAATGTCCAAAGTGTTGCACCCTCCACCATGCTCGCCCGAGGTTGCTGATGAAAAGACTGACGATCCAGTGCTTGCTCTTGATTGTCAAATGCTACCACCTCCATGTGATGAAATCCGGGTTCTACCCTTCCTTGCTCCTGTTAATTTTCATAGTTGCACTTATCATTTTGATTATGTGAATGAGGGGAAACAAACATGTTTATGGATTAATCATGGGTTTGGTGAGCCTCCTCAATTGCTGGTTCTTCGTGATGTTGGGGTAGAATTTGAATGCTATAATATTGAATTTATTTTCTCTAAGTATAAGGATAAATCTGCATGGTTGAGAACTATAATGACTGCCTGTTTGCTTGTACATGCATTGCAAAATCCGATGGGCATGAGTGTCAACTCACCTTACCCGAACATAGTTCTTTGTAAATATCTTTGTACATAACTCATTTTGAGTAGTGTAGGTTTCCTGTAAATACTTTTTTTTCCTGCTTTGTGAGGTTAGTTTGTTTGTTGTAGGTTTCTTACTTTAGAGTAGTTTCTTCATTGTTTTCTTTCGTTGTCCTGCTTTGGTTGGCTTTCGTGTTTTCTTTTCATTTTCTTTTGTTTGCTCTCGCTTTGCAGCTTCTTTGCTTGGGGTCCCTCTACTTTTGGCTGGGCACATCTGTGTGGACAACAACCATTCTTATTTCCTAGGGTTGTTCTATGTATTTCTTTGTCAAACTCTAATCAAGTTTTCAGAGTGGATGGTGAGGATCTTTTGTTAGTATCAAGCGATCTAGATGTTTGATTCAAAGTGGATAAGTCGTTGGTTGGTTTGATTCTGAAGTATTTTGGAATATTATATCTCTCACAAATTTTAAGGATCTAATAGTTATTGTAGGTCCTTTGTGAAGTCTAGTTAAGTGAAAAATCTAAAATTCTGCTCCAACGCCACCGTGATTCTCAGCCCTGAGCGTGAGCTTCATTGCTTGCGGGTTGAAATAAAAGAATTGAAAAAGATAAAAGAAACAAAAGAAAGAAAGAAAAATATTGAAAATCAAAAGAAGAGAAATTAAGCTTTTCAGGGGTATACGAATAACTGTACCGGGGCTATGGACGCCCGGCTGGCAGTAGAGCAATGTTCGAGAGAATCACAGCGACAAACTCGTCGGGGCTATGGACGCCTAAGTGGAAGCAAGGAAATGTCCCGGATGCTTTTGGAGTTAGAATAAACTACGTAGCTTAACTTGATGGAGCTTAGGTTCTTGCAGCAACTGAAGGATGGGAATTAACGCAATTGCACACACTTGGATTTTCAACATACTGAAGGTTGGGTTAACTAGTGGTTTTGATCCTTTGGTTGAGCATCTGGCTTGTTTTACCTAGCATGAAGTTCGGAACCAAAGATTCTGGGTTCGTGATTCCAGTTTGTCATCAAAATGCTCTAGAGAATTTCCCCCAGCGAGTCACCATTTGTTGTGCATATTTTGCACACACGCCCCGCCGTAGGCAGGGACCCTCTTTTTTTGCTCCCGGTGGACTTCTTTGTTCTCGCCTCATTTTGTGTGCCCCTCATTTTGGTGTCCTAGTTGGTCAATGTACCCTTCAAAGTCTCATTTTTGGCTGACCATATTTTGCCCCTAAAATAAAAAATTGCTAAGTCTTGGGTTTTTTGGGCTTCGCCTCCCCGCTCGCTCGATTCTTCTTTTTCCTTCATTTTTGACTTTGGAGATAGGTTTCCTATGGATTTGGGATGTTTTGTGGTTCCCAAGTGAACTACGAAGTTTTCATTAAGTTTCAAGAAGTTGCAAAAGTTTAAAAACAACATTCCTGCAGCAGCATTTCCAGAACGACATTCCGGCCTCACATTTCCGGAACATCCAAGCACTCCTCCGATTTGAAAAGAGACTTCGACCCAGATGGTAAAATTGGATCTTATCCTCCCTAGACCTTTCAAATTCCAAATTTGTAGCTAGGAGATACCATTTGGAGTTCCATGCTCTATTCGCCATTTTCAAAACAACATTTCTAGAACAGCATTCTGGCCTCTTATCTCCGGAACATCCAAGCGCTCCTCCGATTTGAAAACAGACTTTGACCCAGATAGTAAAATTGGTTCTTATCCTCCCCAAACTTTTCAAATTCCAAATTTTCAGATGGGAGATACCATCTGGAGTTCAATTCTTAGTTCGCCATTTTCAAAACAGCATTTCCAGAACGGCATTCTGACCTCTTGTCTCTGGAACGTCCAAGCGCAACTTCGATTTGAAAACGGACTTCGACCCAGATGGTAAAATTGGATCTTATCCTCTTTGGACCTTTCAAATTCCAAATTTGCAGCTAGGAGATACCATCTGAAGTTCCATGTTTTGTTCATCATTTTCAAAACAACATTTCTAGAACGACATTCTGACCTCTTGTCTCCGAAACGTCCAAGCGCTCCTCCGATTTGAAAATGGACTTCGACCCAGATGGTAAAATTGGATCTTATCCTCCCCAAACTTTTCAAATTCCAAATTTGTAGTTGGGAGATACCATCCAAAGTTCCATGCTCTGTTCGTTGTTTTCAAAACAACATTTCCAGAACGGCATTTCGGCCTCTTATCTCCAGAACATCCAAGCGCTCCTCCAATTTGAAAACGGACCTTGACCCAGATGGTAAAATTGGATCTTATCCTCATCAGAATTTTCAAATTTGAAATTTGCAGCTGGGAGATACCATCCGAAGTTCCATGCTCTATTCACCGTTTCCAGAACAACATTCTAGCCTCTTATCTCTGGAACATCCAAGCGCTCCTCCGATTTGAAAATGGACTTTGACCCAGATGCCAAAATTGAATCTTATCCTCCTTGAACCTTTCAAATTCCAAATTTTCAGCCAAGAGATAACATCTGGAGTTCCATGCCCTGTTCGTCATTTTCAAAACAACATTCCTAAAATAGCATTCCGACCTCTTGGTCCCGGAACGTTTAAATGCTCTCCAGTAAACTGTTAAGGGAAATCCACACTAAATATTGTGATCTTTTGATGATGCATGGGTGAATCTAACAAGGATTTTTCAAAATTTGATTAACATTTGCCTTGATTTGTGTATGAAATCACTTACGACACTTCATGCATTCATGTTTCAAGAAGCCTACCGTGGGTCTGTCGAGAGACCCATTGAGAAAGCCAATCCAAGTCTTTTTGAAACACTTCTTCCAACTAGTGCATGAGAATAGCATTGTTCCCAGAAGTTACTTACCACATCCAATCTATAGTTGAGGTGAAAGGCTTAAGAGTTCATTCTATTTTACAAAGCCAGGAGTATCAAGGAGGTCCATGAACTTCATATGGCCTAGTTGACCCCTCTATAGATACAGATTACATCACTCCTTCGGGGGTGAGGTAAGCCTACTACAAAGAAGTGTACCTATATTCCTTAGAGTGTAATTGACTAATCTTGTTTGAGCTATACCAATGGATCTTATGGAACAAGGCTCACGAAATATGCCCCTTTTCCATTGAGTTAATTATCTGCATAATTTTAGTTGTTGTATGTATCACTTTCCCTCAAACACATCCCCTAAAACATCAGATCAAAAAAATTCAAACTTGCAAACTTATCGAAAATGATCACCAAACTAAAAAACTGTCAAAAGGGTGTGCGCAAGAAGTTGAGTCTACTTTTTGGCCAAAAAGTGGAAGTGTTTTCCCTAATTTTCAGAATTTGTGATATTTGACCTTAAAATTTGAAGCACTTAGAGATGGAATCTTAAAAACTTCACTAAAATAAAATGTAGTAATCAGAGTCTAGTTTCCAAATATGTAATTCATTTCAATACCTAGATGCTAAAAATTGATTTTCAATAGGCGTTTCTAAAAACCACTATTTAAAAGTCACTTTTTGTACCATACCATGCATGACGTCATCCATATTTTGACTTAAATAATCATATTTTTCTAAATCCTTTTGTGAAAAATATTTGTAACTCACTAAAGCATGTTTTTGATATTTTTTGTAAATTTTTATTGAATATATATTTTTTTACTGGCCATATTTGTTATTTTGAAAAATCGTCATGTACGTCATGCATAAGATGACTTGAACTTTTTTTTTTGAATTTTTTTTCAAATTGAAAAGAATTGTCTGAAGTACGTTTTGGTGCAATTCGTTTTACAAAAAAATAATTTAATAAAAGTTATTATATACGAAAATACCTTGATATTTCAAGTTTATGGACCAGTTTCATCAAAAATTAATTGAAAAATAGAAAAACATAACCCAATTGTAAAAAAATTTACATATTTGGAATCTACACTGTCTCATCTATAATGGGTTTTAATTTCATCAAAAAATTTAGCAAAATAAGTCTTCAGACATATGTCCAAAGTCACTATTTTCCTATGACATTGCCATGACCTTCAAGTTGCAGGTCAAACTAGGCCCAAAGCTTAGGTTCGGGCCCCCAAGCCATTTCACGAACTGAAAAACAAGCCAAAAACCTAACCAAAAATTCATATTTTAAAAAATGGGACCCTATTTCATTAAAAAAAATTTATGGTTCTACAAAATGGGATCCCATTTTGAAAAGTTGTCAAAATGGAAAGTTTTCAAAATGGGATCTTTGAAAAGTTGCCAAAATGGATTTTTTCAAAATGGAAAGTTTCCAAAAATATAAAGTTTTCAAATGGGATCTTGTTTTGAAAACTTTCCATTTTGGAAATTTTGTTTTGGAAAATTTTCAAAACAAGATCCCATTTTGTGGAAATTTTTCAAAAGGGGATCCTTTTGAAAAATTTCCAAAAATGAGAAGTTTTTAAAATAGGATCCCGTTTTGAAAAATGGGATCTTAATTTTTTTTTAAACGAGATCTCAATTTTAAAAAAATAGGATCCTATTTTAGTTTTAGGCTCGAGACCCCAAATCTAAATGGGGTCCCATTTTTAAAAATAAAGTGATCCCATTTTTTAAAAATGGGATCTTGTTTTGTTGAAGCCGATTTTGGGTGTTTTGCTAAGGCAAAAACTTCCACGTTTCGTGGACTCGTCTTCTTGCATTTACTAAAAACTAGGTCGCTACTATGCATTTCACCGCTTCTATTCTAGCATTTTACTGTAGTTTTCCTAGCATATGACTGCTATTATGCATCCATCTACTATTGTTATCTCTATTTGCACCAGTCATTGATTTACATAAAGCTCGCTATTGTCAGAAATTGTTGCAGTTGTTCCTTGAATAGAATTGCTATTGTCATAATTTTTATCGCACATCCTAAACAACAATCTCTATCGTCTTAGCTTCTAGCTTATCTCAAAAAATTTCAAAAACTTGGTATCAAAACATTGGCATAACACCTTAGGGTAAAAGCACAATAGTGTGTCACACTTTTGGCCAAACAAATAGTTCCAATCGAGTACTTTTTGGTCAAAATGTTTTCAGTCAAAAGGGTTTTGGCCAAAACCAAGTGGCAGTGATTTGGCATCGATGTGGCAACCCCCTTCCGACCAAAAGGGTTTCGACCAAAACCTATTTGCTCGGAAAGCATTCGGTCAAAAGGGTGAAAATAAAAACAAAACAAAAACAGGCACCCATTCATTTGGGCACGCTCGGTCAAATGGTGTTTTGTTGGAACAGGGTCGGCCAAATGCAGAAGGGTGGATGCAAAGCTTCAACAGTGACCCCAGTTAGCTCCACTTTCTAAAGAGCCTCCCAAGTTCTCCTCTATCATTGTTTTACATATATGGCATAATGTATTTCTTTACAAAATGTGCAATTGAATGGGGTTTGATGGTGGGCCTGTTGATTTCTTGTAAAGAATTGAAGGATTTCAAATTTTTTAAGTTCTGTGAATTGGGAATTTGGGGTTTTGAGTTTTGTTCATAAAAGAATTTAGAAATTTGGTGTTTTCGATTAGGGTTTTAAGAAAAATGGTTGCATAAAGGGTTTTATGAAAAACTAAATATGCCCTTCAATATTGCTTAATTTTGAGATACCCTTTAAGGGTTTTCAAATTTGTTATCATCTTGGCAAGGGAAAGTGTATGTTTTATGAAAAACTGAATATGTCCTTAAATATTGCATAATTTGAGATACCCTTTAAGGGTTTTCAAATTTGTTAGCTGAGTAGTGATCTCCTTGATTTCTTTCTTATCTTCTTGTATTTTAGCAAGTTGAATATCTTGTTCCTAAGTAAATGAATAATTCCCATTATGGTGTACCTCCTAGATGGGTTCCTACTTTAACAAGAAATAGAGTCAAACTTTGTTCTTCCTTGCAGAAATTCATTCTTATAAGAAAAAATATCAATTAAGAGTTTCATTTACATCATTTTTCTGGGGAGAATTTCAATTTCATAAAAAAATGACAGGCCAATTTAAAGTTGGGCATATGCTTCAATGTGATTTTTTGAACACAAACATAAGGAAACTAATATTATAATATAGCATCTACAAAAGTAGCACAAAAAAATTCTCACTTACATCAGTTTTTCCACTCAAAGATTCTTTCATAAATATAATGATAGGGTAATTTACAGCTAGACAAATGCTTCAAACTGAGACTATGAACAAAGAGATAAGGAAACTTAAACTAATATCCAAAAGGGAACTATAAACAACTTTGTCTGGAGATGAGACTGTGAACAAAGAAATAAGGAAACATAAACTAATATCCAAAAGGGAACTTTAAGAAAATTTGTTTGGAGATGAGATGACATATAGTGACTTTGACTCTGCAAGGAAGAAGAGAGCACACCAGCAAACCATAAATAGAACTAGACAAGTGCATATGCATACTAATCAAAGGTAAAATAATTCTACAGCTAAACATGCTTAACAATCCATTTCAAAACTGCAGCAACCCATATGAAACACAAGAAAACCATTAAAAAAAGTTTGCAATGCATTAGAACGTTGTCACACATTCATCTAACTGAAATATAGCAAAAGGGAACATGCAACTAGGTTGAAATATTCCCTTAAGTTACTACATTCTACCATGGAGACACTCAATTACAAACACAACTTCAATTGGCTAGCATTCCTATGATTGACAAAGCATGTTCTTTTCCCTTACAAAATTGTCTTGCACAAATTAATGCACTATTTAATAGCTTGAGACATATATAGCGAGATACTTCACTCCTTGAGCATATTGCATCTTTGTATTTATAACATTTCATTTACATTGCATTCAATTCCTTCAGCGGTTGCAAATATTGCTTGCAATCAATACATGCCATTCACCAATACATCCCACCTACATAAGAAATCTCCCTTGGATATTTTGATAGGTACCTTTTGACCCAAACCTTATTGGAGAAGATCAAATTAAACAAGCAACTGATTTTTTTTCATTTAGATTCATCAAATTCATATTGTTTCACTTTGAAACCTCAATGCAACAACAAGCCAAATTGATAGGTACCTTCTGACCCAAACCTTATTGGAGAAGATCAAGTTAAACAAGCAACTGAATTTGGTTCATCTAGATTCATCAAATTCATATTGTTTCATTTGGAAACCTCAATGCAACAACAAGCCAAATTGATAGGTACCTTCTGACCGAAACCTTATTGGAGAAGATCAAAATAAATAAGCAACTATATTTGCTTCATTTAAATTTGTCAAATTCATATTGTTTCATTTTGAAACCTCAAAGCAACAACAATCCAAATTGATAGGTACCTTCTAACCCAAACCTTATTAGAGAAGATCAAATTAAACAAGCAACTGAATTTTCTTCATTTAGATTCATCAAAATCATATTGTTTCATTTTGAAACCTCAATGCAACAACAAGCCAAATTGATAGGTACCTTCTGACCCAAACCATATTGGAGAAGATCAAATTAAATGAGCAACTAAATTTGCTTCATTTAGATTCATCAAATTCATATTGTTTCATTTGGAAGCCTTAATGCAACAACAAGCCAAATTGATAGGTACCTTCTGACCCAAACCTTATTAGAGAAGATCAAATTAAACAAGCAACTAAATTTTCTTCATTTAGATTGATCAAATTCATATTGTTTCATTTCAAAACCTCAATGTAACAACAAGCCAAATTGATAGGTACCTTTTGACCCAAACCTTATTGGAGAAGATCAAATTAAACAAGCAACTAAATTTGCTTCATTTAGATTCATCAAATTCATATTGTTTCATTTGGAAATCTCAATGCAAAAACAAGCCAAATTCATAGGTACCTTCTGACCCAAACCTTATTGGAGAAGATCAAATTAAACAAGCAACTGAATTTGCTTCATTTCTTCATCAAATTCATATTGTTTCATTTGGAAACCTCAATGCAACAACAAGCCAAATTGATAGGTACCTTCTCATCCAAACCTTATTGGAGAAGATCAAATTAAACAAGCAACTGAATTTGCTTCATTTAATGCATGGTTTTTCTAGATTCTTCATTGTAGATCTATAAACCCAAAATTGAAAACCCTAAATTTCTAATTCATTGTCCATGCATGTACATGTATGCATACGTGTGTGTACATATATGTGTATGTGTGTACATGTACATGTACATATATGCACGTAGATGTGCATGTATGTGTGTACATGTATGTATGTTTGTATTATATACATGTGTATATGTGTGTATGCATGTATACATATGCATATATGTATGCACGTATGTGTGTATGTATGTACATGTATAACATGTGTGTGTGTGTACATGTACATGTATGTATGTATATATGTGTGAATGTACATGTGTATGTGTGTATGTATGTGTATGTGTATATGCATGTATGTATGCATATATATATGTACATACATGTGCATGTGTGTATGTACATGCACATGCATGTATATGTGTATATGTACATACATATGTATGTATGTATATGTACATACATATGTATGTATGTATGTATGTACATATATGTACACATACATGCACATGCATGTATGTTCATACATGTGTATGTATGTACGTACTTGAGTATGTATGTATAAATATATGTACGTGTGCATGTACATATATTTATATGCATACATAAATTCAAGTATATACATATGTCATGTACATGTTGTGTACATGTATGTATATATATACATACATATGTATGTATGTACACATGTGTACATACACACATACACATATATGCATGTACATACACATATATACATGTACATACACATGTATTATTGTATATATAGATATATATATGCGATAGTTTTTTTTAAGGGAATTTTTATTTTAGTCCCATTTTTTGGAAGAGAATTTTGATAAGTTTAAATTACAAATGAGCTTATTAAATTGTAATCTTGCACTACAAGCTTTGATTTGTGAATTGAACTATGATTTACCTAGCTTGAACAAAGAATTGATCATGGATCAAAACATGATCTAAGAATATGAGATTTTCTATAAACCATGAGCTTTTCAAATGTTAAAATTAGATTGGGTCCTATGAGCTTGGCGCTAAAATGTGAGAATATGTTTAGAGATAAAATGATAATTTATATATAGGAAAGCTTTGACAAGACTAAATTATACAATGAATTGAAAGTTGATTTCTAAATAATTATGCATTGAAAATTTACTTGATTGCTATTGTGAGATTCTTGAATATAATTAATGGTTAATTTTATGTTTTTTATCTAATGAATTGATGGTAGATAATTTTCCGTCCCAATCTATCTTTAATGGGATCACATAGAATTTTTAAATGGTTTTAATTATAAAGGGTTCAAAGCCTGTTTTGCAACTTTTATAAAATTTCATTTTTCTTAGGTAAATCTATTATCATTTCCATTTGTGTTCCAAACATACATTTGATTTTTTGATTACCTAGATATCTAGATCTATTTAAAATGCATTTATATATATATATATATATATATATATATATATATACATACACACATACACATAGATCTATTGAAAATATTGTACCTTAAATTTATATATATATATATTTGTTTTAGTTTTGAAATTTGATTTAAATTCAAGTTTAATGTATGTGTTGTTCATGCTTTTTTTTTTTAATGATATGTAGATCTCTAGATTTTCATTTACATCTATATATATCATGGTCGATGAGGGATCTCACCATTCCCCTCGTTCTAATCAAGAGGCTCAAAATAGATCAAATTTATATTAGGATAGTATTGTTAGATTAAACAATGCTCTAAAATGTTTAGAGAAAACAATTCACAACTCCCCCAAATTTGGCTAATCAAGATAGATTAGTCACTATTAGAGATGAGATTCATCGAATGATTGAGATAATTCAATCATTCAACCCTTATGATGAGATCAGCATTGAACAATTTTATTTGTCTCTTGTTAGGAGTGTTACTGGTACAATGAATTATAGAGAAGTTGCCAAATTAGTTTCAGCTGAAAATGTGTTAGCCATGTTCCCTCATTATAGAGGACAAAATAGAATTAGAGGATATGTGGTTACGAGGTGTGTAGATCCTCTTGTTGCACCATTCATATACCCTAGATGGTTGGCAATGTATCATAGATGGCCTCACAATGATGGGTTGCCAACATATTTTGTGAAACAATTATATGCAAAATTTCATTTATAGATAGATGTGGACTACACATCTCATCCTGAGCATATTGGCCAAGGTAAAGGCCATTTTTCTGACAAACCATAGTTTAGACGTCCAGGTTTTCCACTACGTATGGACAAGAGGGCATTATTTGGCCCAAACCTTTTGGTTTTACCAAAACATGTGGAATTGGTAGCAGCAGCCTGGGAGTCAGCAGCATGCTCCACTCAATCCCAGATTATTGATAACATTGTCTCTATTATGACATAGATTGATCAGATGTCATCTGATTGAGTTGGTAGATACTTATTATGCCTGTGGATCAGCCTTCCTCCCATAGAGGCTACATCAACATCTTATGATCCATTTATTCGTGTCGATCTACCTACTCCTTTAGATATCGAGCATATGAACCACATAAATTTGTGTAATGTGTGTAGAGTCTCAGTTTCACATTTACTAGAAGCATATCGGGTCATCAGCAAGGACCATGGGATCTCTCTTGACCATGTACAAGAATTTATTAGACAGTGATATCTTGGTACACATTCGAACCACGGGGTGGCAACTCCAGGGGATATTCCAGAGCAGCCTATAGGATCCCATGCACATCATGTTTATATCGATCCTTTATCTTGTCCAAGTCATTGGGATGTTACAAATCATGTTGCTCAAGTTACTATGGCACTTGATGTTGTCCATGGTGCATATACTCAGCTTCTTTTTGGCACTGATACTATACATGCTACAAATACCCTTGTGATGTCCTTGCATTCTCGTGATTTTAATGACATTGGTAGAGCCATCGATTAGGCACAACAGGTACTTGAATAATTTATATATATATACATTTAATTGTGTTCTAAAGAAATATGTACGATACATGTTTAACATGTTTAACTCCTGATTGAAATTGTGTGCTTGAAATTTTTTAAGTAATATGGTGATTTGTCAGAGTTTAGAAATTTGAAACATGATGGCAATCCCATGTAGCACACAACTGAGGTACATTTATAGAATTTTTTACATATATGTTACATGTACTATACACACACACTTAAATTAAATCAAATTTTAAAAGTTCATGTGTGCACATACTTGAACACATGCAGGGCTTAGCAAATAGATCCAAAGAGCTTGGATCGAGACATGGATCCATACATGATGGCAGTCCCATGCAGCACATAGATGAGGTACATTTAAATAATTTTATAAATTAAAATTTAATTACTCAATTTGTAAGTTTGAACACATTGAAATTTTGTACACATACAATTTTAGATAATTTCATTTGTGTACTTGAACACATGCAGGGTTTGGGACGAGGCTCGAGACACACATCCAAAGAGACTGGATCAGGACATGGATCCACACATCTTGGATCAAGAGAGGGATCAATCCATGGATCGAGGGAGAGATTGGACTATGGATCGAGGGAGAGATCGAGGGAGAGATCGGGCTAGAGATCTAATGATTCTATTCACAGTAGATATCCCTCTCTTTGAGATCAGATTATTATATTTTCTAGACACTTTTTATGATTTATACATATATCACACTATGTACATACATTTTTATGTTTTATGGTATATATATGTACACTTGTTATGATTTACATCACATTCACACATGTGTACATGTTCATGTTTTATGGTTTGTTTGAATAGATTTGTTATCGTACATTATTATGGTTTTGAAACACTTGTTAAACATCTATTTACATAATGCAAATTAAATTATGGTTTTATTTACTTAGCAAGTTTATTCGGGTTTAAATTTAAATTTAAATTATGGTTTGTTCACACTTGTTACACACATCTATATTGACCTTACCTACTTAAACTTGACAAAGTTAGATCATGTATAACTATGACACACAATTTGTATTGAATTATCATGATATATAGTTGTATGACCTAATCTCTAGCTAATTATATCAAACAACCATGCATAATCAATGTCCATTGCACTTTCCTAAAATTAACTTATAAACATCTTTATATTGGAACTATAATACAAAAATAGACATTATCATACCACACTCTAAATTAAACTAATCAAATTTTAAAAAGACACATACATGTGTAAGAAAATCTTGGCGAAAAATTTAATATGATTAATCATAAAAATCTCTTCATTAGATAATTATCCATCATAATAGTCTATTCAATAAATACAAAGAAATTATGTTATACAAGGTTTAAGCTCGTTGTCTAATACATAAAGATTTCCTTGTAATTTTTTATCATTATCTTCTAAAAGTTAGTTTTGGTTTGATAAAACCAATCTAGAATAGATCTATCTATTAGAAATGGATATCTCTATCATTTATAATAGAATGAATAACTATTTTATAAAATAATCATCCATTACTCAAAACATTTATATCCTTTATTCAAAATAAAAATTTGTTATTCAAAATCCAAAAAATAACACTTTAGTAAAATAGGCAAGTAACAATCCTATCTAGAGAGCTAATGAAAATATGAAAATCTATCCAAAGAGAATTCACCCAATATTCTTTGTATATAATAATTTAAAATTGATTTCAAAATAATAGAATTTTCAACATCAAATATTTAGATCAAAATGATCTTATAGCTATATAAATACCATATTACAAACTTTAGGCACTTTGCTAAAAATGGAAGACCATTATTTAATGTTTATTAATTTTGAATGTTCTCTAGCTTACATCATAATAGGAATGAGCGACTATTTTATATCTAAATTCAAAACTAAATAAAATAAATCATAAAAATTAAATTGTACTATACATATTGAACTATACTTCATCTAAAAATAGCAACAAACTTTACACAAATTTAATACTCTCTTCTAAAAAACATTGTTAGGATAAAAATAATTCCTACATGTTGCAGTCATTGAAGTTGTAAAAAGAGGGGTAAAAAATAGGTAAATCAATTATTTTCATAAGATTAACTATCAAATGGAAAGGATTTATGCTCATAAAACTATATTTGAATTTCTATGGGCTCCCACAAACCATCCAATAGATATCATTCATGATCAATAGAGCCTCAAAGTGTTGGGATGCGAAAATGAACCACACTCCCAATGGAACTTTAGATTAGGGGGGATCCAATGAAAAGAAAGGGTTGATAAGAAAAGACATCTCTATAGACTAGAATGAGTTAGAATGAACAAGTGTTACTATAAAATATTAACAATGGATTACAGATCTAGCACATGAGGTAGTACCAAATTATAGAGCAGGGGAGGGGAATAGGCATAGGAAACAAGATAATAACCGTGCAAGAATAATTTTGATTAATTATCATTATAAAGGACCAACAACTGTAAGGGCTAGTGAGGTGGATGAAAAATGAATAGATGAAACCATAAAAAATATTTTAAAATATAGTGAAAAATCTACACTATACCTTTTCTATTATTTCTAACATTCAAGTAGTGTCCTAGCACCATTTGCTAGTACTTGTACCAATATGCAACACTATACTCTAGAATCTAATTTTTTGGACTTATGCATCATTGTGTGATCAATATTTGAACTATATGAATTTTCACATTTGATTAGACACAACCTTCTCTCTATATATAGATGCCTACATAATCCTATTGCTAACTAAAACACATGGTACACCATCACTATTTAGTTGGAACCATCTCATACATGCACACCTTAGAACTATGAGCCCCAAGTATAACTAGGCAAGTTTCCTCTCTCAAAGATACACCACCTGAACAACCTATATCTAATGTTTCCATTCCTTTGTATTCAAGTCATAAAACCAACTTTCTCTACCCTTTTATATAATTTTTATCAAATCAAATATTAAAAAAGCTAATTTTTATACAAGGGTTATCAAATATAATAAAAGCTAATATAGGGTATATTTAAGTACATACATTATCATGGATTGGTTTATATATTTCCTATTAAGATAACCAATCAATATCACAACCTTTAAGAGTGTTAAAAATATACCCCTAAGGAAGGGGAAATTATAACCAATCAATATATCACAACCTAAATAAGAGTGTGTAAAAATGGATTTATTTTGATTGTAAGGTCTATCAACCTATCACATTTAGAGAAAATTGTATGAACATAATTATACATGAACATGAAATTAGGATTAGAATGGTGATTATTCTAGAACATGTGATCTAATGAATGATTAGGATGAAGGGGGATGCTTAGGATGAAAATAATAATTTTCTAGGATGTGGTCCATATATTAGGATATGAAAATGGATGATCAAAAATTTGAAGTTGATCAAGTAAGGTCATATTAAAGCTCAAAAATTTGAAGGTGAACAATTTTAAGGTCATTCCATGTCAAACATAAATTTATACAATCAAGGAATAGACATGATTTAAAGGAATTTCTAGGAAAAATGTGAACTTTTTAATTTAGGAATTGCATATTATACATATGTACATGTGTACATGATCTAAGATTCAACAAATGAAATCAAAGATTCAAGTGAACTTAAAAAATATTCTTGAACTAAATTAAGAATACCACATGGAATATTTATGACCAAGCCTTTGAAAAAACCTATTCTAAGTCATGCCACATTTCCAATCAATATATAAATATATAGATCTAGAGATCTATAAAAAAATTGAGTACACACACATGCATATCCAAAAAACAACTTAAAGCTCCTAGAAAATAAAATCAGGATCCTCTCTATCTTTAATTATCTCTAAAAAAAAGTCACGATCTTCAATAGGCAACCTCCACTTTTTTTTGGCACGTCCTTTTTTAGGTAAAGTTTCTAAATTTTTTTTTTTTGCTATAATTAGGTGATTGTAATGTAGAACCTTTTGTCCTAGCATATAATCAACAAATTAAATTTCATTTCTATCTATCTTTATATGTTGATAATATGTGCCTTCAATAACGACTGGTCCAATGGGATACTCTTGTCCATCACCATTTGTCATCGATTCCACCAATTTTATTTTTGGTTGCATACATCTTAGTAGATAGTAATCTATGCCTTCTGCATTGTTAGGATTTGCAACAACAACAAAAATATCTCTTGTACACACACCATATATTTTTAATCAATTTTAACTAAATTAAACACATGCTTAAAACTTACTTAAACATAGAATATATTTAAATCAAATTAAAACTAAATTAAGATCAATTTCCATACCTGTAACAACTAAATCAGATACATGTTCGTAATCAGCTGAATATAGAGAATCGTAGACATCGACATTCTCATCTTCTTCAAAAGGAGGCATTGATATTAATTGTTTCATTTCCCATTGTGAGACATACCCATCTCTAATATTCTCACATTGAACAATATTTGCATTGTTCTCAATGCAATCAACACAAAAAGATGATTTTTTTCTCACATTAATTGCATAAGGCTTACTACTTTCCGTTGTCATGATTTGATGCAAACTTCTAATACCATGAATTGCTTGACAATTATAAGTATTTAATCGATCAATATCTGTAAATTCAAATTTGGAAATTCAATTAAAAATCATGTATGTGTTTGAACTTTGAAATTCAAATTTTTAACAAATTTTGCCTAGATGTACCTGTAACTTCCCAAAAATACCGTGTGTTGTATGTTGAGTCACGAGTGAAAAAATGACTTTTACACCATTCAACGATTGTATTTGCATTCCATATGGCATTACCTACAAGTACATGTATGTGTTGTCACAATTTGTCACCTATTACTTGAACAACTTAAAATAATTTTAAAATTAATTTAAATAATATCTAATCTTTTCAAAAATATATCTACATGCTCCATATATATATATATATATATATGGTGAAAGTTACCAGCAAGTTCATGTTGACGAAGTGCATGCTTCACACATGCTCCTACTCCATTGTGCTCTCCTTTTCCATGTCCACTCTCATAGAAATTCCACAAAAAATTGGTGTTGCGTCTAGCATGTTGATGGATTAACCAAAAAATATATTTTGAAGACTTAAATTGTCTTGCATGAAGTTACAAATAATTACACTAAAACCAAATTAGCTCAAGTCAAAAAAGTAAAATTATATATATATAGTGCAATTAGACTTGATTTAAGTCTCAAAATTAAAAGTAAATATAAATAAATAAAATTTAAAAAATAATGTACACTTACCAACACATCCATCAAACCATATCCAGTGTTGTTCTTGATTTATGCCATGTCATCTCAAGTCTTCAAAAAACATTTTGAAACAATGAGCTACATAGCTTCTATCATGATTTGTATCATCACTAATATAAAAGTGAACCTCTTTGATGATAATTCGATCATCTTTGCTACTTTGTATTCCATCGACCTCTAATTCGAAATGCCTATAGAAAACTTGCACAAAGATTGCAACTTGCTCTGAATGATAATATTGACTTTGAATCTCAATTTGAGTACTAAATGTATAGTTCTCAGAGAAATCTACAATAGAAAGAACACAACTTGGTGGAAATAAATATTTTGGATCATGAAATTGTTTAGCTTTCCATCTTGCACCATGATAATGTTGGATATGTGGATATATGATATTGCAAAATTTACTCGTGAATTCATTGTAAGGCAATCAACTCTCTTTGAGAACAATTTTTTTGGCCTCAACTCCTTACTTTGTTAAGTATGTCTCATATTCAAATATCTTCCAAACAACTTGCATTTCATTATTTTTAACATGTAAAAGATTCTTCAAATCTTCACAATCATTACATACATTTTTTATACATTGAACATTGAATTCTTTCGAATCTTCTATTTTTTTGCATACAAGAAACTTCACAAATTGTGTTGTACTTCCAGGGATGGCTAAATTTCGATCAATTATTGTCATAGTTTTTCTATATGATTATAGATGTAAATAAAATTCAACATGATTTCGACAACAACAAGTTTCACGTACTTTATTTATACGTACAAATGATGGTTGAAGTGTCTCAAACATCCTTTGACAAATCTTCACATTTGAAAAATCTTGCTTGAATTCTTCAAAAAGTCCACTTTGTGTTGTATCTATAAAATGTTTTTGGATGAGAAATTTTTGTACCACCATCACTTATTATTTGTATAGTATCCCTTCTATTGGATGAAACACAAGAGTGAGTAGTACAATATTCAACCACTTATTTTTTTACGTCTTCTAAAATTCTATCTTTTTGGGGAACCCTACAAATATTTACCCAATTTTTCTCAATTTTTTCATCTATTTGATTTCTCTTTTCAATATACCTTTGAATAGTTCTCCTAGAAACATTTAGTAATTCAGAAATTACTTGAACTTGTCTTCTATTTGATAATTTCTTACTAGAAATTACAGTGATCAACGCTCTATGTGCAACACTTAAATCACTAGATCGACTCTTTTTTTCAATACATTGTAATGCTTCTTGCAAGTTTTCAACAATTGTGTATTTTAAATCTAATGAATTTTTCCTATTATCAACCCCTAACAACTCCAAAACAGGGGTCATTTATTTTCGTCTAAATAACTTTGCAACTAACTGTGCTCTTCCAATTAGAGATTTTTCTTCAAAAAAATCATCCCATATTCTTTTTGAGTGTAATTTTAATGTGCTTTCAGATAACATATCTTCAGATGAAATATTATTGAAAAGAGAATCCTCATCCATCTCCATCAGATTTTCCATACCATAGTCCAAAAAAATTATTTTATTAAGTTCAGTTTGTTCTTGTACCTATATGTCACCTTGGTCATTGATATTTTCCATGGGTTGTTCTTCATGATATGTTCCTTCACCTGCTCTTCTCTTCCTTTGTCTTATTCGTGTTTGATCATACTTCCTTGATCTATTCCTTTTACATGCCATCACAAATTGCACTCAAATTTGAATTCACTTGCATACAAATGTGTACACACATGAGCTTTCAATGAAACATGTACAATTAATATTGCATAAATATCTAACACTTGAAAAAATAATGGAATAACATAAAATTAGTGATCAATAATAATGAAATCTAAGAATTTCAAATGCATTAATGAAAATAAAAACATAATCAATTAAATAAGTTCAAGATCAATGTACCTTCAATTATAGCTCTCCTATTGTTTAAATATGTTTTCTTTTGTCGAAATAAGTTTTTTAAATTGTCGAAATAAACCTTCTTTTGTCGGAATAAATCTTCTAACTTGTTGAAATAAACCTTATTTTTTTGAAATAAGCTTTCCTTAGTCGAAATCAGTCTTCCTTGGTTGAAATATATCTTACTGAATTTACTTGAATTGAAAAATCTAAACAAAAAATATATATTTTGTATATCGACCATTTTTGGTCGAGTCACTTTAGGCCGACACATGTTTGGTCGAGCATGTCTTGGCCGAGTGGGTTTTGGCCGAAACCCATTCGACCGAAATAGACTCGGCCGAACATGTCTAGGTGGCGTCCTACATGGCAGCCAACTCACCCTTTTCCAACATTTTCTGAAACATTCAACTTTGGTAGAGTGTTTCTCCTCTCAGAATTATTGTTCTGCAAAAAACAAAAATACCCTTTTGTAGAGCTCAGAGTGGTGAATCCAAATATATATATTTTTTTAATATTTTGATTAGTTTTAATATATGTTATTTTTAAAATAACGAGAGTAGGTTGTTAAAATGAAAAAAGAGGTTGATTAGAAATTTAAAAAAATATAGTAAAATGTATTAGAAAAATTTAAAACTTATATGGTGTAGTAGAGGAGAGAGTCTTCTTCAAAAAGGTATAATTTGTTTTTTGAAAATGATTAAAAAAATTGAAAATAGTTGACAGCCCGTGAAAACTATCAAATTCTAACATGTTTGACTTTAAAACGTTATTGCGAGAAAAATATACATCAAAATTTGAATTTTTTTCCATGTAGTAGATATTGAAGTTGCCTATTTATAGAAAAAAAATTAAGAAAAATAATTTTTTTTTCAATTTGTTTCTTGACGGCTCGTGAAGTCACTCTTTTTTGAAATTTTAAGCATTCCAAAATTTGTCCTTAAATTGAAAAAAACATAATGAAAACGATTTTTTTACAAAAATTAAAAAATTACAGGAATAATCTTCATCAAAAGTTCTACATTTCGTTAGTTTACACCATTTTGAAATTCAAAACATAAAGACCACTTTTACGTGGTCGAAGTTCAATTTTTTTTTTTTAAATTGGTCAATTCCTTCATAAAGTGTGACACAGGTTTGTGCTTTTACCCCTTACTCAGTTGTCATAAAAAAATTTCACCATTAGACTTACACCTTCACACATCCATCTTGCACCATCAAACATTTACCATTTCACCTTTCAAGTTTGGATTTTACCTAGGGTTTTTTACCATCACATTTTGGACAAAAACAATAAAATCATACCTTATCAATAGTCTTGGATATCCTTTACATCACCATCATCAAAGAAAAAAACCACTTAGCCTTTGGACTTATATTGAAAACAAGATATAAAACCCTAGGACCTTGCTACTATTTCCATCAACATACCATATCCTCTAGTAGTCTTGTCAAAATTTATTGGATATCATCATTTCCCTAAGTTTCTAGACTATTATCATTCATTTGATTGCAAGTTGTAAACTTAGTTCAAGTGAAGAAATCAATGTATCCTCCATCACCATTCTTGAGACATATCAAACATCAAACAAATATTGTCCATCCTTGTGTTCCTAGACTATTATCATATCAAAACATCCAAAACCCACTCACACTCTTTTTGTAGGGTTGATCATCCATAAACATAACGTCGTTTTTCAAAAATCATCCAAAAATCCGCTCATCTCGTTATCATAGGATTGGGTCCCAAAATCTCATCATTCTTAAACATCCAATAATCCTACATCAAACTTGATCATCAAACAATTTCAACATCCACATCAATCCATATCAATCAATCAAAATGCTTTGTCCAAAAGGTTTACAAAATTTCCCTTTGTACATCATTTCACCAATCAAATTTCTAAATCACAACATCAACATCCCTTCATAAATTGAAATCTCCCATTCACCAAGGTCTATTACACACGTTTATGACAAAAAAAAGGTCACAACATAGAAAGCAAATGGAAGCTAACAAAAGTAGCTAAAGTGGACCTAGTACCACCAATGTAGAAGCTTCAATTTCTCAAGCTTGGGGTTTTAACCTAATGTATCTACTAATTTTTCAACCCCTCAAGCACAACAACCAACATTTAGATCTCAACCACAACTTAATCCAAATCCACCACCAAGTGAACAAGATCTACAACTTCAACATCAAGAAAAGCTTGCTAGAAATCAAAATCAACCTCCTACTCTTTGAGATGTGGTCATTGAGGATAATGATAGTGAGGAAGAAATTAGTGATGAAAAACTCTTAGATTACTCTCAAGATCCTAAAATGCAAAAGCTAATGGAAAAATCACTCGGATTATATCCTAACACATACTTTTTGAAACTTGCACAACACGGTGCCAAGTTACCCATAGACTTTAATGTTGATTCTCTTAGAGGTCCATCTCTTATCCGCATGGATGATCAACCAATTGTTAGAAAAGTCCCTAAACAAGCAGTCAATCCAATGATAGCACCTATCTTTTCGAAACAAAAGGCACCTATCAATGATCAACCTTATGAACAACAAGGGGATAATCTGTTATATAGACCTCCATCACAACTAGAACAAGCATTGGTCGCTCAACAGGGTCAAGGGAATCTAAACACCATGGTAGCTCAAATCTACCTCCATAATCAACAAACCCCTTTTCCACACCACTTGCAACACAAAATGTGGTAACAAATACATGGAGACCCAATGTTTCAAGAACTCTATATGACACATCTTTCAACCTTGATCCATGAAAACAAGACCCTAATGTCAACATGCAAAATATGGGTAACTTACCACATTAAAAACAATAGTATGTAGCAAATAAACAAGACAACACCCCCCCACAACAACAGTTGCATGCTAATATTCTACCTCGAGCACAACACATGGAATCACCCATTTACACAACACAATAAAGCAATCCACCTCTTCAAACAAAACCACCTGCATGGCAGCAACAGAAAACCAATGTGCCACAAGACCAAAGCATGTACCAAACAAATCAACAAGGACATCAACAAACATAATACATGCAACAACAACCACTATACTATGATCCTTCAAACCAACAATATCAGTATGGATCTTCATCATGTCAAAATCTTCATAATCAAACCTTCATTCCACCATCACAAAACACCCATCCTTAAAATCAAACACCTAATCCCCCATTGCAAAACATTGGTACACAACAAACTCCTAATCAGCAGCAACAAACATATAAACATCAACAAAAACCACAACAAAACATGCCTCTATAGAAAAATCTACTTCCTCCACAACATCAAACCTTCACCCAACAACACCAAACTTATGCATAAAAATAGTAAAATCCTAACCCACAATACCAAAATCCTAATCCACAACATCATATCATCAATCAACAATACACACACACTGTTCCATAAGGACCCTATCCCTCATCATACAAACATAACATGGCCCAATGGACTTCATACACACAAACCCCACAATATAACTCGCAATACATTGTGATACAACAAGGATATGGTGTCCCTAATCCTCAATCAAACATCCCTAGTGGTGACTTAACCTTACAAATTCAAAGTCTTAACCAAAGGATATCGGATATTCCACTTGGAAAACCCAAGAAAATCTATGCACTACAAGATCTGTGTCCATATCCATTTAATTGTACCATATCAATGATCCCTTTTCCCAAGAACTTCAAAATCCCTAAATTCAATAAATACAAAGGAAGGGGGGATCTAATTGAACATGTAAGATAATTTTCAATGGCTTGCATGGACATTGCAAATAGTGACTCCTACTTAATGAGACTCTTTCCAAGAAGTCTTAGGGGTGCAACTATTGAATGGTTCTCTCATTTTCCACCTTGTATTCAAACCTTTGATGAGCTATCAGAAAAATTCATAAACTACTTCTCATACAATATTGAACAAGACATAATGGTTCCCAATCTATATAAAATAAAACAAAACCAAGGTGAGTCCTTTGCTTCTTACTTGCAAAGATGGAGGCACAAGGCTAGTAAATGTAAATGGCATATTCCAGAAAAGAAACTAGTTGAAATCTTTATCTCTAACCTTCAAATAGACATTGGCTATCAATTAACCATGCTATGTCCTAATTGTTTTGAAGAAATCATTAAGAAGGGTCTAGTCATTGAAAGAGCTCTTATAGCCAAGGGAATCATTAAACTCTACAACAACAGAGACTAGGAATCAAGATCTAAAGACAAACCTCGATTTTGGGAAAATAAAGATCAAGCATCGAGCTCTAACGAAAAATCTCAAATTTGGACTAAGAACAAGAATGATGGAGTAGTTAATACTAGGTTTTTTCAGAACGTGAAACCCTTATCTAATCCTCCTAAAAATTCCCAAAACAATGTGCAAAAACATCAACCTACTTATCCTTCAAAGAATCAACAAACGTATCAAAGCCAAAATCCTCCAAGAAGACAAACAAGATTTAACAACAATGAAACATGACACAAATTCACCCCATTAGGGGAACCTATTGAGACAATCTTGAACAAATTGATCCAATCAAAACTTATTGAGTTCCCTGATCAAAAAAATTACATAGAGTCACAATTTAAACCTCCCTGGTATAATGATAGTGATTTTTGTAAATATCACCTAATAAAGGGTCAAAAAACATAGAGTTGTTTCAAACTTTAACACCTTGTACAAGACCTCATCGAGCGAGGTGAGATTAATGTGGATCAACAAACAATAATATTTGATCAGGAAAATAAAAAGAATTCTAAGAAGGAAAGGCACTATAACGAGGCTAGATATGTCTATGAGGATACATTGAAGGATGATATGCTTATATCACTCATATCTCCCAATCTCATAATGAGAAAGCAGGCATTAACCAAGGTACCTTTCAAATAGGTGATCAAAACTATTCTTCTATGTCTAGCAATGCATCACATCAAAATCCTCTCTTTAGGTATGTATCATATTGTAATATTTCTCCTTCTTTTGACTCTAGGATAGGCTATGTTGAAGTAGTTAATCATAAGGAAGTACCTATCCCATCTCCAAGCTCCTCACAGATCCATTCCATACCATCCTCACTGAACTCATCATCTAATGATGAATCCTTCCAGGATCTTGCTTAAAGGCTATCTACAATAGATAATACTTATCCTAAAGAAAATTTACAAATTGAGGTTATCTAAATCCAAGATCAACAAAATCTAAGTCAAGTGAAATCATGTTCTCCATCACTTTCCATATCCACTCAAGATTCAGAATCCTTCATTCATAATTCACCATCTACCCAAAGTTCATGTCAAGAAAATACTCCTAAGCAGGAAGAGTGTTGCTTTGAGATGAGTCAAGATCAAGATCCCATTTCCTCAAAATACTATCATCAGTTAATGAACATTTTTCAAGCCGTAAATGATAGTTCACCTAAAATAAGTTGAAACGAAGAGCGTACAACTTCCCCACAGTACTATCTTGACCTAATTAACATCTTCCAATCCATTCAAAATTTTATGGAAGATTATCATAGACTTAAACCAACAACTCCTACATCTACCCATGAGGTGCCTACTTCCATAGGATATGTAGATGATCCTAATACCAAACAAGAATCTCCTACTTCAAACATATTTGAAAATGATGAAGCTATATTCAAGTTCATGTGATCTTATGATAATATACAAAAAAGAGATGATGAAGGAGGATTCTTTATCAAATTTGGAACAACCACATCTTCTAAAGCATCATTGGAATCTACTATTTCTCAAGTTCAAGATGAATGTATTCAACAAGGACCTACAATACATAATCAAGATATCAATTTCCCAATAGTCAAAGAATCTAATCATAATGATGATACCTCATTGGTAATAGAGGGAACCTTACCTAGAGAAAATATCAACATATAAGTCACAAAGGGTTCTTGTGATGAAACTTTTTCTAGTAATTCCACCATCCCTATCATAAATCATCGTTATCATATCTTCCACCTGGTAATTGGGCCCAACAAGAAACAAATCCTCACAAAGGAAAATAGAAACTTGTTGAAGCTAATAAATCAAAAAGTCAAAATATAAAAATGAAGCTCAAATGGATTTCAAAACAAGGAAAAGTAAATGATCCAAGTCAAACTTCATTTGTCAAAGAAACTATGGAGAAAAAAAAGGAAGAATCTAGTTATCAAAAGTGTCCATCAATACAAAAGAAAGCTTCAAATTCAAATAATCAAGTATTTCCTAAATATACGCAAGCTTCTACATCCATAGGCCATACCACTCCATCCTTATCACATATCCCTTATCAATAGTCACCACCGGTACCAACAAGAAGAATATCCAAAGCATTCATTAACCATGTACTAGTGACTAATCTTTATCATAAGGACCCTAAGGGCACTTTATGGCGATGTGCGCACTTAGATAAGGTTAACCCTAGTATCAACAAAGAGGACAAGCACATTAAGGAGTTATATGCAAACGCCTGTATCTTGGCACTACAACTCCATTGCTTGGGATATTGTTGGAACATCATGACAATAGTATCTACATCAAAACCTACAGGGGATTCAACATGATCAAGATCAAAAGTAAAAAAATAAAAATAAAAAATAGTAAAGAGAAAAATATTGTCCTCTAGTGAGATCCACTTTGATGGTGTATTGGACAAGTACTATAATGAAAACCTAAAAAAAGGCATCATGTGTAGAATTAAGGATACATGATCATTGTTCTAGTTGTAAGTAGCTTATCTCATCCATAATAACATCCAATATCCTATCCATAATAAATCCATGAATCATAACCATTTGTTTCAAAACTATCTTGATCTTGATGAAACTGGGGGCAAATACTTTAGTTTTTCTTTATTCAAAATTCTTGATATGATCTTTTCTACTAGCTACATGCAATCCCAAAATACCCTACCATTATCAAATATTATCCGAATGTAGACCCTTTTATCCTAAGAAGGTATATCACTACGAGGTAGTCCTTGGAAGTAAGATCCTTTATTTTGATTTTTTTTCACCTATCATTCAATCTTGTTTATCTATTCATGATGTTTATGCATTGCTATACACTGCGGGAAAGTACGAGTACCTAATCCTGAGAAGACTCTTGGTCTATGTCCTCTAGCTCATTTTGTGACTTGAACATGTTGAAACAAAATCAAAGCTAATCCAAAAATGATCCCTATCAGATTATACTAGCATTTGCATGAATCCTCAACAATCTTATCCATCCACCACATAATAAAAAATGCACTTAACCATGGCTCGATAACTAATAAAGTGTTGATACTCGGTGCACTATCCCTATCCACCATCTATTTTATCAACCTATCCCTAATAAACATAATCTTGTTCCAAACTAGGGGCAGCTTCTTGAACCTAGTAGGTGGATTGGATCCTTGTTCATCCTATCTTTCACAGAAACCCATCAAAAATCTAAAAACATTTAAAAACCATCAAAATCCAAAAACATCATAAAACAATCAAAATCCCAAAAATATTGTATGCTTTGAGTCAAATAATCGAACTATATTATCTCTGAGCTTGAATGTAGGAAAGGCCATCAATCGATGAGCCCCTGAGGCACTAGGTCAATCACTTTAGGTCTCTTGTGCCAATCCAAAAATCCCAAAAATACTCAAATATCCTTGAAAACTCCAAAACATTCAAAAAATTAGAAAAACTCCAAAATATAGTGTAAGTCGTGGTTAGTCAAACTACATTGTCTCTAAGCTTGAACATAGGAAAGGCCATTAATCGATGAGACCTCGAGGCACTTGTTCAGTCCCCTTAGGTCCCCCTCTTGGTCTTTATATCTCTCAAAAACACCAAAAAAATCTAAATATCCTAAAAACATCAAAAATAACGTCAAATAACCTCAAAAGGCACAAAAACATTCAAAAAACCTCAAAAATTCTATCTCCATTATTTCCTATTCACAATAAACAATCCATCCTTAATAAACGAATCATCATTTTCACCCTTTGATAAATCAATCAACAAGAAAAGCGAACATCAAAATCTAAAACTTCCAAGAAAATATCATGAAGACTTGATCGCTATCAAACTAAAATAATGCCTAAGTGTTAAACTACCTTCCTATTTGAATCATCATCAACATCCTGACATATAAAATGATAAATCATTCCTACAATAGACATCATTGATGGATAAAATCCGTAAAACATCAAACATATATGGCAAGTGATACAACATTGTTTATATCTTTTGTGAACTTATCTTTTGATTTATCTTATTATCTCATTCCTAGGATCTCTCAAGGATGTCCATAAGGATTTAGAGAGGAAGGAATGGGGGCATTGATCATCGATTTATTTTTCTCTATTTGTTGGATATTTTTGCAATACTACCATGATAAATAGTTGCTTTGTGGTTTGTGTTAAAGTCATTTTTGGGGCATTTTTGTGTAATGGTGGCATGTTAGGTTCTTCATACCTCTCTATGCAATTGGTTTGAAATGTTTTGAAACTTCTCACCCATATATTCTAATAGGGTTTTTGTATGTTTTGGTATGAGCAAGAATACTCTTTGTTTGCAGAGTCAAAGTCCATGCAATGGATACAAAGCCACCTTGGTCATTAATACCCTGGTGCATCGTGTCTATTTGCTACATTAATAAGGATTGCAAAAAAATTACATAGTCTTCATAAAGAAAAATAAAACTCATCGTGTTTTACATCATTATCAATCACTCATCAATGCATCTCATCAATCAATCATAATCTATACATTTTCAAAAATTAGATTAGATCATTTCTTCTATCATCTAATCCTACTAACATTTCTTCTAGCTAACATCTCCATCCTACATCATAAAATCACTAGTATGGCATGCATCCTACATCCACAAACTCATTATCATATCATATCCACCATATCATAGAAAATAATACATTATAGAATCATTCATTTGCATGCATGCATCATAAATCATCCATGTCATATCAAAGCATCAAAAAATACAAAAAGACATGAGCGTACAATCATACACCCATCATCATATCATAAACATATAGGCATCTCATAATCATAGCATAACACATCATATGTTGTATCAAAAAATGGTATATCTTGGATATCATCAAAATCAATGTCATGTGTGATACAATATCAAATAAGATTGAAAATATATATGAAGCCTCAAACTAGCTGATGAATGTATATACAAAAATCATGTGTACATCAAATTTTTTCATAACATAATATAAAGATCATCTAAGATACACCCTACTATCCATTCTGTGGTGGTGACCTCAGATGATCCTCTCTCTCGGGAGGGAGCTACTCCCCATCATTCTGATCTCTTTGGGTAAGTGTGAGAGACTGATGATGTTGCAAGAGTGAACCTAAAGGATGTCTAAGAGGCTTGATAACTGACTGACCCCTTGAAGACTCTGTACTTATAGCACTATTAGGAACCCCAAATCTAGGACGTCACTAATCTCTCAGAACTTGAGCCTCATAGAGAGTCCTATAGTATGTCCTCTCCTCTATCAAGACATACCTCTCTCATTGATACTATGCTCGAGGAATACATGAAGCATGTGAAATCTCTAATGTCATCCTTTGTTGTCTCTCAGTATCCAATTGTTGCCTCAATGAATCTCTCTCCTATTAGAGAGCATCCCACTTTGCAGTCAGTATCACAACCTATACATCAAAGGCCTATCATCGAGAAAACTTGGCATCCCTCTCTCTAGCCTTGATGTATTGATCCAGGATGGCATAATCTCTCTCAAATATAATCTATGCAATCCTAGCAGTAATGTCTCCCTCTGAGGGAGGTACCTACGGAATGTGTCCAACTACTTGTTACTGTTATTGTTGTTGGTCCCCGTGATTTTGGGGCACCTTCCCATCATGTTTTTGTTGACCATCATCCTATTCATCTTGGGATCTCTAGTGCTACTCATGCACAATCCATAATATTTGCCAGCCTTCCCTGTGCCCAACTATACCCATCCTCCTCACCTAGCCTATAACTGGCCCACCTCCTATTGCTACAACACCAATAAGATGTGTAAACCTTAAAATTCGTATGCAATCCCACCATGAATCGTACTCTCTAATCATCCCTGGATCAGGAGGCCCAACCTCCCATCCCCAACCAAATGGATCCAATGCTCTAAACTCTACTACAACCCTGCCTAAATCAACTCTATGCCCCCACACATTGACCTCTCGAGTCGTACATGCATAGCATGCATGCTAGTCATTTATGGGTCAAGGCTGCCTCTCTCCAAATTATTGTAGAAATCTATCAAGAAGATAATTATCTACTATAATTTCAAATCATCCAATCAACCATTGAGTCTATCTACAATATACTAATTGATCATGATCATTGAACCACGCCTTGCAAGCTAGATATAGGCGCTAGATAAACTCTACCATATCATCAAAGATGCATCTCCAAAAGGATAATCTCCTTGGCTATGTGTAATGTAATTAATCAGAATACCTATAGGAGTAAGGATTTTCAAGTTCCCTCTGGTCTATCCCCTCTAGTCTCATGATGACAATCCTCTCCCATGTCCATATGTGCAAAAGAGTCATACCTACTGAAATACTATTGCCACCTAGGTAGATAGCCTTGTGCATGTCTCTGTACAAGTGCACAAGAAAGAAAGGGCCCTAGGTAAACATGATCCCATGCTCCATCATCCTCTCAATATAAATGTCCCATCCAACTGGGAATCCTCTAGCTCTCCTATCAGGCATTAATGGCCCAATAGTCAGTCCTGCTAGTACAATCACCATTAGATTTGCATCACATATAAATGGTGTCAAGTCAATCTCTGAATAGACAACCTGAATCTATTGTAACCTGAGTAACCTCTACATCACAAGATTACCTCGTCAAACGTCATAAGTAATGAGCTCTCCATGGATGGGGACGTGAAGGATCCTCCATACATCCTCTAATGTAACTGTGCACTCCTTGTAGGCAGGTGAAAGGTAGCAATCTCTGATATCCACCGCTCAACCAAATTATTCATCATCGCCCTATGTGCCTTGATCTCTGACATATAAGTAATATATCTCAGACCAACTACATCCAGGAAGTCTCTCTCAAGATCTTGAAAGCTAGCTATCCCATCTAATAGTCAAGGTCTCCACTCTCTAGAATACAAAGGATGAAGAGTTTCCTGTAAACATTTAGCCCACAATGTCAAAATTCTGCTAGAAAATTAAGTCAAGAACCTAAATTTGCAAACAAACTATCTTAAACAATGTTTTTAAACAATAGCAAGCTTCTTTTAAAATGATAGCGACCTTATTTTGCAATAACGGCCCTGTTTTAAGATGATAGTGGCTCTCTACCATGATAGCAAACTTGTTTCTTCCACAATAGCAGACGAGTTCAACAATAGCGACCTTTTTCTTATTTTTTCTACCACGCGATCATTTTCAATGACAACAATCATGCAATAGCAGCAAGGTTTTGCGAAAGTGACTTAGTTTAACAATAGCACTATGTTTTTATAGTAGCGACAATCCTAATTAGTACTATAGCGATCGGATCACATCAATAGCAGCCAAACCCTAAGATTATCACTATCATTACATTCAACTTTAAGCATTAATTACATGAACATGAAAAGTCAAAAACATAAATGGAAAGTGTACGTATTGCAACCCATGCGTTGGCTAGCCGTTGGTACTTTTGGACCACATTTGCTTGGTGTGGTGTGCTTAGAACTCTTTCCATCATGAATCAATGTTTTCAGCTAAAAATCCTTAGAGCTCTAAAATCGCCTAAGTTTGAGTGTCCAAATGAGGGGTAAATGAACCTAATTTCTTATTTAACCGCCCAAACCCTAATTTTTATCCTTGGAAACCCTTCTAGGTCAAATTTCAAGCACCTTAGATCATCCTAAACCTTAAACGTGACCCCTAGGGCCTAATTTTTCATCCTCAGACACATCTAAACTACACTTGAACCTTTTCATGAGCTCAACCTGAAAATTTAATTTTTCTAGCTGATCTCTCAAGGGGGCAACCTATCATCTTATCATCCTTTCGTTGATCATCGAGGCATAGTGGGGCATCATAGAAAAAAAATTCAATCTTGATCTGAGCATTGAATTCTTTGGAACAACGCAACAAGTACATTATGTCAAAGAGGGGAAAAATGTAGACATGTCAAAATGCCTTAACACATATCACACATCCAAAATCACATTTTTTCATTATCAATATCATTTTCATCCTCACCCTTGTATTTCACTTCATTTGTATCATTAATCCTCTTTTAACATTATTTTCACCAATTAACCTTATTTATCTCTATTAATTAAATGATCTTGATTTTTTTATTTAATTCATCCATCTTTCATCACTAATATTCCCCTTTATCACCCTAATTGGATAATTCTTAATTATTTAATTAGTATCATCTAATATTTCTTCTAAACCCATCATGATTAAATAATCTTGATTATTTAATTATCTTATCCTTTTAATCTTCTTGTCACATGAATTAAATAATTACCCTATTTTCCCTCCACAAAGCATATTCTTGAGGAATATTCCAATTCAAAATATCTCAACCAACCTGTCTCAACCATTTCTAGCCCTTGATCTTGAAATAAAATCTCATCCATCAATCTTAAATATCTCAACCATTTTCCTAAAATGGTGGGGCAAGATTGAGTTCTAACTGATCTCCTTCATCCATCCTCCTTGATTCACTCTCCTTTGTGGGTGTTGAGGATTAATCTCAACCCTTCTTTGTGGGGTTTCAAACTCAATCATATCCCTTATCTAATTTCTCCAAATCTATAAAATAACCCTCACCCCTCTCATAATTCATCTAGAGAATTTATGAAGAGATCATGTCCAGTTGATTCTTGAGAAAATTGAACATAAGCCATTGCATTCTAGGTCATTATCAAGATTTTGCAATCATGGAGGCTTTGTGTTGAAAGGCAATCCAACATATCAAATCAACACAAATATACTCCACCATGGGATTGTAAGATTGTGTAGTTTTGAATTCATTTGTGTTTCAATTTGATTGTGCTAACTTTGTTGTTTGAATTCATAGCTATGACAATTGTATTTCATAAGTAGGTGGGTTCTAATTCTTGTTTCGGTTTCATTTTGATTGAATTCATTGATATAATCCATGTATATTTTCCCCCCTTACAATTTTAATGTAGCATTAATATCATGCTAGAGTCTAAGATTGTTTCTTAATTATAGAAAATAACAAATAGAGCATGAATGAAATAAATAGCACATCTTACTTTGACATAAATAATGCCTTCAAAAATTAAGTTAAAACTACCTTTCATTTTTATACATACACATTGCATCCAAACTAATTCCTGCAATGTGTTCCTCTATCATTAGTTAAGAATAAATGTGCCAACTTGGTGCTAGATTTTATTTCCAACCATTGATATGTTATGTGACAATGTCTTCTCCCACTTTCTATTTCTATTATTTTAGAATAACCTCCACCTTCTACTTCATTGTGTGTATTTCATTTTCATTACTTTGTAACACATTATCCTTTTTATTTTTTATGTGAAGAGTGTAAAGCATGTGGATAACTATTTAACTATCCAATTATCTACGTTTTCACTAAGACCTCATGATGCAGTCTCCACATTGGGTCTTATGTACGATACTCATGATAAGAACTATTTACCAAGATTGAAAGCATGTAGTTATGAAATAAACAAACTTTTTTAATTTTGAAAAAATAAGAAACATGAGATGAATGTTTTCATAAATTTGAATCTATTTGATTTGTCTATATTTTAAAAAAATTGATGTTTCTTGCCATTTTTCTAAGAAAGTGATGTTGAAATTAGTTTTTTCTTTTGTCTTTTGTAAATCTTGAAATTGGATGTAGAATTATGTGATCCTTTTCCTATGAATCAAAATTTGAATCAAATTGACACAGTGAACTATTTGTTTGATGAGCTTGCTCTGTCTTGTGTAACAAGAGAGGTATTGAAATTTTTTAGATCAACTTATAATATTATGAAAGAGAAGGTGTGCAAATTTATTATACAATAATTACTTTATACAAATCATTACTTTATAATATTTTTAATTAAATAATTTTAAAATAAAATTTAATAATATATTTTTTATTAATTATCAATAAATATTTTATTACACTAATAAATAAACAACAAAATTTAAAAGCTCTCTTAAATTTCCTATCGACATATCCTTACACCCCTAAAAGTGCATATGTTGTATAATAATTTAAACATTTTTTTAATTTCTAAGTAACTATGTCGAAGGCATATCCAATTTGAAAGAGGCCAACCCGAAATTTGCAATCAATAGTACAAGTTTTGTAACAGGCCTTGGTAGATGATCAAACTCATCAGTCCCATTGATTTTTTTCCTCTGATTTTCTACCACCTTCATGACGCATTGAATTCCACTTGAGATATCTTATATAATCCAAATATTATCGCTACATTAAATTATATGAAATGTTTGTTGATCAAATAAATGCATTGCATAGGTTTTCCTTCTTGTTGTCACAACTACTTTGCAAACCTGTTCAATCAACTATCACATGTCACATCTAATAAACTGGTAAAATATTCTACTCTGTAAACATGTTTGACCAGTAGTAAAGAGGTAAAATATCAATTCTAGATAGTTGTTCTTAGATGTCCCTTTGAAGATAGAAAAATCAGACCAAGTGGGAGAGTGCATGAAACCAAATACATGGAATGTTTGGTTGAATAAATGCATACTAAATATACAATATCATTCTCATAGATTTTCTTTTATTGTTGGTAGTCCTTTCGTGCTTTTATTTTAATGCATCTTATTCAATTATCAATTGCATTTATGCATTTTACTATATATCACAGATGTATATAACCATAGATTATCTATTATTTATTTTTTGCCACCTTCGCTTGTCTATAAGTAGAATGAATGTTGTGAAGAAAAATTATCCAAAAACGTTTGCAACAGACAGTGCATTGAAGAGAAGAACAAATTATCAAGAATTTGCAACATACAACGCATACGAGAAAAACATCAAATATGCTTACTATTTCCATTTTTTTGCTTTCTATTTACTATTTTACTTGTAATTCTTTGTGTGTGCTATGATACTGCTCCATAATTTTCACCATTTCAATATTTACTATTTCAGTTCTATTTTCTGATCTACCTTCTATGCATAGTCCTTCTAGGTTTACTTCTAATATCTGCACATAAAATCAAGTCCCTTGAACCTGTACATACCAAAGAAAAAATATAGACCCACAAAAATGGCTATGTTTCCTTTGTGCAACAATCTAAGTTTATAATTGTGACCTCACGTATTGGCCTCTCCGGACATAGCTGATTCGTAGAGGTATTAGAAAGCTGGCAAGGTAGGAATATTGAAACCTACAAACTGAAACCAATATTAAATTTTGTTCCTGCAATAAAATGAGATGCACCCTTCCTCATGCTTAGCCAATTGAAATTAGTTCATCCTCACACCACTCCTACTGAGTTTGGCTGTCACTTCTTCCTCTTTCCTGCATAGATGAAGAGAAGTGAATCCCAAAAGATGTTTTAGGGTTGTGATATGAGGAGTATTGCATAGAAATTAGGGTAGGAAATAAAATCTATTGTTGGCGCCACATATATCTTGTGAAACAGGTGTTTGAAAATCCTTAAAATTGCACAGTGTTATTTAGCTAAATAAAATGATTAATAGGCATACGATTTGAGTGTTAGGTGTAAGGTGTAAAAGAGATAGTTGTCTGGTGTATGTTCTTTTAAAAGAAAGGAAACATAATACTTCACAAATTCCATCTAGGCTGTAGCTCTAGGTTTGTATACAAAGAATCCTATGAAATTCAAAATTCTATTCTTGTGAGCAGTGCATCGTGACATGTAACACGGTTCATTGTATTCTCTTTAGCTGCGAAACTTATCGGCTGTTGGGGCCTTAGAAATATTGTATTCATTCTCGAAGGTATTTAGATGTGTTCCAATCACTAGGAAATTTAATTCATTTGAATAACGATTGATATGTTTGTGTACAATGCAAGACGATTGAAATGATATCAACTGTCAAAATAAATTATCATTTTTTTTCGAACACCCACTTTTGTAGGAAGTGTTGCCATAAGCAGATTGTGCCATCCTGTTAATGGTGTCAATGAGAAAAATACTATATATTGAAGCGATGCACATATTTAATACTTTGATAACAATTTTTGCTGTAGAAAATATAAAAAAGTTTCATTAATCTAGTAAATTCCCAATTGAGAATTTATTCTTAAATCATTATAATAATTTGATCCTCTTATTATACCTCTATCCAACGCAGTAACCTGCTGGTAACTCGAAATAATAGCTGTAAATAGATTGGGGAGTAATTAAATGTGTGGACAAAAAAAGAGAAGATGTGATTATATAAATTTATTTACATGGAATACATGCATCATAACCTAACTATGCAGTATGTTTAACTTTAATATTTTCTTGGGATTTGACGCAATTTGTTCACCGATTTGAGGAGATTCAACTGTTTGTAAATACTAATTTGGAGTATTTGTGCGACATTTGAGCAGTGGCATCGCCAGTTTCTATTTACAAAAATACAGACATGTTTTTGTTTTTCTATGTTTTTTCTTTTTTTTAGATTTATTTTTAGGTTTTTTTAAACCTAAATTTTAGAAATAATTTTTTTAACACATAATGTAAATAATTTTTAAAAAAGTAATTTATTAATGTAACTTTATATATATATGAATTATAAATTTAATAATATATTAGAATTTATTTAACTTAAATTTAGTAATTTTAAAATTCAATATATTGTATTAAATTTTAATATTTTTAGATTAAAATAATATATTTGAACTTTAATATTTTAATATTTTATTTATATTATTCAAATTTCATCATGGATTTCCTCTTTTTATCAGATGAATTAGTTAATATATAAAAAATGTTCAATTTTAGTCTAAATAAGAGGATGTAGTCTTTGCAACATGTGTTTTTTTATTTAGCTTAGAGTAAAAAACAGCTACTTTATTTAATATAGTTAGATGCATAAACTTAATTTTCAGTTAAGAATTATAGTTAAGTTTTTTTTTAACCTAAATTTTAGAAATAATTTATTTAACACATAAAGTTAATAATTTTAAAAATAGTATTATATTAATATAACTTTATTATTATATATTAACTTTATATACATATAATATTTATGAATTATAACTTTAATAATACATTAGAATTTATTTAACTTAAATTTTAGTATTTAAGTTTATTTATATTTATTTAGTTTAATATTTTAATATTAGATTTATATTATTGAAATTTCATCATGAATTTCCCTTCTTTTTATTAGTTGATGAATTAGATAATATATACAAAATGTTCAATTTTAGTCTACATAAGAGAATGTAGCCTTTACAACATGTGCTTTTTTATTTAGTTTAGAGTAAAAAATAACTACTTTATTTAATATAGCTGGACAAATAAACTTAATTTTTAGTTAAGATATACATTTCTTTTAATTATTTAATATTAATAGTACTATATTTGAATTAGAGTATAATGTATATTATAAGATTAAAGATATTCGTTTTTAAAGTATAATAATTTAAAATAGTTTTTCTATTTTATGAACATGATAGTCATCTTTCAAAAGGGAAAAAAATTAAAATAGCTACTTCATCTTGTATTTTATAGCTCTTTTATTTAAAATAAAAATGTACATATTCAAAATTAGCAATAAGAAAAAGAAAATAAGTGTGGCTAAAATTAATAGTGTTAAACATGGCAAATAATTATTATAATCTACTTTGCTATAGTGTGGAGTTTAATGTTTTTTCAATATGATATTTAAAATAATGAAATTAATAAACATTAGGTTCTATTTTAAATTTACTTCACCCAAGAATGGCACTTCCCTGTCGACGGACTGACATCATTGAAATAGCAGACATTGATAGTTCCCCAGTATTCCAATTGCTTCATCTCCTTCAAAGAACTGGGATGGAACTCCTAGAAGCATTCTAGATCTCTCGAATGAAATCACCATTAGTTGCTTTGACATTTTGCAAAAAATAAAAACTCTTGTTCCAAATGAACAAAATTTCCAGGGTTTTGTGGTGCAGTCAATGGAAGACACACTACAATAATTCCATTCAACTTGTGACAAGTTGGCTACCTTTTGTACATTTCTATGGGAAATGCAAGCTGACAAGCACCATTAGTAGGACAAAGCTCCATAAATCATACGTGCATTCGAGAACTATATAACCAATGTTTGAGAAACTTTTATTCTTGAAATGTGTATATCATGCAATGTTGTAATGTGAATACGAGCACTCCCAACTATGACTAGTGTCCTATTTTATTTTTAACCTCCTACAATAAATATTTTCGTAGTGCAATGAATAAAGCTATGTTCCTTGCAGTAAAAATGCATTCCTCTAGTTCCTTTAAAGTACATGTACTACACATCCAGTTCACAACTATGTAAATCACATGTTATATTGAAATGTAATTATGTCATCTATTAACTATAGAAATGCCTTATTTGTACTTGGTGTTATAAATGCACAATGGTGTTATACCTATGTAGAATTCTTAAATTGTTTACACATGATTGTAATTATTAATACAAATAACGTCTCACCTCGGTTCACATGCATCCGTGCAAGAGACGACAAAAGCTTTTCATGAATTTTGTTGGAGTAAACTCAGGTCTACATCACCCATTTTGTAACATTGAAATTACATTTGGCTCCTCTAAACATCAAATTATAGCACAATGGGAGAGGTTCTCTTTTGGATACATGCCATGACATGTACACCGCACACCACCAAAGCCAACTGAAACGTCAGATGCTAGCAGTACCTCAATCGTTGACCGTGTGCTACAAGGAAACAACCCTGAAAAATGGAAGGTTTTCTCAAGTTTACACCCGAACCTTCCTATACAAATTGATGCACTAGACATGCTTGGTTGACATGACATTGACTTGCACCATGAATGGCAAGATACCAGCTTCAACGCACTACAAAATAATTTTGCTACTACTTTCATAGATTCCAATCAGCCAACCTTTCAAGTACACCATGTTCTCAATGACCACACCCATACTACTTTATCTACTCAACAACAAAAAACATTTGATATAATTTGGTCTCATCTACTTCCATTGCAACCACCGCTAAAGCTAAGTGTTCAAGGAACTGCAGGAACTGGAAAGTCACACCACATAAAAAAAATTAGGTCCGCCCTAATGAGCTCAGCTCCAATTCACCAATCACCGTTACTACTTCTTACACCTACAGTTGTTGTTGCATTCAACATTCAAACCTCAGCAATTCATTTTTCCCTTTGCATTCCAATAAAATAAATGGCCCCCCTAAAAGGACAAACTCTTGCAACCTTCCAAGAAAGCATGTACTTTATTAGGTACATTTTAATAGACAAGATGAGCTTCATAGGTCCAAAGTTGTTACAACGAATTGACATGAGGCTACATGAAGCATACCTTGCCCACAACCACTCACCCTTTGGAGGGCAGACAATAATTCTCTTTGGTGACTTGTGCCAACTACCACCAGTTAAAGATATCCCCATCTATGCTTCTACTTCCTATGGTGGAATACTATGGTGTAGCTTCAAAATAGTGATAACTTTGACCAAAATATTTCGACAAATTAGTGATGCTCCTACCCAAATTATTTTTCGTGCACTTCTCTCCAATCTACAGAATGCAGATCCTATACAAGAAGACTGGCAAGTTCTAATGTCATGTTCAAGTTCCTCACTCAACTATGTAGAAAACTCTGCTTTCTTGTCTGCCATACATCTATTTGCAACAAATGAATTGGTGTTACTACACAACAAACATATGTTGTTGTCTTTAGTAGTTTGTCTATTGCCCTTTCTATTGCAGAGTAACATAGGGGGTCAACATACTCAAATCCAAATGAAGAACAACTTCAAGCTCAGATTTTGTTATCGATTGGCCAAGAGGTCATGTTATGTTCAAATTTATGGGTTGAAATAGGGCTTGTGAATGGTGCGCTTGGTCAAGTAAAAACAATTGTACACAATAACAATGAAAAACCACCTCAACTACCCTTGTTTGTTGTTGTTCATTTCAAACATTACATTGGACGAGCTTGAGACCATAACAATCCAAATAATGTCCCAATAACCCCACTAAGCCATGGGTTTCGCTGTCAAATTCCACTTAAAATGGCAATGGGCATTGACAATACACAAGTCACAAGGGCTAACACTTCCAAGGGCCACAATTGACATTGGCAACATTGACTGACAAGGGTTGACATTCACAACTATTTCACAAGTTTGTGATCTACAAAGTCTTCGCATACACCCCTCCTTCACATTCCAATGAGAATGTGAAAAATGAAGAGAACCGTTTGAAAGCAATGTCAAATTCCTACTCTTCAAACACTTAAAGTACAGTTCAACTACTACAAGTATGTCACTTTCTTATTTACTTCACTATCAATAGTTACATAGTTTATTTGTTGTAAATTATATTTCTCTTTTTCCTCTAATGTAGGCTCCACTCATGGATCACTTACACTATGTTCTCATTGTCTAAAACCTACTAACTACTCTCCCAAAGGTAACTAATCATTTGTATTCAATTTCAATTTCAACATTATGTTTTATTTTAGTTGTTATTCAATTACTAAATAGATCTATTGTTTATTACAGATACATTGGAGTTCAAAGTGACCATGTCACACAATTACACAAAATATACAACATATCTATACCATTGTATTCAATTGCTTACTTTGCTATAATTGCAATTAAACATTCCATCAAGACATTGAATTTTCAGTATTGTATATATATCCTAATTTTACATTTTTATATCATATAAATTGAAGTTTCCTTTTATTTGCATACTATTTCCATTTTAATTTATCCATGTGTTGTTTTTATAAATTATATACACATTATTCTATTTTAACCAATATGTCTAAAAAACTCAAATAAGACAAATACTCATTTGGATTTTATTTATTTAATGTGTTGCTTTGTTTAGGTTAAATACACAGTTTTATATTTTAACCAATATGTCTACACAAACTCTAATACAACCATACAATTATTCGATATTACCCCATTGCACACCCCAAATGCAATTGCTAGTTAGTCTCTATGATTATGAAAAAAAACCACACCCTTTTTGGCCCTCTCCCCTATTAGGCTTATTAGCTTGTAGCTTGAGCTATAGAGATGATTACTAAATCTCCCAGATTACTAAATCTGGTACCGTTTAATAAGCAGGTGCTGAAGCCCTCTCCTTTATTACGGCCTGTAGCGGATTCTTCATAACCACAGTGAACTCCTCCATCTCAGCAAGATCCACCGTTTCTCCTGGTTTTCTCTGCCATTCAAATTTGTGTACCAGTGTGGCCACAATAAGCTCAACATGGATCATGGCCAGTCCTAAGCCAGGGCAAATCCTCCTCCCCACGCCAAACGGCATCATCTTGATCTCCTTGCTTCCCGTCATATCCACTTCCGCCTTCATAAATCTTTCGGGTATAAACTCCGCAGGATTCTCCCACTCTGCCTGATCGTTGCCCATCAACCCAATACAAAAATTCACAAGCGCCCCCGCAGGGATATCATAACCCCCAAGACTAGAGGCTTCCATAACGGCGTGCGAAAGAACGAGCTTCCCGGGGGGATGTCGGCGCAGCGCCTCCTTCACCACCGCCGCTAGGTATTGCATTTGAGAAAGCTTCTCCTCTTCCACCAAGTTAGCTCCTTCCTTACTAACAACGCCTACAATTTCCTTGTAAAGCTTGGTCTGAACATGTGGATGTTTTACCAAATTAGCCATGACCCACTGTATCGCGGTCGATGTGCTGTCGGTGCCGGCGTTAATGAACTCCGAGCACAGAGTCACCATCTCTTCGTCGGTCAAACATCTCCCGCCGTCAACAGACAGAGAAAACAGAGAATCCACATACGCCCTGCAATCTTCGCCCTTTCCCTCCGCTAAATCCGCCCGGCGCCGGTTAATAAGCGCAAGCAATGTCTGCAGCTGACGGCGGCGGATCCCCTGCATCTGCTCTCGCCGCTTCCTATAGAAAACCTGGAGAATGGGAAATGTGTCCTCTAACTTTACACCCGCACCGCTGAGAAGCAGTTCTCTCAGAACGCCTTCCACCTCTCGGACTGCCTTCTCCTCCAGTCGTAGTCCAAAACACATGTAGAGCAGTATGCAAAAGGCCGCGTACCTCACATGCTCTATCACTTTCACCGCGCCTTCGTTTTGCGTGGCCTGGCTTTTCAAACCCTCCATGAGCACTTCCAGACCCCACTCTCTGCCCCCTCGGAAGGACTTCAAGGCAGCCGAGCTGAGGGTTTCGCTCACCAGATTTCGGCGGAGGGTTCGCCACACTGGACCGTAGGCGGCGGAATTTATGTTCATCTGGTTGCTGGAGAAGAGCTTGCGGTAGCCCTTGGCGGGCGGTCTGCTGGCAAACACGGAGCCCTTTTGTACGAGAGCCTCGTGGGCCAACTCACGGCTTGCTACAATAATCATCGGTTGAGGCCCGAATCTGATCGTGAAAATTGGACCGTATTTTCCATGGGCTTTTTCTATATAATCCTGAAAGCTTTGGTTCGAGAGCTTAATCTGCACTAGGTTGCCAAGAATAGGCCATCCTGGAGGACCCGGAGGGAGATTAGATCTCTTCTTGTACTTTACTAGGAGTAGCAGGGGAATCGCTAAAAGTAGAACAAGATATACAAATGAATCCATGCCCAAGGCTGCTAGAAATTTGATCATGAGGCTCATTTTTTGAAATCTATACGAATCTTATAGCCGATTATTCCAGCCGATTCCAAACCGACGAGATTTCCTAGTTCGCTGATGGTTCCAATATTTTGCTGGGGTTTGAAACTTTCACTCCTTATCCGGACTAACGAGAGCAGTTCGTTTATGGCATGGAATTCTTGGAAAATAATGACTGGAATTTTCTTATCCACGAGGTGAGCAGAATGCTACTGCTCTGGCTTAAATGGATTTTATATTTTCACAGGCAGACATGTATTCAGAGTTTTTAATTCCATTGAATCGGTCTTTGCATGTGCAAATTGACACTCAGAACTTGGTATCTTTCTTTGCCATAATTTGAAGGAAATAAAGCAGTTTTTCCAAAAAAAATTATAAATGTTGTGGACCCCTTTTCCTTGGAGAACTACAGAAAACTAAATCATTCACCCGCAATGTGTGGAACGTGGACAACTGGCAACAATATCTTATATAAACTTTTGAAGGTATTCGGTCCAAATTCACTATCGGACAAAATAATTAAACAATAACGTATGTTCAGGGTTTACAGGTTCAAGTTGATATTGGAAATTAAATGTGGAATGAAATAAAAAGAATGCGATGTTTAGTTTAAAATTTGATGATGAGAATAGGCATCAGAAATGTATTAAGATTTGTGTAAATGAAGATCTTGAATGTTTTTATTTAAGTTTATTTATTTATAGACTTAATTTGTGATTCAAAAATCTATATTAATAAATTGTCAATCATTAAAATTTGTTCATTTTGATTTATTTATATTTGAATATACATATGGACAAGGTGTGTCAAAGAATACTTTTAGGGAATCTATTGAATTGTGAGAATCGAGTTCTCTTTAATTATATCATTAGTCAAGCAAGTTTTATGAGTGAGAAAAAGATTTAAAGATGACAAGAAAATATGCAATGGACCAAAGATGATGTGTATTAAGGTAATTCTATGATAATGTTGCGAGATTCCTTTAATCTTTTTTTGCAAATCAAATTTTAGATGTGTTTAATAGATTCTTCGGCGAGAAAGAATGTCCTAGATATAACAACCAATAACATAAATCAACACAACTATACCCTAGATCAACAAATAATCTCCAATAGGAGGGATGCGATTGAATTTTATTTTTAATTTTGAAATTTTAACATTCAAATTTGTGATTGTAGAAGTGAGGCGGCTCAAGTTTGCACCAAAAAAACTAAACCAAGTTGATGATTTAAAGAGATCTAGTTACCAAAAATAAAATTTTGGGGATGAGTGATAATGGAATTGGGATGCAATTATGTCATGAAATTAATTTGAGCAAGAATATGCTTCTCATAGTGAGTTGGTTATTGCATTAAGGACATTCTATTCAAAGCAAACACAAAACACAAGGGAAAATGGCATGGCTATCCAATTTTCACTATTATATTTTATCCCCACATTGATATACATGTAAATTGCTAAATAGATGCATGCCAAAGTAAAACAAGTAGTTAACATATAAATTAAATATTTTCAAATAGTTAAAGCATACAAATCTATATAAAGTAACATATCATTTATAAATTCTCCTCACAATGAGCACTACATAGGAAACCTCCAAAATGAAACAAATAAAAACATGTAATATTAGCATATGTCAAACATTTGAAGATGTGTATACTAATAACTTGGTAACATAAACTATCCTCAAAAAGAGTAAAATAAAAGGATAAGGATGAGAGATTCAACCTATTACAAAGGTAATAAAATCTCTTGCTATTCAAAATGAAAATCGATCGTGGAAGAAATGTTTAGATACTATAGATAGCTTGATGAAATCTCCTCCCAAAGTGGGAATGACTATGAACCTACTAGTGTACAACCCAACTCACAAAGGAATGTTAGTGATATGTATGTCCTCCCTTAATTTAGTTGCGTACAAAGGATGAAATAAATTAGAGGAATAGAAAAAAAAATATATGCTAAAAGCATGTAAATATAGTGAATGGTATGATTATAAGATAAACATGTAATGATATAAGGAAAATGCAACCATGGAAGTACATATAGCATGGGATGTGCAAGATAGAATTATCCACAATGAAGGAAAATAGTGGCAGTCAAATGTTAGAGAAGGATTATATGAGCATGAGTAAGTTGTAGGAATGCAATCATAAGATCTATACGCATGCTAAGAATAATATATGTAAAATAACTTGATATAAGAATGATAAAGATCAAAAACATATAATAAATGTAAATATATTATAATCATTAAACAAGGAATTATGATAACATGAAGTGTCATGTAAGATAGGAACATGTGGAATCACAAGTAATGAACATGGAATATATGAGGTAAGGAACCCAACAAAGAATATAAGATAACAAAAGAGCTATACAGAAAGTATAGGAACACATTTCAAACATGGGTGGATAAATCTAACATATTCCATAAGTCCAACCACCCACTTCCACATAATGCACTTGTTTTACATTAAATTCATTGATTACTTAAATAGTAGAAACTAAATGATACAAATTTGTCGTGTCTGCTATTTTAAACAAAAAACTTGTCATTAATTAAGAGAGATGATATTGATGCTAGAGTGAAGGGAGATAAATATTAAATATTAAATAGAAAAGTTGTTTGGAATTCCCTTGTTGGTTAGTCTACCTTCCTTGGAGAGATCAGTGGTGCCCAAATAAAGTAGCATGTATGAAAATTGTCTTGGGTCATTCTTCTTCTCTAGGTTGGGTTTATTGTTCTTGCCTGACACATTTTTCTCCATGTCGACTAGACTTGCAAAGAATTGATCGAAGGCTTGTTTGATGCCCTCAACAATAATCCATCCACGAGTACACTTCATCAAGTGAATGCTTCAACAAAAACTCCACACTGCCATCAATATGGTTGCTTGATTTGGGGTGGACACAGATGAGAGTGTAAACTCCTGTGAGTCATTCATTTTTTTGCGTACTCAAGGGAATGTTTCTTATGAATGAGTTACTAACTAAGGGGGGGCATGTATCTTCCATATACATGATGCTTGAAGTTGACAATTGCATGGTGAGTAGACGTAATCCAAATGATGGTGATGATTTCTTCCACAACGTCCTCCACTGAATATCATTTCTGAATCTACAAATTTGTCTAGTGTTGATAAGTCTTTTTGAAAACTATTTTCCTTTGTAAGCTTTTTAGATTGTTTATCAAACCACTTCAACTATTCTTCCAATTCTTCAAAAAAAAAGTCGACTTTCACCAATTCTTATCAAATTTTTATTTTCTTTCTTCATTTTTTAACCAATCTTTCCTATTGGAACAAATGATTTCCTTATACAAGTAAATTTTAATAATAGTAAAGAACCATTTAAGTAATAATGCATGGTGATTATTTTGACAATTTAGTACCTCTCTAAGTTAGGAAATTAAATGTCATAGTTGATGATACTTAGCTCTAGGAATGATGTGATTAGATAAATCTAGTGTGGCATTGATTTCAATGATTTGGTATTAATAAATATTTACTTTAGATGTGCCTTCCATTTGGAGTTCTATATAGGTCTACAACTATTTAGTGGTTGAATTTGTAAGTGGATTAATTTTGCACTTGTACAATTGACTTTATGAGACTAGTAATATCTAATCTTGAAATTAACATTGAAACATGAAAGATACAAAAAATACTACATGAAGAACAATGTGTCTAAATGGATGATATAAGGTCAATTGGATAAAAATAAATAGAAATAGGGTTATGCTAAGAATTAGAGAATGAACCCTACTTCATAAAAACTGTAACATTTGTCAATATATACAATTTCACCATTACACTTAAAACTAAATAGAAATTGACATGAATATACAAATTTCACTACTACACTTATATGCTACTACAGAAATATTCTAATATAAATTTGTGGATCTCCATGTCAATAGTGTAACAATGGAACTGGTAGATATAGAAAATATTCCTGCAATAATATGATAAACCAAGAGGCAACCCTGTATTGAACATATTTAAATTGAGGGGAATAAAAATATAAATTGTATTGGGTGTGTGCTGGTGAACAATACTAAAGCGGGCTAGTTTGTGAGTTTGAAACGCACTGTAACAAATTTTAAGATACAGTAAAGGGAGACTAACTGGAAGTACCTCCCCCAGAAATATTAGGCCTACTTTGCTTGTAGCTTGAAAATATAGACATAATTATTAAATCTTACACTTTACTATTTAATAACCAGGTACCGAAGCCCTCTCCTTTATTACGGCCTGTAGCGGATTTTTCATTACTGTGGTAAATTCCTGCGTCTCCGCAAGATCCACTGTTTCTCCTGGTCTGCTCTGCCATTCAAATTTGTGCACCAGTGTGACCACAATAAGCTCAACATGGATCATGGCCAGTCCTAAGCCGGGACAAATCCTCCTCCCCACGCCAAACGGCATCATCTTGATCTCCTTGCTTCCTGTCATATCCACATCCGCATTCATAAATCTCTCGGGTTTGAATTCCGCAGGTTTCTCCCACTCTGCTGGATCGTTGCCCATCTCAAAAACACAAAAATTCACAAGCGCCCCCGCCGTGATATCATAACCCCCAAGACTAGAGTCTTCCATAACGGCATGCGAAAGAACGAACTTCCCGGGGGGATGTCGGCGTAGCGCCTCCTTCACCACCGCCTCCAGGTATTGCACGTGAGAAAGCTTCTCCTCCACCAAGTTAGCCCCTTCCTTACCAGCAATGCCTTCAATTTCCTTGTAAAGCTTGGTCTGGACATGTGGATATTTTACCAAGTTAGCCATGACCCACTGTATCGTGGTCGACGTGGTGTCAGTCCCGGCGTTAATGAACTCCGAGCACAGAGTCACCATCTCTTGGTCTGTCAGACATCTCCCGCTGTCAACAGTCAGAGAAAACAGAGAATCCACATAAGCCCTGCAATGTTTGCCCGCCCCCTCCGCTAACTCCACCCGGCGCCGGTTAATAAGCGGAACCAGTGTCTCCATCTGACGGCGGTGGATCCCCTGCATGCGATCTCGCCGCTTCCTGTAGAAAATCCCAAGAATGGGAAACGTGTCCTCTAACGCCAGACCCGCAAAGCTGAGAATCAATTCTCTCAAAACGCCCTCCACCTGTCGGACCGCGTTCTCCTCCAGCCTCGCTCCAAAACACATATAAAGCAGTATGGAAAAAGTCGCGTACCTCAAATGCTCTATCACTTTCACTACGCCTTCGTTTTGCGCGGCCTCGCTTTTCAAACCCTCCATGAGCACCTGGAGACCCCACTCTCTGCCCTCTCGGAAGGACTTCAAGGCAGCTGAGCTGAGGGTTTCGCTCACCAGATTTCGGCGGAGGGTTCGCCACACTGGACCGTAGGCGGCGGAATTGATGCTCATCTGGTTGCTGGTGAAGCGCTTGCGGAGGCCCTTGGCGGGTGGTCTGCTGGCAAACATGGAGCCTTTCTGAACCAGAGCCTCGTGGGCCAACTCACGGCTTGCTACAAAAATTATCGGTTGAAACCCCAATCTGATTGTGAAAATTGGACCGTATCTTCTCTGCGCTTTCTCTATAAAGCCTTGAAAGCCTTGGTTGGATTGCTTAATCTGTAATAGGTTGCCAACAATTGGCCAGCCTCGAGGACCTGGAGGCAGATTAGATTTCTTCTTGTACTTTACCAGGAGTAGCAGGGGAAGCGCTAAAAACAGAACAAGATATACAAATGAATCCATGCCCAAGGCGGCTGGAAATTTGTCCATAAAGCTCATTTTTTAAAACCTATGCTAATCGATTCGCTGCATCTGTATCTTATAACCGATTCCGAACCGACGAGATTTTAAGCCATTATTGGGGTTTGAAACTTAATGGCCAAGTATCTTTCTTTATCCGCACTGACCAGAGCAGTTCGTTTACGTTACGAGATTTTTTGTAAAACTTTTGTTTTTTAATACATTACTGGTATAAAAAGAGAATATTATATATACGGAGAAAAAGACGGGGCAGAAATGTCACATCTCAAAGTTCAAACAAATTTGGTTCAATCAGTTAAATGAAGAGGGTGGATGGGGCCACAATCATCTAGTTCCATCTAACTCTCATTCTTATGCTAGCTTTGGTCATCTCACATGGAGGCAAGACTCAACCTTCTAAGATATGGGTTTTCTTAAAATTTAATGGCTAAAGTATTTTTCATTATCTATGTGATGAGGAGAATACTTCTTCTTTGTTAATTATGGAAGTTTTATCATACATTTTTAAGTAAGAGAAATTCATACATGAGTCTATTTAAGCTCTTAAGAAGAGATTACAATATCTTACATTTATAGTGCATGTATTAATTAGATCTAGATTAGTTAAATAGTTAGAGTGAGGTTTCAATATTTATGTTATTTTTTAGTTAGCTTTGTATTTATTTTGAGGAGAGTGTCTTAAGATATTTATAAATTAATCAATGGTATAATTTTGTGTAAAGTCAAGTCCTTTGCCTTATATCATTTATTAATTTGTTTACACATTCCAATGTTTGTCATATCCACGTATTTATACTCATACATATACATACTTCCTTGTACCCATTGTCCACCTTGAGCCATATTTGTTTAGGTTCTTGGTCAAGTTTGCAATTGCAAAGACAACCCTAAACCCTTAAACTTGACTCTTTCAAATTCAAAATTTCAAACTCATATTTTTGTCAATCCCTACCAACTATTTTTCCTCCAAGGGCCAACTAGACTTTTTTTGTGATGTATTGTTATGTCCTTGTATGCATTCCTTTATATACTTTCTCATCCTTTGAGCTTATTCATATTACAAACACTTCAATGGATGCACTAAAAGGAATCTAGATCTACATGGGCATTCTAGGAGCATATGCACATGTCTAAAGATTGTTCTTTCTAATCTTGTACACACAATTTCATAAGTTGACCTAGGAGAACATGTCCCCTTGAGACATAACAACCACCCTTCCAAGGTATTAAAAAAATAGAGAGGACAAAGAGCATTTAGGAAAATTATAGAGAAAAAATATACACTACATAGGGTCATTTCCAAATGTAGAGGTTGAGTATGCAAGTATGGATTTGATTCTAACTAACAAACTTGACCCGTTGCACAAATGGGAAAAGAAAAAAATGAGGAGTTGCACAAATAGATAAGTGTTATTTCCATCAAATACTTGACAAATTCTAAAGTCTACATTAAGGGAAATCATTCTTTAATCATAGAGCTAAGTAACATTTTTTATTATATTTATTTTCATCTTCTAGAATTTGATTCCATAATATATTAGCTCTCATCTATCATTTATTAAACTCTAGAGTTTAATCACTACTTATGTTTTATGCACTCTAGTAGATAAGCCTAGATTACATATAAGGAAAGTTTTTTTTTAACAAATTTTGATGAACCTCTTTGATCCCACAAAACCTAGATTTCCTTTAGGTTTATTAGCAACAATAGGATTTTCAAATCTACAATTCTATAATTTTATTTACTAATTTTAGATCTAATTTTTCTTTTGCATCTTTATGCTTCATTGACATCTTTGAAATTCAAGGTTTAGTGACGTACTCATCTTATTATTTTCCCAACCTACCCATCCTTAAAATGGCTTTATGGTTTGCATTTTTCATCAAGTTTGAAATTTGACATACCTTTGAATTTTTTTTGAATATGAGTGTTGTTTTTCCATTTACATTATCTTATCATGGGTGTCCTTTCCTCTTTCCTTACCAAGCTCACTTCAAGTTGTCAATAAACTTTATGATGATACAACTTTTATGACATATCTATGATAATGACTTAGCTACCTTGTCTATGTATATACTTGATTGTATCTCTTCTTCTACAACTATGGACCCTCCTCCATGTGCCCTGTTACCAATTTTTCACTACAACTCAAATGGCAGAGCTGATTTAAATAATGTTATATTTTAAAGTGGAAATGCAGTTATTTCTGAATATGCTTGAGTGTTGTTTTGCACTTCATTTTATTTCATCAAGTGATAGTTGTGCAAGTGTTTTGAGAAACTGAGTTTCTAAGTATCATTCATGTTTTTGCATAAATCAAATGGAATACAGAACTAAGTATACAAATGATAAAGCATAATTCTTTCATTTATTTCATGAAGTGATGTATTTTTTACATAAGTCATTTGATTGCGAGAATACAAATACTGGTACAATCTTGCATTTTAATACTTTTCTTTCAAAATGGAAATGAAAGAACAAAATTAAAAATCCACACAAGTCGTGGTTTTAGCCGTTTCCATTTATAACAAGAAAGGAAATATACAACTGGAAATAGAAAACAGATAACATTAGACATATCCTTCATTGCCTGAGTTGGTCTTCAGTTGGTCTTTCGAAGTTGGCCCCTTTCTGTTTCCGCTCCTGAATGCTTCCACTCCTGAATGTACCTGCAAGAGTTTGAGAAGGGTGTCAATTAAGAGCTCGGGATATGAATAACACTACATGTCGTACTAACAAAGATATATTTCAATCCTTACAGTGTGGAGAAATGGCTAAAGGAAAGAGCAGAAGCATGAACTGAAAAAGAGAGAAAACATCATCATTCTTTGTTTTTTTTTGTGCTAACACTGTTGGTTTCCTTGTGCAGGTATAGGAAAAGTCGTGTAGCTATTTATCTTTTGAAGACCAAGCATGTGGGGAAAAATGGGCTCCCACAAGGGTAGAGCCCGTTATGCTGCCCTTACATGTTACAAGAGAGCCGAGAGAGGAAGATGCAATCATCATGCTCTTCAAAGCTTTACAACTGAACAAGTAATCAAACTACCATACATTTATAACAATCAGATCAACATATGGAAGTGAAAATTGCAAATGAATGATAATTGGACAGCTTGTTTTAGTTAAAATTATTATCAATCTATCATGTTTTTCTGAAAGGTTTGGTTTTGTTGCCATAACACTGTTTTGTTGTTTTTAAGACTGTTGCTTTATAGTGTTGTTTCATATTTTCTATTTTGGAACAATAGTGCTCTATCTCTTAACAATGATAGTGAACAGGCATGCATATGCCTCATCAATTGAATACTGATCGATAAAGTAAGAAAGTGCATGATTCAGAAGTAAATGGAGCAAGTTCACATAGTTATTTGTTTCATAAATCAATGGAGATGTCTTATATAGAAGGCAGTTTGTGTTTGAGCATTTTTTACACAGTGCAAATTTATGAGGTTATGCCTTGACAGGTGAGGAGATGAACTGGAAAGTAAATGGAGTGTGCACATGAATTCACAATTACCCATGTGTTTTTATCTCAGAATTGTGGTCTTTTTAAAATACAAATTCTACAATTTTTAGCAGGTACCCATATCAGGTTTTGACAAAATACAAAATGGGAGCATCTGTAGGAGTTTCAAGTCTACATGTGCATTCTGCATGGAGAGTGCTAGGTATAGAAACTAAGGATATGCAAGGACAAGTAAGGATGTGAAGAGTTTGTTGCCAGAATAAGCAAAGAATATCAAAGCATGAAGGAGCTTTACATATGCAAGCTGGAACAATATGTATAGAGATTAGTCTTCTTTAAGTTTTCATTGTTTCAGGCATACCCACATGATGGGTTTGGGTTCGAATACAAGTTTATCATGGTTTCCAAAATTCTACATAAGCATGTTTTTAACAATACAAATTTATTTGAAGTAGTGGATACCCACATTGGGTTTTGGCAAGAGTGCACAGTATTTTCAAAAAAATACAGGAGGCTCATCTGAGGATTTCAATTTAAAATATATTTTCTTCATATTTGACAAATACCCATTTTGGGGTTTTGAGTAAAACACAGAAATACTAAAATACCCACATACAGATTTTTGCTCAAATACAAATTTTCTTCATATAGAGAAGTACCCACATGGGCTTTCATAAGGAATATAGATTTTCCATCATTTTTTAGAATACCCATATGGGGGTTTTGAAAATAAAACACATATAGTTCATTTTCTAGATTATACATGAGTGTTTTTACAAAAAATGCCTGATATGCATCATGGGTCGAGCCCAGTGTGAGTTTCAATTACTCTTTCAGGAAAAAATGTGGAGAGATTTTCAAGTTTTGCTTCATAGAGGATCGAAATACGAGTGCAAGGAATCAGGAAAACAAGTTATAAATGCAGATTTCTTCATAAAATCATTATCAAAAGTATGAACATGGCGCGACCTGTGTGATGGCCTGCATTTTTCTAAGAAATAACAATCATTTTTACAGAAATAAAGCTTGCAAGCTTTAGTTTGAGAGAGAAAAATATAGAGGAAGAACAATGCAAGGAGGATTTTACCTTGTGATTGTTGTACAAGAATACACATGGTGCGACCCAGCTCATTGGAGCTCACAAATGCATGGGTCGGTTTCACCAATAGTGGCCAAGGTGGAGACAAGGCAAGCACGGAGAAAGAATGCAAAGAAAATTAGAGTTAAGAGAAGAGAGACCACGACCTTATGGCCTATTTTTAGCTTTCAAAACAATGGAGAAGCCATCAAAATACAAGGAAATCAACTCACCATAGTAGATGGGAAGAGTTTCGACCATTTGAAGACATGGAGTTGAAGAGAGGAAAAGCATTTCTAGGTTCAAATCGAGCATAGACATGGTAGCGGCTGCAAAGCATTTCTTTCCAAAGTCTCCATTCTCAAAAGTGTGAAATGTTAGGGCTTGCTTTGTGTTTTGATCTTTAGGGTGTTTGCTTAAGTTAGAAAAATTTATGAATGCTAAAGTAATATGCCATGATGGATGACTCATGAAGTCTAAGGCATTTGTTCTATGGTTATACCTTGGGGAAGGCTTCATGCCTTATTTTCATTTTTGATTAATTTTTTAGAAATTAATTGAATTGTTTTTTGCCTTGGTAATATTTATCAAATGGTTTTTATGAAAGATCAATAGGTCTTGGAAATATGCCTTAGAATTAGGGTTAAGACCTAGGTTTATTCTATTTTAATTATTTATAGAGAAAACAATTAAAACATGTAAGGAGGAGTTTATTATTTTTATGATTTTTATAGAAAAATCAAAACTTGTAAAGGGACATATAAGGTATTGTGTGCAAAAGATTTTTGAAAATCTTTAATTGCAAAATAGAGTAATTATAAAACTACATGATGTAAAGCAGAAGCAAAGCAATAGTTTATAAATTGTTTTGTTTTCTTGCTATTTTTAGCAGTTGAGCATTAACTTTTCTTCTTGGTCAGAATTGAGTTTTCAGTTGGAGAGATAAGGTGTTTTCCTTGCTTTAAAAGAAGTTTTTTGCTATTTTTAGAAGCCTGGTAGTTGATGCATGCAAAAAGTGTGACTTTCCACTTTTGTGCTAACTTGTTGCATAGTTTTTGGGACCCTTTCCTTGAGATTTTTTCAAGAGCTCGGATTAGGGTTTGAGACATATATCTTTGGAGAAAACTTAGGGTTTTCTAGTTTAGTTTATTTTTAGCTCTTACACATTTTGGAGCTTGAAACTATTTTGTACTCAGTTGAGATTATTTTTTGGCATACTCCTATAGTGAATAAAAAACAACATTCCTACCTATTGTTTTGTGTGTCTATTTGTAGTTACGATTTGATGTTATCCTGTGACTTATGTTTAGGGAGTCCTTGTTATGTCCTAAGGTTGTAGTTTGATGCAAAAAAGTGCAAGGATACAGGTTGCATGTCATGTTTTAAAATAGATCTTCATGCAAAATACTTATGTAAAATTGTTCTTGAGAGGTTGTGAAATCGTGTTGGTTTTTGAGCACTGTTTGTGAGGAAAATCCAGAATAATCATTAGTTCACCATCAAATATTAAAAATCATTTCAAAATCATAGGTTTTAATTTTTTCTATTTTCTCTATCCTTTTCCCAAGAAATATTTTTAGAATAGGATCATCATACAGAGAACCAACTCACTCTAGAGATTCTCTTTTCTTATAGATTACCCACGTTTGGAAAGAGTTTCAATATTACAACAGATAGTTTGATTTTTTGCAAAATCTGATGGTTTGCACATCTTATTGCTAACACTTTTTGGCACGCCTGGTGGGACTCTAAAAATTAGTTTCAGAGAAGTTTAATTTCTAAAATTTGTTGTTTGGTGTATGCAGTAGGTTTCTCAGCCTTTTGGAGGCTTGTTCAATATACCTAGTGACTCCAACTTCTGATTTTTACATGCAGACCTAGTGTAACGTGTGCATGAGAAAGGTACAAACCAGATCAAGTGTTGCACCTTTCCGATACCGATAGTTGTCCCTGCCACGAAGAGTTGGTAGAACAACAAGGAGGTTGTTTGAGATGCCAGCAAGGTCAAAATCAACACCTCTTGTTTTCAGTTCTCTGGTTTTATCACCAGGAGTACCAGTTCCAATATCACAGATACCACCAATGGCAGTGCCAAGGCAACACCCGTTTGCACCTTTTAATGGAGGCAATCCATTAGACATTGCTCAACATGATGACATCCCAGTTTCAGCCCTTAGAAGCCTATCGTTCTTCACTAGAGAAGATCACACAACACCGGTGGAGCACATTCGTGACGTGTCTACCTTATGTTCGGTTCACAACATCACGCAAGAAAATGTCATGTTAAGGCTCCTGGTTGCATCTCTCAAAGGGAAAGCATTACAATGGTTCAGAGACCTCACAACCAACTCGATTGCAACATGGGATGCACTAGGTAATGGTCTATACCAATTTTTTGTTGATAAATCTAATAATCTATCCTTGCTAGAATAGTTGAGCACTATTCAGAGAGCACCACACAAGCACTTGGTAGATTTCAATCATAGATTTCAGAGAACTTGGGCTAGAATTCCTGCAATGGTAAGGCCTTTACTAGCTCACTCTGGAGATTCTATTTTCTTATAGATTACCCATGTCTGGAAAGAGTTTCAATGTTGCAACATATAGTCTGATTTTTTGCAAAATCTGATGAGGTGCACATCTGATTGCTAACATGCCCCTCCTAATTCATCTCTACATAATTATGTGGATACATGTTTCACCAAGACACCCTCTTCCATGTATAGTGATACAATTATTGATTTGGGACTACCTATTTATGATAATCATCCTATTTATGAGCCTTAAGTTGATTATATTTTTACTATTACTAATTATATATATCTCGACTCTGTCATCTATCTTTGCTAGATAGATGACACTAACCTTGTAGGATCTCATCGATGGGGATGTTGAGGCAGCCTCCTTCTTGGCTCTTGCTATAGTTCAATCACTCAAAATTTCTCTCAATGTCCTCCCTCTGCAAGCTCATCTTCCCTCCCCTTACAACGATCTAGATTGGGAGCAGGATGAATTGTTAGAGGTTCTTGAATAGAGCAGCACCTCTTGTTATCTTTAGGTCAGATTTGTGTGCTTGTTTGTGTTCCCTTGTACTTGTCTATTTATGTTTGTGCTCTCCAATGGAGGACCCTCAATACCTTTGTAGGTACATGGATACAAGAGAGAAAATTTGTCATAACTTCTATATATTTCATCATTCTTCTATTTTTAGTAAATTAATTTGATTTTTACACTGGGGACAATGCAAAGCATCTAAGCATTTAGGCCTCTTCTATAGGTGGGTGCATAAAGATGGGAGGCCAAAAAGTGGCTGCCCCACTTTTGGGCCCCATAAAAGCCATAACACACACGTGTTATGGCTTGGAGTGACCGAACCTTAGGCTCAATCACTACAAATCAATAAAAAGAAACAAATCAAATTTATTTCTCATTTTTTGTTGTGCAAACTAGCTTGCGGCGCGCAAACCCATCATAACGTGCTTGCATTCTAGGAAGCCCCCAACCTTGCTAATTCTTCGTCAAATTTTCACCAAAATGTCACCATGACCTTGGGAAGGTCAAAGGAGTAAGTTATCTCAATTTTTTAGTTTTAATTTTGTATGAAATAGGTAGTTTGAATATGTTTTTTGATAATTTAAATGTATTTAATTTTTTAGGAATTGTGAATGCACCCCAAAATCTTGAAAATCCTAATTCACCTCATGATGAAATCCCTCCTGAAGAACAACCTCAATAGAAACCTCCTAGAATTCCTCATCATACTCCAGGAACACAAGAAAATATAATGGGACACATTGAAAATAACAAAAATGAAATTGAGTTAATTGCAAGGTTGAGAGATCCTATAAGAAAAACTTGCATAGGATTGCCCTCACTCAATCACGAAAATCCATAATATCCCATGTAGATTCAATTAGCAAGATAAATAGTTGGTTCAACAAGAGACAAGAGCTAAGGCAATTTTATGTAGACAAATTATTATATACACAAGTTAAAGATGATTTTTTTAAAAATCTGACTTGTGTGCACTATTCATAGACTCAAGAATGAATCAACCCTCACACGGTGCATGCAAGAGGTTTCCTATCCATTGGTGCAACCACCAAGGGATAAAGAGTAATTTTTGGGATAAGTGCTAGTTGATTTTTGACCATCCTCAATGCAACAATAATTAGGTACCATAATTTTTTTTGAGGAAACTCTAGTGTGAGTTTGTCCTCAATAAAATCCCAAACTATTTTGACATGCAAGAGTTCTAGGGTAGAGGCGAGGGCTTCACACAGGACAAAGTGGGGGAATGCATTGACCCACATCGACCAACGAGACCACTTGATAGACTAGACTACGAGCATGTGACTATCCCTTCTGTTGTGAAGGAGAGTGTTGAGGTGGATACCTTGCAGTTGATTAGCTCCCTCACTATAGTGTGAGTTTGTCCTCAATAAAATTCCAAACTATTTTGACATGCAAGAGTTCTAGGGTAGAGGTGGGGGCTTCACATAGGACAGAGTGGGGGAATGTATTGACCCATAATCGGCCAACGAGACCACTCGCTAGACCAGACTATGTGCACGTGACTATACCTTATGTTGTGAAAGAGAGTGTTGATATGGATACCTTGCAGTCGATTAGCTCCCTCACTCAAATCCTCATACGACATACTAGACCTCTAGCACAAGGTGAGGCAAGTGAGTCTTCTAAGCATCTAGTTCCACCTCATTTATGTCAGGCTTGTGGGTCACTCTATGTTTATGATCTTGAGTATAGTTAGGATGCATGTGCCTAGGCTACATCTGCAGCTAATTAGATGGTGATCACAAATGTCCTCATGAGTGATACATTCGACTTTGATAGTCAAATGTCAACAAGTTTATTTAATTTAATTTTTGAAATGCAAGATTAAATAAATTAGTTGAATGATTATAATGAAATTTTAGGGTCATAGTGTTCACCCTACTTTCAACGATCCTCCACCTCCCTATTACACAATGATGTCTAGTGCAGAGGTATGTAACTAATAAAGAATTCTAAATATATTACATATGAATAGTTGAACGTTATATGAATGGTTCTTATATCTCACTTTGGATGTTGAATATGTTAATGTTGGGCCTTCGATAGCAACACCTAACAATGGAGGTGTTCATCGAAGTTTCACTTAGGTAATATAGAGAATTTTTAATCTTAAAATAAAAAATTATATTTCGTAATTGAATGATTTTTATGACTTGAAGGTTCTAAATAGTTTGTAAGTATGCTTTGTACTCTTTAATTAATTTTATTTTAGGTTTCCATGTACTTCATAATCTATGAATTTCATTTGATCATGTTGTTGGCCTCCAAAAATATAGGTTAGTGGTGTCAATTAATTTTTTACCCTCTTGTATGAACGTGAATTTGCACCCCTAGTGCAAATTCCCTTTTTACCCCCTCACACTTTAGAAAACAAAAAGCAGAGGTTTAATTCCACTTAAGCCCACTGCTTGCAGTCCACTTGGCACCTTGTTTGTGTGTCGATGGGGATGTTTCTATCGGGGACGACCACGCGGTGCGCAGACATCCACGCGACTCGCTTACGTCCATGGCAGATTTTTGTGGCTGGAGACTACAGAGGCGTTACATTTTCGATTGGAAGTCGAAGAGTAATGTCCCTCTTCGGCTGGCTGACCTGAATATGGACGTTTTTCATCCATCTCTTCATAATCTTCACTCTCTCATCCATTGTGGTATTCAGGAGAAGTTTGGAAAGAGTTTGGGAAGATATTGAATCATTTTCTCGACCATTTTCAACCATTTTCAAGATTTGTAGCAGCATTTTTCACTCCATTGCAACAATCTATCACTCCATCACTTCGATAGGGCGAGCACAAGACAGACACCATGGCAACAAAGGCTTGATTCCCTCTCGTTCTCTCCTCCAAAAGTCTTGAGTGCTTTAGATGGAGGTGGTAAGCTCCTCTAATCTCTCCTATTGCTTTCGAATGAGTAGGCACGTACTGCTTGTAGTGTTTTGTGTTTACATAGCTTGTAGTTGTTTTTCTTTATCATTATCTCTATTATTTTAAACTTGCTTGTCCATGGAGGTGGAAACACCAAGACGGGGGTCTGATTGGGGTAGGCCCCTATACAGCCCCAACAATTTCTCCCTTCATTGTGTGTAGGTGGAGAGAGCTTGGAGCAAGCTGGTGAGGAGAACATTGTATGAGATCATCTTCATTACCTTGGTGGTAATACATTTCTTTTATTGTATTCGTATTTTCCTTTCACTCTTCTTAATCTCATTCTATCACTTTAAACACCTCTAGACTAGGTTGATAGTCTCCTTTATTGAGTTAGAATCTTGTCTTTTTGGTTCTCTAGCCATACGGATGCCAACACACCCGTGAGACGCCAGCCCGCCGCACTATCATCCCAGAACTGCACTTCTATCCTCAAATGAAGAGCTTCCTGAGATAGAGACCTGACTCTAAAGGCCGACTCGTTTAGTCTTCTACCGACTTTTGGGATTGCAGAGTGATCAAAGGATGCATAATCCTCGTCATTCTCATCCTCTTCATCCTAACTACCCCTTAAGCTAAGGTGAGTTAGCGCAGCCTTTCTGCTCTTGGCCTTTCGTGACCTAGGGCCTTGCAGTGGGTGGTCCCCCTCTCTCACATTTTTGGTGAACCCGACGTGAACCATTTTGGGGTTATGTTTGCGATACTGAAAGCCCCTTTCCTCATGTTTTATGAGTATTGTAGGTGTAAGTGTTGTAGGGATTCTGCCTTACAATCCGACCTACGGCCCCTAGTAGGCGCAGTTGAAAGGTCCCGACAGTGTTGTGCAATGAAACCTTGATTAGGTCACTATCCTATCTCATAAACCTTGGGAGGCTCCATAGAAATACTATTAGTGTCTGTGATGGCCTCTTTCTTAAACCAACCTATTCCCTCTGTGTAGACTGTGAATAATGGTACTAGCATAACCTTCACTTCACAGGACCTGTCAATGGGTTTTAATAGAGATCCATCTCCTCTTTACATTCCTGGGAGGATAAATGGGAACACTGTAGTAGGTGTTCTCGTTGATCTAACATCCCAAGTGAATATCATAACTGAGGAGATCATGTTGATTAACTTCTTACATAAGGATGGGTATGATACACTTGAAAGTACCATCTGCACACACAATGACCTTTTCGTACCTCCTATAGCGAGTATTGTCCTATCGGTCCTTGTTGGACCTAAATTTGTAAGCCTCAAGTTTGACATCATCCCGGGGTCTGAGCTCTTCAGAGTGAAGCTAGGTATCCCTTGGCTCATAGCTATGAACGCAGTTCCCTCGATTATACACAAGTGATTGAAGTTTGTTCATGGAGGTTTGGTACACGTTGTCCATGACACCGGTTATAGACCATCGATTGCATGTGGTAGCTACATAATGGATTACTTTTGCCTCGTGTCCCTTGGTCCTCTCCCACCTAGAAAGGACCTCCTATACTACACATATCAAAACTATAAGAAGGGGCGTGCTAGGCTGAAAGTGAGATACCCTCCTTCGCCCTATGTTGTTTCACATAGAGCTTGTTTGAAGGCCGACAGTGACGCCTCCAGGGCGCGTAGGAGGGAAGAAGAGAAGAAGTCCCAAGATCCTCCTTCCTCTTCCACTGTCCAACCCGATGCTTCCTCTCATCCTGCCATGGTACCATCTGCTTCTGTCTCGCACTTGCGAGAGAATCTCATGGTACCCGCTTGGTGAAAGGCCAAGCGGCCAACATTTGAGCTTCTTGTCCTACCCACGAAGCCTAGGCCCATTTGGTATGGTAGACAGAAATCCCTCCATGGAGATTCCTCTTTGTCTTGGCCTTCATGGCCTCCTACTATTCCTGTTCCCAGAATAGTGAATGGGAAGAGGCTTGCTGCCGAAGTGCTAGAGTTGCTAGAGTCAATTCCTCCTACCATTTCCAGAACTACCCCTTCTACTCCCATACAGGAGTCCACCCTTCTGTTGGAGATAGCTATGGAGGACACTCCCATGGCTGAGCAGGATCTTTCTGTCCCTTCGCAAGTCTTGAATTCTAGTTTGAAGAGTCGTAGAAACCACCTTGCACGCGAACGTAAACACCGACGAAAGGCTCTCTTAGTCGAGCAAGCCTCCTTATAGAAGGAGGAGGAGAAGACTGCACCTCCTACAATGTCTTCCTCTCTCCCCTCTTCTATCCCTATTCAACCAAGTTTTGTACCTCTTTCGACTCCCACCATGAGCACACATGTACCTAGAAAGGTACAAGTGTTTACTGCCCCTTCTATGGAGCCACCCTTGCTGACTTTCGTTCTAGATATCCTACCTTTTTCGAAGCCCATGGATATGGTGAACACTTTGGTTGTATCCACTGCAGTTCTTTCCTATTCTCCCTCAACTCTTGTTTCATTTGTAGGAATTTCACCTCCTTCAATGAAGAAGAAGGTAGAGTGTGGTCCCTCCAGTAATGGAGGACATAAGAAGAGACCACCTTCTCTGAGAGGTGGCCACAAATTGACTTGTTTTTTCTTAGTCATGGAACTAGTCCCAGTCTCCCCCAATTTTTTCACTGCTCCCGAGTCTCTCGGTGAGCCTAGCAGTGAACCTCAGGTACAGACTCCTCTGTCCACTGAGGCAAAACATGGCACTCCTGTTAAGTGCATGTTTAACTTGGTGGATGAAGTCCCAACCTTGTTAGCAATCTTCGCTAGGTTGTTGACCCTAGACCCACAAGAGCTAAGAGACAAAGACCTTATGGGTCCCTCTGCCTTAGCCCTTGTTGTAGGAGGATCAAAATCCCCTCCTCTTAATATTACACCATTGTAGGCTCGTCACCCTTCCTACAATGATCTAGAGTAGGAAGCTGACGACCTCTTGGTTGACCAGTGTTAGGGGAAGACCCTCTTCTTGATCTTTAGATTAAATGTGTGTGCATGTTGTGACATGTGTTCCCCCGTAGTCGTTCTATATGTGCCTAGATGACCCTTGTCACCCCTGTTGGTGCTTGGATATAGGTGTGGTGTTTGTGTTGTAAACCTTCCTCTATATGTATCTCTATTCTTCCATGTTTGTGATTAACTTTCGATAAATTGGGGATGATGCAAAGCATCAAGATAATTTAGGCCTCCTTCCATGTTGAACCAATTTTTTATTTACTTTGTCTTCTCGTGCATTCCTCACATGGCCTGATATAGTAGGGGGTTGATGACAGTTCATTTATATACTATTATTATACTTATATATATTTATGAGCACTTCTGATGTAGAAATATCAAGCTACCCCTGTGTCCTTTGCGTATGTTCTCTTTTCCTTTGCTTTTTTCCTTACCTTTCTCTCTTCTTTGCTTGAGTTGTCCCTTTCATGTGTGACAACATTATTTCTACATTACATGGTCTCTAGAAAACACATTCGTTGTTGAATGAATATTTTCTCAAAGACCTTCCACACACTTCTTTGGATTTGTATTCTCAACTTGAAACCCTAACGAAACGTGTTTCCTTCATCATGGGTTCATAAAGAAAGGATTTGGTAAATTCTCCCCCAAAGCGGGAACGGTCTTAGCCTTCCCCTAAAATGAGTACATCTCCTTCCTTTCGAATTCCTTGATGAAGTGAACATCTTTCAAAAGGATTCTTTGGTGACGAATTGATTCGAGAAGGAAGACGTTAAGCTTTTAAACAACGTGTCCCTTGAGTGGACCCCCTCTTTTTCATGTTGGGTTCCCAAGGGACCCCTTCGAAAAATCTTAATGAGTTCTATGGCATCTAGCTTGGGAGAAGCCCGATTAGACCGGTTTCACATCTTCATGTCTAGCTTGGGGGAAGCCTAACTAGACTTTACCTTTCAAGCAGTGCGTCCCTTGAGTGGACCCTCCTTCCTTTTGAAGGGTTCTTGAGGGACCCCTTTGAAATCCTTACAACTTAGTGATGTTCTGTGTGACTTTTCGTTCATTGGCCTGTGCAGACAATTCTTGATGTGTTCTATCTGCGAGTAAACATGTCGCCACCTCTGACTCTGTGGAGTCCCCTTTACTTGGTCTCCCTCATGTGAGATTTCTTGGGGGATACCTTCCTTGCAGGTCTACGGATCTGTAAGGTTCTTTTCCTGGTTTCCTTCATGTGAGAGTTCTTGAAGGGTAACCCCCCTTGCAGGACTATGAGCCTGTAAGGCACTTTCGTACTTCAACTTTGTAGTTTTGCAGAACTATGAAGCCCTCTCCTGCACTTCTGAGTTCACCAGACCATGCTCTACTTCCTTGTCGATTCAGGTATACATCTCTTACACTGTTACTTTCTTACTACTCTACTTTACTAAAGCACTCATCAGTACTCATGCTCGCTAAAGTGGGGGAAAAATGTATGAACGTGAATTTGCACCCGTAGTGAAAATTCCCTTTTTACCCCCTCACACTTTAGAAAACCAAAAGAAAATTTTTAATTCCACTTAAGCCCGCTACTTGTAGTCCACTTGGCACCTTGTTTGTGTGTCGGTGGGGGCGTTTATGTCAGGGATGCCCGCACGGCACGCAGACATCTGTGCGGCACACTTACATCTCTAGTAGATTCCTGCAGCTGGAGACTGTAGAGGTGTTACATTTTCGATTGGAAGTTGAAGAGTAACGTCCCTCTTTGGCTGGCCGACCCGAATATGGCCATTTTTCATCCATCTCTTCATAATATTCACTCTCTCATCCATTGTGGTCTTTAGGAGAAGTTTGGACAAAGTTTGGGAAGATATTGAATCATTTTCTCCACTATTTTCAACTATTTTCAAGCTTTGTAGCAACATTCTTCACTCCATTGCAGCAATCTATCACTCCATCACTCCGATAGGGTGAGCACATGATAGACACTGCGGCAACATAGGCTTGAGTCCCTCTCGTTATCTCCTCCACAAGCCTTGAGTGCTTTGGACGGAGGTGGTAAGCTCCTCTAATATCTCCTATTTCTTTTGATTGAGTAAGCATGTACTGCTTGTAGTGTTTTGTGTTTACGTAGCTTGTAGTTCTTTTTCTTTATCATTATCTCTACTATTCCAAACTTGGTTGTTCATGGAGGTGGAAACACCAAAATGAGGGTCTGTCTGAGGCATGCCCCTATATAGCCCCAACAATTTCTCCCTTCATTGTGTGCAGGTGGAGAGAGCTTGGAGCAAGCTGGCGAGGAGAACATTGTACGAGATCATCTTCATCACTTTGGTGGTAATACATTTCTTTCATCATATTCATATTTTCCTTTCACTCTTCTTAATTTAATTCTATCACTTTAAACACCTCTAGACTAGGCTAATAGTCTCCCTTCTTGAGTTAGAATCTTTTCTTTTTGGTTCTCTGGCCATACAGACGCCAACGCACCTGTGATATGCCAGTGCGCCATATTGTCATCCTAGAATTGCACTTCTGTCCTTAGACGAAGAGCTGCCTGAGACACGGACGTGACTCTAAAGACCGAATCATTTACTCTTCTACCAACTTTCGGGATTGTAGAGTGATCGAAGGACGCATAATCCTCATCATTCTCATCATGTTCTAAGCTGAGATGAGTTAGGGCAGCCTTTCCGCTCTTGGTCTTTTGTGACTTGGGGCCTTGTAGTGGGTGGTCCCCCTCTCTCACACCTTTTTATTGTATTAACTCTAGTGGGACCTCCATCAACTAAACCTAACTATTCTATGTGATTATGTTATTTGTAACTCTTCATCAAAACTCGTAATCAATTGTCTAGGCAAAAAATGAATACCTAGGGCTAATTTGTATGATATTGATCTTTCATTGAATCCAATCCTATATGACATTGATCTACCTTGTCTTTCTAACCAAGGCCTTGTCTATGGGTGTGAAGTTCTACTCACACTCGCGATCTTGATCCACTTAAATACAAAATCAAAACCAAACAATTAGTTAACTAGGCCCATCATACACTATGGTCGCAAGCCAACTATGTACAAATCTTTTCACTTTGGTGTTATGTAGGTGTATAAAAGAACATTCATTTCACTCATTTTGATAATGATACTTGAATAAAGCAATCAATACTTGAACATTCATTTGCAACCACATTCAATGCTAAAATCAAGTAAGAAAACTAATAATACTCATCCTACCACATGTGAATCATGTAAAAATAAATTCAATATTCATTTGCTTATTGAAGCTTGCTATTTGTGAGGGTATTTAAAATACCAATGGATTCATAGAAAAGGAACAAAGATTTTGATAAATAATATCGCTATCTAGTAATCTAGTTTTAATGAATTCAGACTCATAATCTAGAGATCTTGAAAGATCAAGTACATCATTATAAAATAGGTTCATAGTCACAATTTTGGTCTATAATTGCAAGGTCAATCTATCACTAGTTTAAAAATAGATGTTTGATTTAAATACACATACATGACTATGTAGAACATCTCTTGATTTTGAGACACATAAAATTCACTATCTTCATTAATCAACATTCATCCCTTTTAATAATGCTAAGTATCCTATATCCAATAACTTTTATTTCTAACATGCGAAAGCCCTAGGTGGGTGGTCTACTAGAAAACACATAGCCTTTTTGAAGTAGAGCCTCATGGGCCAACTCATGGCTTGCTATCATAGGTTGAAACCCCAATTTGATTGTGAAAATTGGACTGTATCTTCTTTGTGATTTCTCTATAAAACCTCAAAAGCCTTGATTTGATTGCTTGATCTATAATAGGTTGCAAACAATTGGCCATCGTTGAGGACCTAGAGGCAGATTAGATTTATTCTTGTACTTTACTAGGAGTAGTAGGGGAGGTGTTAAAAGCAGAACAAGATAGACAAATGAATCCATGCCCAAGGCAGCTGGAAATTTTCCCATGAGGCTCAGTTTTTGAAACCTATACTAATCTTATAGCTGATTATTCTAGCCAATTCCAAACCGACGACATTTTCTAGTTCGTTTATGGGTTTAAGCCATTATTAGGGTTTGAAACTTAATGGCCAAGTATCATTCTTTATTTGCACTGACTAGAGCAGTTCCTTTACGGTACGAGAATTTTTTTGATACATTTATTTTTTAATTACGCCAAAGGCGTCCCCACGCTTAGCTTTTGTGAGCCCTTTTCATGTCGATGGTGCAGATTGGTCGAGAGGCAATAGTCTACGATGAAATGCATCCCAACCATTCAACATTTTTCTCGGCTGTTTTCCCCGCTCCTCCAAACTCTGCCTCACTAGTATTCAGCTTTTGCTTCTCCACTTGCGTGATATGGTTGAGCATTTACTCAGGTCATGGGGTTTATTGTTGATGATTGTTGAAAGGGATTTTACTCTGCAAGATTTGTATCAAATGGTGCACACAAAGTAGATGACAAGGAAGTCGATAGGAGGGAAGGCCCCTCGCAAGCAACTGGCAACCAAAGCGGCGAGAAAGAATGCCCCAACTACAGGTGGAGTGAAGAAGACTCATCGCTTCAGGCTTGGCACTATTACTCTTCAGGAGATCTGTAAATACTAGAAGAGCACAACATTGCTCATAAGGAAGCTTCCATTCTAGAGGCTCGTCAAATGGGTTGGCTGGCTTTGTTTGGTGAAATTAGTATGAAATCCCTATTTCCCTTGCTTCTACACCCGTAAGGTTAAAAATAACTAGCATATTATAGAATGGAGGAATGAGAGGGAGAATTTACTTGATTTTACTGTCACAAAAATCATTTGGAAATTTGTGTAAACACTCGGAGATCTTTGGAAAAGAAGAAAAAATGGAATTAGCTCACCGCTAATTGGTAATTTCTGAATCGTTTGGAAATTCATGTAAACACTCAGAGATCTTTGGAAAAGAAGAAAAACTAGAATTAGCTCACCGCTAATTGGTAAGTTCTTGAATTAAATCATATTTCCTGTGTTATTTATTTTAATTCTTTCAAACCCTAGGTTTATATAGTTTTCTAAATACTTTATTTTAAATTTGCAAACCCTAGGTTCATGTAGTTTTGTGCATCAGGGTTTGTAGCTGTGTATAAATGGTAGAAGCTGCAAATGTGGACTCAAAAGCCTCAAAATATTTTGGTGGTGACTGCGAAATAAACGTAGATAGCTTCAACTCACAAAATGTGCAACAATTAAGCCTATACCTGAAATTCAAATTAGTCAAACCAATCTGATTATCAAATTCTATTTCTAAGTAGCACACTTTAGTGTATACTAGGTAGCACCTCTATTTTCCTAGGCATGAAATTCCAGTCACAAATAGAGTGGAGTTGACTATTTGTTATATATTTCAAGGTCGGAAAACCATCCCTCCCAATAAATGCCTACCCTTTTTACTAAGTACAGGCTCTCTGAGTAAAAGCCCAATTCAGAATCTAATTTTCATTGTAATTTCGTTTTTGGAAGCAATTCAAACATACTCTGTACAACAAAAGTCAAAATACATGTAAAAGGCAATTTTTCTCAATTCATCAACTCACAAAATCTGTAATAGTTCAGAATAACTTATATTTGTTTGACTAGATTTGTGTCTGCATTAATTGGAATCGATGTCTATCTGAAAGCCCAAAAGCAAAAGAGAGAGAGAGAGAATCTTCCTGGTCTAGCAATGGCAATTGATATAGTTCAGTAGAGGAGTTTTTTGGGATGGTTAATATCCTCGCTTGCAACAACTAAAAGGAGATTGTTTTGGTTCGTCTTACTTTTCAAAAATTCTGCCATGGTAGGGTTTCGTAAATTTTTCCTGCAAACTCTACCCATTTTTTCTCATCGGCATCGTTGAGAGCACAACACAATTTGTGAATAATCTTGAGGTAAGTCACTTGCATAATTAGAAAACATATGTGGAAATAGGGTATGAACATCGTTGAGAGCTTTGGAGCAAGGTATGAACATCGATCAAAGCATATTAGAAAGTGATTTTTTGTTAGATGATGTAGTTGCAAATGCCCAGGTAGATGCTAATGAAAATGTGGAAACATACACAAGGCACATGAAGTGTTTGACAGAATAGCTCAAAAAAATATGGTTTAATAATTTTCTATTTATGAGATGGTAATCTTAAATGGTCTTTATTGGGCACAATTGCTTATCTATTGGCAATAGGATATGTTTGATTCAGAATAGATATTTAGTTCTATTGGTTTCTAAGGATTTTCCCATGAGCATTTTATTTGGCACATACTTTCTTAATTGGTTTCAAGAGCCTTGCACAGATGACAATAAAGAAAACTAGCGTAAGATACAGGTGCCTAGAAGAGAATCTGTGCGGATGCCCAATTTGGCTCGCATACCATTTATGAAGTTACTATCTGTTATTGGAAAGTTTCTTCCCACAACTAAAATTACTTCATTGGAACATCTATAGATTCTATACACTGGATACAAGGTAGATCATTGTTTATCAGAGTTTCTGCTGTCATTAAGGTAGTGTTGTAGTTTCAAGAGAAAATGCACATAAGACTAGATCTATACACTGGCTATAATTGTCAGGCAGGAAGAATTAGCAGAAATATGTTGACAATGCGGGGAAGACCGCTTTGCTACATATGTTGAAAGATTAGGTGTGTGTTTTGGTGGTTTTTAGATGTATCTGCTTTGTGATTTTGTCATTGAAATTTGAGTTGCTAGTGTTTAGCTTTGGATCTTACGATGATCGTGGATGTTAGAACTGTGATCTGGTATTGTTAAGGGCTTTGCTGACTATCATGAAGGATTTTTAAATTGTTTTTTTTGGGGTAACGAGTCAAGGAATTTTGAATCCATTTTCTTATTTGATTTGGGTTTGGTCTGGCAGAGACTAGTGCAACATCAACCTACACAGTATTCCAAATCTGAGGAACTCAGTATTGGGAAAAACAAGTTCAAGCCAATTGATTTGGGTGCCCATTAGATTGCCAGGAGAATCTGGAAAGATTACTATGCCAAGATAGGGAGTAGTTAATTGGGATTGTTTTTGTTTACAACAATCAGTGGCCATAAACATGTTTTGTTTGTGGTTTGCATCTTATTTTGTAAAGATTAATTTTAGTCATAAACATCCTATTAAATTAACACAATTTTTTGCATTAGAAACTTGGATGCTTAGGTTCCTTAAAGATCTATATAGGTACACAGGTGCAATGTTGATCCTTAATACTCTTTATGTCTTCAAGGTGGAACGCAATATCTACTCTTCCATTAGTGGATAATCACAACCCACATATACACAATCTAATTCTCACAAATCCCTTGCTTGTATATGGAAACACAAAGGAAATGTCATGGACAAAGATAATCTTAAACTAAGTTGTTCTTAGGAAAACACACATCAAATAACTAAGTTGAAAGTCTTGCAGAAATGAAAAAGCATTTGATGCTAAAAAAGGGCCACCCTTGGGCAAGGAAACTTCAAAAAGCTCTGCAATAAATGCAATATTGAGTGTGCTATGGAAATCAAGGAAAGACCACCAAGCAAAGTATCAAAAATAAACCAACCTCTCTATCACGCACAAGGAAATACCTGTTATGCTCATATTTGGTATTTTAATTTTTGTTAAAACAAATTTAATATAAAAATTCAATCCCTAATGTCCCCTTTCATAAGGATGCATGCAGAGATGCTCATTATAGAGGACAAAGAAAATCCTCTCATACGCTACCTTGCCTTATGGAAGTTAACAATAAATAGCCCTTCAAAATTAATTTTGTATCCTATATAACCCTTCTCTCTCTAAAGAATTGTAATGATGCCAGTACCATAATCTATTGATTTTTTTTTGCCAAGAATTCAAAACTGAAGAAACTCCTACATGGCATCCATAAACAAAAGCTATACACAAACTGGGGAGTTCGTTTCATATGATGTTTGGAAAGTTTCACACTTTATTTGATGCAAGAGCACTGAAAGTACCATCCAAATTCTAAAAGACCAGTAAAATACCATCATATGCTCTTTGAAATGTGTATGGTTTGAGTTGAAACCATAGAGGGGGACTTTAAATTAATGAAAGGAGATTCAAATAGAAACTGCGAAGGATATTAGTAACAAAATGCTTCAAATTCTCAAATTTTTTAAGTTACAAATTCATTTTTATTGTTCAATCACACATACAATAGTGTTTTTGCATTTCCCGTCCTTTGTTATTACCTTGGATGAGAAGAATAGTTAGATATTAGCAACAAAAGGATTAACAATAAAGTCAAAACAAATTTAGGTGCCTTGCGACATAGCAGATTGAAATTTTGCAGTAGGTTTACAATTACAAGTGATGTGATTCCATTATCTGTACAAAATTGAAAAATATAAGAAAATTGAAGTTTCTCAGAGCAAGCAAGCTTAGATAAATTGTACCCATTTAAAATATGAAAACAAGCGGCTATCACTATCTGGACAACAAAAGTCACAACCATTGAATTAGTATTCAGTAAGGCGTACTCCTTTTCAAACATACTCAAAAATATTTTGGACTCATTCAATAAAAAGTAGTGTGTATATATGCCAACTGACATAAAAGTCTTTGTGAGTGCATCAGAAAGTAGGTTTCACTAAGAGGTTGCAACTACATCATCTAACAAAAAATTTCTTTCTAATATGCTTTGATCAATGTTCATACCCTGTTCCAAAGCTCTCAACGATGTTCATACCCTATTCCAAATATCTCTACACTATGGCTAGAGATCCTAAGCAGTCTCCCTTATTAGGCTTTTTGTTTTATAATGATTGTTGATTACACTACTTCTATATAGGTAATATAATCATGACACATTTTAACACACACACATTATTATTCAAGTGAATATGAATATCATTGTTCAAATTTAGGGCATATATATTAGGATAATAGATGCATACATAAGTTGAATTTGATTTTTATTTGTAAATGTTACTGACTTGGCCTGAAGTCTAAAAATTGAAGTAAAATAAAGAGAGATGGGTTGCAAGTGATCATCTTGATACACCTACCATTTTATTATCTTATCTAGGGTTCTACTAATTGAATAAGTTTAAAGCCTCATCATCTTCATAACATACATCATCTTCATCACATACACTATTGTTATGGCCTTGTGCATCACCCTGATTTGCAAGCTCTTATGCATCACTTAAAGGACCATATTTTCCTTAGAATCGATACATCATATCAACTTAGTCCTCTGAAGAAGGATGGGCTAGATCTTGGCAATAAGCTATCACAGATATATATTCTTATTAAATATTGTCAATCTGGCGTTACTAATATTGGCTGCTCAATATTGAGTTGATATCTGAAAGTTTCATTTGCTCAAAAACTATGCCATAAGTGGTGAATTTTTTCTTTAGTGAAGTCAATGGGCCCATTTGAATATACATGCATGGTTAACATTAACAAAGAAATTTTTAAGGTTTTACAACCATTAGATTATCATGTCGAAAAAGAACTCTCTACAGAATGAAATATGCTTGTGTTTATAAACTCTGTGCTGAAAGGGTTGATCTTTGGATGTTCATTTTATTGTCTTTTTATAGATCACTTTAAGGACACCATTGTTTTCAAAACAATTTTGCAGTCCCCAAATCTCAAGGTAACTATTGAGAGAATGTGGGATAAGATAGTTCGAGGTCACAGACCTGATTTTCAAACTATTGAAGATGCCCATATGCAGTTCCAGCAAAGGCTTAGCCAAATGAAATCTCAAACAACTTTGGTTGTACTGGATGATGTATGGAGAAAGAATTACCGTGAAAAAATGTTGTTTAAAGCAGAAGGATAAAAAATTGTGATCACAACTAGATAGCCTCATCGAAGCTAATTGCCAGTATGACTTGCAATTATTAAGAGAAGCAGATGCTCTGTCCCTTTTCTGCTTTTGGGAATTTGGACAACAAACAGTTCTAGAAACAGTCGATCAAAATATAGTCAGTCAGGTATTTTTCTTTCCCATATAAACAAGCATGCAACACACCAAAAATTTAAATTCTTTATTGTGTATAATTGAGGATTACACTATATAGATGTTACAGTCATAGAGATTCTGACCAAATGTCAATAATTGGAGATTACCACTTGCTCTTAAGGTGATTGGAAGCTTGAATTTCTCAAGCAGAAGCAATATCAGATTATCACAAAGATGGGCTTCTCAATTGTCTGAAGACAAGTATAGATATATTGGAAATAGATATCCTAGAATGCTTTTTAGATTTGGGGATATTTCCAAAGGAATATATTGGACTTGTGGGTTTATGTTCATTAGTCAAAATCTATTGAGCCTTCTGAACTCGTTCCTTGCTTTCTTGCTTATGGTTCATTCCTATTAAGTGTTTATATTTTAGTTGGATGAAAATCAAGGCCTCTTGTGCAACTCATATTCAAGAAACACAGTTGAATCATTGTTTTGAATAGAATTACAACATATTATTAAGTTGCTTCTTGGCGGTCTATTATAAAAATCATCTTTGCCACTCGAATTCCATTTTCAATTAATGTTTCTTTATTAAGGGAATTTAAGTCTTACTTGTTGTACTCAACTCACAGGACTTCAAACTTTTTAAGAAATTAATCAAAAAGAGATATATCTACTTTATGGCTCTAAATTGGTTATCACATTTATTAATAAACAAATTTAATAGAAATTTCACTATATTGTCTTCGGCGTACCCATTTCACCCCAAGGTGCGATTGCTAGTATGATATACATTACTAGTATAAAAAGAGAGAATAGTATATGTAAACATGGAGAAAAATATGGGTAGTAGATGCTACATCTCAATGTTCAAACAAGTTCGGACAAATTTTGTTTAATCAACAATCATTAAATGTCAAGACCTACACTACAAGAGGGTGGATGGGGCAACAATAATCTAGTTTTCTCCATAGTTGAACAAGGTTAAAATGATTAGGAAATGGGTTTCATTCAATTATCATTCTCATATCTTGTTTTGGTTATCTCTATTGTTTGTGACACTCAACCTACTGAGGTATGGGTTTTTCAAAACTTAATGGCTAAGCATTTTTTCTTATCACTGAGGTGAGGAGAATACTTCTTATCTATTAATCATGGAGTTTTTATCTTACATTGTGAAGGAATAGAAATTCATATGATTCCATTTAAGCCTTTAAGAAGAGATTAAAATATCCTACATTTAATTAAATGATATAGTGTGTGTACCAATTAGATCTAGATCAATTAAATAGTCAGCGCGAAGTTTCAATATATATGTTATTTTTTAGTTAGCTTTGTATTTATTTTGAGGAGAGTGTCTCAACATATTTATAAATTAACAAATGGTATAATTTTGTGTAAATTCAAGTCCTTTGACTTATGTCATTTATCAATTTGTTTACACATTCCAACATTTGTCATATCCCCACATTTATACCCATACATGCATATATTTCCATGTACCCATTTTCCACCTTCAACCACATTTGATTAGATCCTTGGTCAAGTTAGAATTTGCAAGGACAACCCTGAACCCTTAGAGTTGACTCTTTCAAATTCAAAATTTCAAACTCCAATTTTTGTCGATCTCTACAAATTATTTTCCCTCCAAGGGCCAACTGGACTTTTTTTTTGTGATGAATTTTTGTGTCCTTGTATTTACAAGCCTTTACATACGCCCTCATGCTTTGAGCTTATTCACATTACAAACACTTTAATTCTCTAAATCCCTCATCCATTCTAGACATTGGTTCCATTCTAGCGTTGTCTCTATTTCCTCCCAATTGGTTTCTCCCCCCTCCGCTTCCTTACCATTTGTTGAAGGCATCTACCATAAAATCTCAAAAATATTGCTTAAAAAGGGCCTACGTTGTGCCTTTAAGCCTTTCTCCACAATCAAAAATTGCATCCCACCTCTTAAAGACTCTAGAGATATATTTCTGCACTTAGGGGTCTACAAAGTCACCTGTTCGTGCGACACTCCTTATATTGGTGAAACGGTTTGTTCCTTCAACACCAGAATGAAAGAGCATAGTGTCAAAATCTTGCATGAATGGGTCATTAAATCCGCCCTGGTTGAACACTCCACTTTGAAACCAAGCATCATAATTGTCTTGAAAACACCCAAATTTTGTGCAAAGAAGATAATTTTCATAAGAGGAAGCTTAGGGAAGCCATTAAAATCTTCAATCACCCCACTAACCTTAATCGTGATGAAGGATGGAGTATGAGCCTCTCTTGGCGTCCTCTTTTTTTCCTCCTCTCTAACTGCGATAAAGCCCACCCTTGAACCCCCCTTTTCTTTTCTCCCCTGTTCTTTCCTTCCCCCTTTTCTTGTTCCCTTCTTGAGTGTTGGTTTGAGTGGTCTCCTTTATTTTGACCCTTCTTCCTTTGTATTTCTTGTATCCCTTTCCTTTGTCCACTTCCCTCCCTTCTCTCTCCCGTCCCTTGTGTTTTCTTTTCTCTTTGTTTTTACGGTTTTCTCTTTCTTGCGTTCTGTGGAATCTCGTGTCTTTTTAATTGTGTTTTCATTGTAATTTTGTTATTATTTTGTGTTCCTCTCTTTCTTTTCTTTGGAATTTTTCTTCCCCTCTTTCTTTCTTACATCAATTTTTGTACCCTTTCACCATTTTCTTCTCATATATATATATTTGTTGTGCTTTTTCCTATTTATTTTTCTTGACTTCATTCCATTTATTTCCTTGATTATTATTAAACTTTTGCATAATTCCTTTTGAATTTATTTTTGCATTTTTTACTTTTGTTTCTTGCTTATTTCCTTTAATATATTTATTTATTTCATATTTATTCTCTTTACTTTGATGGCGGAAAGCTTGAGAAGGTTACTGCACAAAAAGTTGATGGAAGGAAGTTTAAAGGGGTTAAAACCATCACCGGCTAATCTTGTTTGTTCACATCAATAATTCGTTGATGACACTATTCTTATGGGAAGTTCAACAATTGGAGAAGCTAGATCTTTGAAGTGCTCCCTTTTTCTTTATGAGGAAGCCTCTGGGAAAAAAATTAACAGGACAAAAAGCTCTCTCTTCTTTTTAAATACTTTGAAACCCAGGCAAAGGAATATTTCAGATATTCTTGGTTGTGCTGTTACCCCTCTTCCTTCCATTTATCTAGGGCTTCCCTTGGGAACTAAACCACCTGATTCTTTTTGGATTTCCCTTGTGGATCGGTTTAATCGAAAGTTGGCTGGCTGGAAAGGGGGCCTTCTAAGTCAAGCTGGTAAAGTTATGTTGCTAAAGTCTTCATTTCAAAATTTGTCTATCTATGCTCTAAGTTTGTTCAAGATCCCTTCCAAATTTTATGAAATTATTGAAAAGATTCAAAAACTCTTTCTTTGGTCGAGGGTTGAGGAGAAGAAGATGATTTCATTGGTTTCTTGGGAGAATGTGTGTAAACCCAAAAAATATGGGGGTCTTGGTCTGAGGAACATTAAAGTCTTTAATAAAGCCCACTTGGCGAAGCAGGTTTGGAGAACCTTTGTTGAAGATCGTGAATGGGATGCAGTTTGGCACAGTAAATATTTGCGGGGTGTAGTTTCTCTAAAGGAGTTTCTTAGTTCTCAGAATCTCCCTCTTGACTCTACTATTTGGAATAATGTCATTAAGGCTAGGGATCTTGCTGGGAAAGGCATGATCTAGAAGCTGGGAGATGGCAAAAAAAATTTGTTTTGGGAAGACAAGTGGATTGGGAATGAACCCCTTTGTAATCACTCTATCTTTAGGAATCATATGGAGGAATGCAAAGCTAGATTTTGTAATTTATTTGGGGACTATTGGAGGAATGATCAATGGGTTTGCATCTCTACAATTAGTCTGGACCTTTCCCCCTTGCAGTCTCTTCTAAACTCTGTTGTGTTGAGCCTACGAGGCCAAGGGGATTCTTTGGTTTGGAAAATGTCTTCTATTGGGACCTTTTCTGTCTCCTCAATGGTGGCCTCTTATCATCAATTATCCCTTGCTCCTGTGTGGGTGAAGGCTTGGGTGCACAACCTTATACCCAAAAATATTTTTGCGTGGATCCTTCTTCAGAATAAAATTTTGACTAATGATAATATCTGTAAGCATGGTCTCTCTTTTCCTAATAGATGTTATCTTTGTTGTGCGGAGGCTGAGACTATTTCATATATTTTTCTCCTCTATCCTTTTGCCAATGAAATTTGGTGCAGGGTCTTGCAGTTGTGGAACCTTAGCTAGGTTTTCCTTGGCTCTATCTTGGACTTCTACTACTAGTAGAAGTCTCCCTCAAACAATCAGGAGTTGAAACTGCTATGGCGATATATCTTTCCACACCTTGCATGGGGTATTTGGAAAGAGTGTAACAATAGAATCTTTCAAGATTCTTCTCTTTCAGAGGAAATTGTTTTTGGTAAAATTATTAGAGCTGTGAGAGAGAATTTAAATTGGCTTAACTGCAAAACTAAGGCTAAAGGAAAGGTTAGATGCCAAGACTATGAGCTCAAAGTCGTTGATGCTTGGAAGATTAATGTTGACATTTCTTCCCCTCTTAGACCACCTAAGGGACCTAGAGATGGTATCCATTGTAACCTTCCTCCTCTTGGTTGGGTTAAAATTAACTTTGATGGGGTGGCCATGGGTAATCCTGGGCTTGCTGGGTGTGGGGAAGTGATAAGGGATGAGAATGGCTTGTTTATTTTAGTGGTGGCGCTCCCCTTGGGCACCCAAACCAACCACCTTGCTGAAGTCATAGGGGATTTCCAAGTTTTAAATCTTGCTCGTCAATTGAACTTCAAAAATGTGTGGCTAGAAGGGGACTCGAACAATATTATATAATGCATTAAGGGACTCCAAAAGCCTTCATGGACCATTGAGAGCTGGATTAATCTATTCAAGGGGATTATAAGCTCTTTTAAAAATTGCTTCATTTCTCATGCTTACCGAGAAATTAATGAGGTGGCCGACTTCTTTGCCAACAGGGGTGTTCAGGCCAAGGAAAAAATTACGTGGCAAAGGAGTGACAAGTTGGAGGCTGATGTCATAACCTTTTTGAGGTATGATAAAATTCACGAGAAGGTTTCAAATTTCCCTATCAATTAATGATTATGGGTTATGAGTGTCAATTCATGCAGCCTTAGAAGTGCTGCTCTATTATTTCATATCGAAGGCCAGAGTACCAAAGAATTAATAGCTACTCTGATATTTTGTGCCTCGCACGCTTTCTAGGTATTTTGGATATCAATTTATTTGGCTTTCAGGAGTCTTCTGAGCAGGCTTGTAACTCTATCAATATGGGTGGTGAGCGTCGCCGTATGGAACTGACAGACTGTTAGGAGCCGAGGAATAACACTAAGGTGTGGAAACTATTGGAGAAGGGTGGTATTACCACTTATATTGAAAAAATCCATGGCTGGGACTAGAAGGTCACTAGGTTTTTTGCCAAGGAATGGAAGAATGGAAAAGTTAATTTATTTGGGAGAAAGGTTTCCATTGATGAGAAGTTAATTGCTGAGGTGACGGGGCTTCCCATGAAGGGTCTCAAGTTTTACATGGACAGGAAACTTTCAGACCAGACTGTGAAAAAGTTTCTGAAGACAGATAAGGAAAAAGAGGACCTGCGTAGGGTTTCCAAAAGTAGTTACAACTCCATGAAGGTTAAATTGCTTTGGCGGGAGTTGTTGAAGGTGATCATGGAATACATTACTTTGGATGGAAGATACACTAGGGTCTTTGACTACCATTTCATGTTCCTCAACCACTTTTGACATCAGGTTAGGGTTTCTTTCCCTTTCTATCTTTCCACCTCTTTGAATGCCATCCTTCATGACCATAGCTCAAACCTTGTTAGATACCCTATCCTTCATGAGGGCTTGCTTGTTTTAATCTTTGAACATTTTAAATCTATGTCGGCTCTACCCCATTCATCCCCCTCTCCCCATTTTGTTTCCGCTAAGGATAAATTTGGTACTAGTTACATGGATAAGGATGAATGGGAAACTGATTTGGAGGATGAGGTTGGTCAACCTTCGAAGGCTCTGGGGAAGGGTAGTAGAAAAGGTAAGTCTAAAGCTTGTGTCCCTCCTAAACCTGGTCCTACCTCTAAAGGCAGAGTTAAAGTTCTTTTCTCGGGTTTTGAAGAGGCTAAATCTAAGGGAAAAGGAAAGGCTATTGTCTCCCCCCAAGAGAAGGTTAAAAGAAAGGATTTGGAGGATCCCTCCTATGAGACTAATCAGGATGATTCTTAGTCGGGCCCCTTCATCTGAATATTCTAGCTACCTTGCCACTGATAGAGAGGATAGGCCTCATTTTCCTAGTGATCTCAAGGTTGATGACCATTAATTCAAAGCCAAATGCAATTTTCCTGCTAATATCCTTGCTATTGCTCATAATGGGTCTATAGATTTTTTCAAACTGATGAGATGGTTGTTTTTTGAGATTAAGGAAATTAAGCTAAATCAGAGGACTATTAGCAGCAAGTTAGAAAGGCCCAATCTGATTGACAACACAACTAGAGACATATAAAGGGCCACTAATTTATGGATTGAGGAAGACACTAAATACATGGTGGACTGCCTCAAGAAAACAGTTGAAGATCTTCAACAATTTAAGAGTAACCATGGTGACAAGCTTTCTACTATGGAGCACAAGCTTAAGAGCATAAAAGAGTCTATCCAGATGGTGATGGAAATGAGCCACAATATTTTAAAATCTACTTCGAACACAATGAATATGGTGGTTGAAAATCTAGAGAATGTTTATCAGGTAAGGATTGTCATGGATATGGACACTGAGAAAGATCAAAGACAAGCGGAGAGTGTTGGTTCGAGCAAAAGAACTAGAGTGAATCTAAAGAGGAAATCTGACAAGGTCCCTGTTAACATTCAGGAGATAAAGAAAACAACGTTAAATATGAACAATCTGGAGTAGGAGGTGGCAGACATCCTGAGGAATCTGGCCTAGTGGCTAGACTTTTGTTGGGTTTTTGCTGGTTTTTTACTATGCTACCTATGGGTTGGTTCTTTTTTTTTTCTTTTTAGGTAGCTTACTGTTCTCTGATCTGTACTATTTCTTGCTATATCTATCTCTTCTTTGATGTTAAAGGGTTTTGGGACCCCTTCAAAACCTATTTTTTCCTTAATCAAAAACATCGTATATGCTTCTATCATATATATGATATATATTTATTTCATATTTCATATATGATTTATAATATATGCATTTTTCTCATTTATCATTTATCATATAAAAAATATTATTTTATATATCATATATGCATTCATCACATCCATCATCTATCTTTTATATATTCGTTGTGCATTTGTCTAATTATTCTTGACTTATTTCCAATTTTCTTGATTATTAGTTAGCTTTGACATAATTCTTTTTAAATTTAATTTTTGAATTTTCTCTCATTAATTTCTTGCTCCTTTGCTTATATATATATAATCGCTTGGCTTTGAAACCTAATTCTATTATTCCCTTAGATTCTTCTTCTCCAAAATTTGGCATTTTGGTCATGTGCACATTTTCTTTTGTTTTTACTCTTTTAATTTTATATTTTCTCTTACATTCTTTCTTGCATGCATATTCTCTCCATTCTCATATTGGCACATTTATTCTCATATACATGCATTTCTTCTTATTTTCTCTTATGTTTTTCCTCTTATACTCAATCTCTTAATTATTTATATTTCTCCCCTTCTTCTGTTTTACAATTTGCCTCCTTTTTCATTTATTTTACTTACTCCTTTGTATTTGTAGATTCATAGATGCATTATTCTTATAACCTTTTTTAATTTTTTGATTTTTTCTTTCTTTCTTAAATTCTCTCTTATTTTATTTCTCATGCTCATTCTCTTATTTGCACATTTATTCTCATATACTTGCATTTATTCTCCATTCTTTATTCTTTCTCATATTCTCTTTTTGCACATTTTCATTTTCTCTTTTCTCTTATTTGCTCATTTATTCTTGACTTAATTCCTTGTATTTTCTTGATTATTATTTAGCTTTTGCATAATTTATTTGTTGCATTTTTCTCTTTGATTTCTTACTTATTTTCTTTAATATACATATTTATTTCATAATACATTATCATAAGCATATGTAACATCATATTTGCATCTATCATATATATGATATATATATTTCATAATATATCATATACGATATATAATATATGCATTTGTCTCTTTTTTCATTTATCATATATTTACACATTTATTCTTATGCATGCTTTTCTTCTTAATTTCTCTAATATTTTTTTCCTCTTATACTTAATCTCTTGTTTATTTTTGTTTCTCCTTTTCTTCTAGTTTTTTCATTTTTCCTTCTCTTTTATTTATTTTATTTACTCTTATATGCTTTGTATTTGCTAACTTTTTCATTCGTTCTTTCTTAAATTCTCTCTCATTTATAATTCTCAATTCTATTCTATATCTTTATTATTGTGGTTGTTCTAATGCAACTTTTTGAATTTCAGTTTACTTGAACCTATTAATTCTTTTAAAGATTTTTATCTCTTCCATATTCCCTTCCTCTTATGTTTTTGCACTTAATTCTTTAATTTCTTTTCCTTTCTTTTCAAAGTATTGTATATATTTTATTAATTTAATTGTTTATTTTTTCTCTTGATTCTTTATATTTTGGTACTTTGCTTCTTCCCTCTTAATTTTGTATTGTGTTGGTCCTTTTGTGATTTCTATGATTGATTTGTTTATAGGTGTCTTTTTTCTTTTCTTGGTTCTCTTATTCTTGATTTTTTTAATTTTTATTCCTTTCTTTCGTAAGGTGTGCCTCACCCCTCCCTCTTTCCTCCTGTCCATTTTTTAAAACTAGTTGGGTCTACAACTAATCATCTCTTATTCTCTTCAGCTCTCTATCCTGATGATGGATCATTGAGTGTGATTTGAAACATTGATGAAAAAATGAGCACAAAATCAAATCTAAAAGCAACAAATTAATTACATATGGATTATGGAAATCTAATTACATTGACTTCAATGGGCACACTAAAAGAAATCTAGACTTACATGGGAATTCTAGGAGCATATGCACATGTAAAGATGGTTGTTTCTAATCTTATACACACACTTTCATAAGTTGACCTAGGAGAACATTTCCCCTTAAGACATAACAACCACCCTTCCAAGGTATTTAAAAAAAATAGAGAGGACGAAGAGCATTTAGGAAAACTATAGAGAAAAATTCTACACTACATAGGGTCATATCCAAGTGTAGGGCTCAAGTATGCAAGTATGGATTTGATCATAACTAACAAACTCAACCCATGGAACAAACGGGAAAAGCACAAAATTTGAGGAGTTACACAAATAGATAAGTGTTATTTCCAAATTAGACACTACATAAATTCTAAAATCTTCATCAAGGGCAATCATTCTTCAATTATAGAGCTAAGTAACATTTTTTAGTATATTTATTTTCATCTTCTAGAATTCGATTCCACAATTCATTAGCCCTCATTTATCATTTATTGAACTAGGTTAATCGCTACTTATGTTTTATGCACTGTATTAGATTAGCCTAGATTACATATAAATAAATATGTTTTTAACATTTTGGTGAACCTCTTTGATCCCACAAAACCTAGCTTTCCTCTAGGTTTGTTAGCAACAATAGGATTTTCAAATCTACATTTCTATAATTTCATATACTAATTTTAGATCTTTTTTTTCATCTTTATGCTTCATTGACATCTTTGAAATTCAAGGTCTAGTGATTTAATCATCTTATCACTTTCCCAACCTACCCATCCTTAAAATGGATTTATGATTTGCATTTTTCACCAAGTGTAATGTCCCACTGATTTGTGAAAAACAATCACATAAGACATGCATTAATATGAAGAATAATAATATGAAAAGATTTAATAAATTAATAAAAGAATACATGGTTGACTAAGTCTAATACATGGATTTAGACTAATGCATGGACAACTAAGGGGATTAAATAAATGCAACATTCATACTGAAATAAAATACAATGATCATATAATAAGGAACGATGGGTTTATATGAATCAAGCACATGATTCACTACCGAGTATGGATAGTATTGGAGGTTGAATTGGGTTCATTAAATACTATATTGCATTGAGTATGAGTAACTTCCTGGCATTTTCTAGAAATTGAATTTCATATTGACAATGTAGGATTAAATAAATAAGACAATAAAATAGTCGCTACTCATTCTAGGAGTTGGATAAATCCTAGACAAAAGTGACCTATGTGCATACAAAATTGCATGAAAACATACATAACAACATGCATGGTAACATACATAACATGAGGAGACATCGTAGTGCGGGGTCCGCCAGATGGGGGCTAAAAAGTGAGAAACTGGCAGATGACACCAAATGTCTAAGAAATGGTAGGTAGGAGTTAACAGCGCCATCAGGTGGGTTTTCCCACCTCCTGTCGGTCGAAAAAGGCGGGTGCCTTAGCTTCCCTGTGAAGTCTCACTTTCATCCACATTTTTTTTGGTGCGGAAAAACTGGCGAATGACGTGGTTTCCAGTCTGCTCGTCAAAAGATGAAGGTTTGAGTGCACGTGGAGGAGTTGGAGGAGACAACCAACCAAATCTAGGTGTTATTTGGTAGTCTGCACCTTATAAGCTGAATTTTGAATTACACGTGGAGGATTTGGAGGTGAAAACTGACCAAATCGAGGTGAGGGGTGCTAACCAATTTGGTTGTAGGCAGATGATTTTACAACACCTTATGATTTGTAATTTGGGAAACATAATGTTGGGATTTTAGTTATTTGAATCTCCTTGTTTAAATGTATGAATGTCTTGAAAATCACACATTCCATTGTTGTGTTTAAATTTTGCATGATTGAAAAAAAAACTATAGAAAATAATTGTAATTTGGAAAACACGGTGTTGGGTTTCAGTTATTTGAATCTCCTTGTTTGAATGCAAAGGGTTGTATCATGGTGGGTTGCTTGCTTCTTAAAACCCACATTTTTGCAACATGGAATGCTACAAAACAATATGAATGTCTTCAAAATCACACATTCCATTGTTGTGTTTAAATTTTGCATGATTGAAAAAATAAAGTGCACAAAATAATTGTAATTCAGAAAACACAATGTTGGGTTTCAGTCATTTGAATCTCCTTGTTTAAATGCAAAGGGTTGTCTCATGCTGGGTTGCTAGCTTCTTAACACCCACATTTTTGCAACATTGAATACTACAAAACAATATGAATGTCATGTAACTGGGAAAACACGGTGTGGGGTTTCAGTCATTTGAATCTCCTTGTTTAAATGCAAAGGGCTATCTCATGCTGGGTTGCTAGCTTCTTAACACCCACGGTTTTACAACATGGAATGCTACAAAATAGTATGAATGTCATGTAATTGGGAAAACACGGTGTGGGGTTTCAGTTATTTGAATCTCCTTGTTTAAATGCAAAGGGTTGTCTCATGATGGGTTGCTTGCTTCTTAACACCCACAGTTTGAAACATGGAATGCTACAAAATAGTATGAATGTCTTAAAAATCACACATTCCATTGTTGTGTTTAAATTTCGCATGATTGAAAAAATAAAGTGCACAAAATAAATGTAATTGGGAAAACATAGTGTTGGGTTTCAGTCATTTGAATCTCCATGTTTAAATGCAAAGTGTTGTCTCATGCTGGGTTGTTAGCTTCTAAACACCCACAGTTTTGCAACATGGAATGCTACAAAACAGTATGAATTTCTTTAAAATCACACATTCTATTCTTGTGTTTAAATTTCATATGATTGAAAAAATAAAGTGCACAAAATAACTGTAATTCGGAAAACACGGTGTGGGGTTTTAGTTATTTGAATCTCCTTGTTTGAATGCAAAGGGTTGTCTCATGGTGGGTTGTTTGCTTCTTAAAACCCATAGTTTTGCAACATGGAATGCTACAAAATAGTATGAATGTCTTCAAAATCACACATTCCATTGTTGTGTTTAAATTTCGCATGATGGAAAAAATAAAGTGCACAAAATAACTGTAATTCGGAAAACATAGTGTTGGGTTTTAGTCATTTGAATCTCCTTCTTTAAATGTAAAGGGTTGGATCATGGTGGGTTGCTAGCTTCTTAACACCCATGGTTTTACAACATGAAATGCTACAAAATAGTATGAATGTCCTGTAATTGGGAAAACGCGGTGTGGAGTTTTAGTTATTTGAATCTCCTTGTTTAAATGCAAAGGGTTGTCTCATGGTGGGTTGCTTGCTTCTTAACACCCACAATTTTGCAACATGGAATGCTACAAAACTGTATGAATTTATTCAAAATCACACATTCCATTGTTGTGTTTAAGTTTCACATGATTGAAAAAGTAAAGTGCACAAAATAACTGTAATTGGGAAAACACAGTGTTGGGTTTCAGTCATTTGAATCTCCCTATTTAAATGCAAAGTGTTGTCTCATGTTGGGTTGCTAGATTCTTAACACCCATGGTTTTGCAACATGAAATTCTACAAAATAGTATGAATGTCTTCAAAATCACACATTCCATTGTTGTGTTTAAATTTCGCATGATAGAAAAAATAAAGTGCACAAAATAACTGTAATTCAAAAAACATAGTGTTGGGTTTTAGTCATTTGAATCTCCTTGTTTAAATGCAAAGAGTTGTCTCATGTTGGGTTGCTAGCTTCTTAACACCCATGGTTTTACAACATGGAATGCTACAAAATAGTATGAATGTTTTGTAATTGGGAAAATACGGTGTGGGGTTTCAGTTATTTGAATCTCTTTGTTTAAATGCAAAGGGTTATCTCATGCTGGGTTGCTTGCTTCTTAACACCCATAGTTTTCAAACATGGGATGCTAAAAAATAGTATAAATGTCTTAATAAACACACATTCCATTGTTGTGTTTAAATTTCGCATGATTGAAAAAATAAAGCGCACAAAATAACTATAATTCGGAAAACATAGTGTTGGGTTTCAGTCATTTGAATCTCCATGTTTAAATACAAAGTGTTGTATCATACTGGGTTGCTAGATTCGTAACACCCATGGTTTTGCAACATGAAATGCTACAAAACAGTATGAATGTCTTAAAAATCACACATTCCATTGTTGTGTTTAAATTTTGCATGATAGAAAAAATAAAGTACACAAAATAACTATAATTCAGAAAACACAGTTTTGGGTTTCAGTCATTTGAATCTCCTTGTTTAAATGCAAAGGGTTGTCTCATGCTAGGTTGCTAGATTCTTAACACCCACGGTTTTACAACATGGAATGCTACAAAACAGTATGAATGTCTTCAAAATCACACATTCCATTATTGTGTTTAAATTTTGCATGATGGAAAAAATAAAGTGCACAAAATAACTGTAATTCGAAAAACAGGGTATTGGGTTTCAGTCATGTGAATGTCCTTCTTTAAATGAAAAGGGTTGTCTCATGCTGGGTCGCTATCTTTTTAACACCCATGATTTTGCAACATGGAATGCTACAAAACAGTATGATTGTCCTATAATTGGGAAAACATAGTGTGGAGTTTCAGTTATTTGAATCTCTTTGTTTAAATGCAAAGGGTTGTCTCATGGTGGGTTGTTTGGTTCTTAACACCCATGGTTTTGCAACATGGAATGATACAAAATAGTATGAATGTCTTCAAAATCACACATTCTATTGTTGCGTTTAAATTTTGCATGATTGAAAAAATAAAGTGCACAAAATAACTGTAATTGGGAAAACACAGTGTTGGGTTTCAGGTATTTGAATCTCCTTGTTTAAATGCAAAGGGTTGTCTCATGTTGGGTTGCTTGCTTCTTAACACCCACAGTTTTGCAGCATGTAATTGTACATAACAGTGTGAATTTCTTCAAAATCACACATTCCATTATTGTGTTTAAATTTCGCATGATTGAAAAAATAGAGTGCACAAAATAATTGTAATTGGGAAAACACAGTGTTGGTTTTTAGTTATTTGAATCTCCTTGTTTAAATGCAAAGGGTTGTCTCATGCTGGGTTGCTTGCTTCTTAACACAAATGGTTTTGCAGCATGGAATGCTACAAAATAGTATGAATGTCTTCAAAATCACACATTCCATTGTTGTGTTTAAATTTTGCATGATTGAAAAAATAAAGTGCACAAAAGAGCTATAATTCAAATAACACAGTGTTGGGTTTGAGTTATTTGAATCAATATAGTATTTGTCTCATTCACTATGGTCTACTTCTTTTCAGGTATTTCTACAACAAATTCCTTTATGATTTCATGCATTCTAGTACCCATTGCCTCTTGATGTATTTGTAAGATCTCAGGTTCCTCAAGCCATAGTGTTTTCCAACATTGAATTACCAATAGAAAAAATGAGTGTAATGAAAACCTTACACTACCAATGTAAGAAAGGGCACCTTGAAAATTTACCAAAACTATAACTTAGAGTCTAAATTGCATTTTGATTTCATCATATCATGAAAATTTAGGCAGCTAGGAAAACACAGTGGATTGCGAGTTAGTTTTTTGAACTTGTACAAAGCTGAAGGGTGGAGAATTTGGAGAGGATTTGTAGCCAGGGGATACATAAAACTAACCATATTTAGCTGAGGGGTGACCAACCATTTGCATTCTTATACATGGAGGGTTTTTCAACACTATGTGGGTCGCAGGTTTCTTAACGTACTGTGTTTTCCAACCTCCAATTATATTTTTGCTTGTTGTAAGCTGAAGGGTGGAATTTTTGATTCTGTGCTTGATGTTCTTTTTTCGATCATGTTTAGTTTTATGTTCACAGATGTTTGGAAACCATAGAAGTAATTACATATTATTATTCATGTTACGGTTATAGGCTACATATAAAGTAAGGGTTGGACTTATTCAAATTTTCAACTTGCACTTTTTTAGTTCATGAATTGTCATATACACTTTTGTTGGTCATGTTAACTCAACCCAAATGGAAGGCTCCATATGACAACATGCCTGCTCAGGTAAAATAGGTTTGTAGACCCCATCTACTATGGCGTCTTATTCTTATTTCATGTGAGGTTGTGATTTTACCTGTGGTCTTTATGTCTGCTTGGAGGTTCAAGTAGACATTGTTTTTTCCAACATGCACTGGTTCACATCATGGTTGATAGGAAAATTTACACATGTATATGCCTTTCTTGATTCACTACATTACTGATTCATGATTTTGTCAACAGATGCAAAAAACTTTTTATTCTTTTGGCGTTGGTGGCAGCAATGGATGCACATTTATTTTCATGGAAAGTTGTCATAAAAGGTTTTGGTAGCCCTCTAACCTTTCCTCTCCATTAACACATACACATGCACCACACGCAACATATCTTCCCTAATACATCTATTCTTGAAACACTAGAAATAATTACATAGTGTTATGCACATTACAGTCATACGCCACATACAAAGTTCTAGGGTGAACCACTCATCATGTGGTTCAACCTTCAGGTGTTTATTTCAATAATTGCTAGATGTGCTTTTCCTCCTCATGTAAACTCATGTGAAATGGATAGGCTGAATATCACAACATGCCTCCTTAGGTAAAAGAGGTTTGTACACCCCATATACTCCTTAATCTTTGTTATATTTATGTGCGGGCTTACAAATTTACTTGTGGTCTTTATGTCCGCATGGAGGTTCATCTACACGCTGTGTTTTCCAACCTGCATTCGCTTACATCATAGATGACAGGAAATTTTACACCTTTTTGGCTTTCCTCATTATCTACATTACTAATTCATCTTTTTTTCAATAGATGCAACAAACATGTTATCATTTTGGCGTTGTTGGTAGCAATGGATGCACTTTTTCTTTTGACATACAAGGTTCTCATCAAAGGTTTTGATTGCTTGCTAACCCTTCATCTCCTTTAACACATACACACACAACACAACCAATGTATTTTCCCAATATAATACATCTTTTGTTGCTATTGTATAAGTAATTACATACTATTATGCATGTTACACTCGTACGCCACATAGAAAGTTGTAGGTTGAACCACTCATCATGCGGTTCAACCTTGGATTTTTTATTTCATCAGTTTCTAGATGTGCTTTTGCTCCTCATGTTAAGTCATACCAAATGGAAGGTTGAATATCACAACATGCTTCCTCAGGTAAAAGAGCTTTGTACACCCCATATACTCCTTAATCTTTGTTATATTTACATGTGGGGTTGCAAATTTACTTGTGGTCTTTATGTCATCAAAGGTTTTGGTTGTCATTTTCTGTTGTCGCTATCTATGTCCACTTGTACGGTGATATAGAAAGTCTGATTTCCAGCCCGCATTTGTGTTATATTTTATGCATAGCTTGATTCAATCTATCACCTTTAATTTTCCTCAGTTGAAGTCGGCAACCTCCTATTGATTTCATGTGGGTGACAACATTGCGAGCACATTTTATTTAATTCAATGAATGATTCCTTTCTTTTTCTTGACATAATCCACACTAATTTTAAATATTCATCCAATTATGTCCTTTCATAGAATGGGGAAACCTTTGAAATGGAAGAAGCAAGACGAATTGGACGTGCAAGATGTACAAAATGGAGGCACTCATTTTTCCTCTTCCGATTTGCAATGGACTCCTATTTCTGTCAAGAAGGATGGGGTACCTGACCTTGTCGCAACAATTCCTTGTATGAGAATTGATGATTTCATTCACGATGAAATATGCATTGAAGGTTTTGAAACTAAATTCAATGAAAAGAAAAAAAGAGAACCTACCACCACGCATCCCATCAACGACAAAAATTATGGAAAAACAATTTGGTATCAAAGGTTTGTATCTTTCAACATTCATTTGTATGGTCCAATGATATTTTACTCTCTCTTGCTTCCAGATGATGAGATTATGCCTTCTTCATAGCTACTGGTGTCAATATGGTCCCGCAGACCACAGAGACCAACATGATCCAGAGAACAGAGACTAGCATGATCCAGAGAACAAAGACCAACATGATGCAAAGAAGAAACAACATAAGACATTTACAGAAATGCGAGGTTGTCAATACCACTTCATGGTAAAGGTTATGAATGGAAAACCCGATGTTGCCTATATTATCTACAAATAAATGTTCCAAGCTGATAAACAAGGTGAATTTTTCCATGGAATTGGTGACACAAGTGGAGATAGGTGTTCTATTTTTTTTGCTAATCTATCCACTGAGTGCAAAAGCTATATTGAAAGCCTTTTTCTCATGGACATGAGTGTCAATGCAATAATGGATAGACACATCAACGATCCTATCTTATGTGGCATGATGTTAAAGAGAGATTAATTCCTTACAAGAAAGGCTGCAGTGAATGTTTGGTGAAAGGTGTGTTCTACTCACACACAAAAACACAAAGTCAATTCGACAAGTATCATGATGTGGAATGGATAGGAATTTGATAACTTATTCTACTTTCAATGACCTAATGGGAAGGATACACCTTTCATTATCAGGGTTCAGACATCATGGACACTGGATAAGATGGTTAGCCACTTGCATAGTTCATTCATCTCAATGGATTCCATGTTTTCCACTAAAAAATATGGGGTGAGGCCTTACTAACATTGACAAATAGTTCTTCATCTTTTCAATAATCTTGCTGTCTATAAAGTTGACAATGCTCACACTGAGTTGTTATCTCTAGAGTTTCCATTGTATTCTTTGATCATTTTCAACGAGCAACAAAGTGGTGTGCCAGTTGCATGGGTAGTGGCTGCACAAAACAAGATTGAGGAAATCTCTGCATGGCTACGCATATTGCATGACTGTGGAAGAAGAGCCAGAATCGACTGGAGAATCAATGCATTTTTGACCGATGATATGACTACAGAAATCCAAGCCATACAATATATGCATCTCTTTTTTCATTTGTGTACCTTTCTCATTTTCTATTTATTTTCAATGCCACTTTCTCTTATAGAAAGCGGTAAACAATATCGTTTGTATTGCCTATTAGGGCTATCTTTCAATGCTGTGTGCTGCTATGCCTTTGGCATGTAAAAAGGGCTTGGTTAAAGAATGTATATAAGTATGCAACCAAGGAAAGGGCAATGGTAATCTTCCAAAAACTTGGCATGATCATGATGACAATCGGTGACAGCGATGATAGTGTCACTCAACTATTGAACTCTTTCTTTGAGGAGTTCGATGATCAACCATGATTTCTAGAGTACTTCAATAAGACATGGTGCAAAGGAGAGGGTCGAATTGGTGAGTTAACAATTTCTGTCACCTCATAGGATTCACACTATTCACATTATTTAACGTTACCTATAATATGTTGTGGTTTACTTGACTATTGGATTTCTTTTTTCACAGCCATGTGGGCAATTTTTTTTAGACTATTCCCACATGCCAACCAGGATACAAATGCAACCGTTGAGTCGTACCATTGCTTACTCAAAACTCGGTACTTGCGTGATCGTTCTATCAAATGCACCAGGAGAATGGACTATTTGTATTACACACTTGTGTATAAAATGGAACCATTCTATAGGAAAAATGAAAAATTGCAATATTATGGTTTTTCAACGAACTATAAGTTTTTAAAACGTGATCTATTTTGGAGCGGGCCAAGGCAATTCCGGATAATCACTGTGTTCCCGATGAACACGTCCTAGATGGTATTGGGTGAAAAGTAAAAGTAGGTCCGACCACTACCTTGTTCAAAAATTTGGGGAGCACCATTTTGTCTGTGAATGCCCTTGGAGTTTGCAGGGGAACACTTGCAAACATGTCCTAAAGGCTGCTAGCTTGATTAAAAGATCATCTGTCATTGAAGGGGTGGTTCACGTTAAGTGAATTTATTCAAATTTCATTACTTTATGGGAGTCAATTGTGTTTTTCATTTTCTACTGCCTAATACAAGTTTCATCTGTTTGGTCATTTAGACGGGGGAGGTCAACCAATTGATAGAGGGATAGATTTGAATGAGACATTATCACAAGGGGGGCGTCGAAGAAAATAATCCTAATCTTCTCACCCCTACACAAGCTCCTTCTATCACTCATGTATATGATGAACACATCCTCAAAATGTGTATTTGGAAGGACACAAACCAAGTATTGAACAAAGTGATCAGTACACCACCACAGTGTCTACAATAGGTGCAATCATACACACAATGCATGGAGAGATTTCTGTAGGACCTACAACAATCAAATGCATTGCCCTTTGAATTCATTCTCGATCTTGATGAAGCTGCAACTAGCACCATTCACATGCATCCATGGTTTAGTGCAAGCAGGGATCATCATCGACGTACAACCCGTCATACGAAGTGTGTTGTAGAACACTCATATCACCAAACTCCTCTGTATGACTCCTTTCCATTCTCTACGAACAATAGTTCCAATGTGAATGTGAATATGCAATGTCAGACTTTAGGAGCAACTGCTATGGATGTGGTAGAGGATACAACATCTAATATGGGTGACTATGAGAAAACCCATTTCAATTTCTATATTGTAATACAAAATGGTAATATGCAGATTTTTTTTTCCAGTATGTGCTTCTACCATGTCAGGTACTTTCTAATTTCTTTTTTGGCCTTTTTTGTTCACTTTAGCACTCTAATCTGGGGAAAGGATTCCTCACTGACGATTGTCTTTCATGAGTGTAAACCCAATGGAAGGTATGGTTCAAATTTAATAACTATGTCTATGTAAGTCCAAATTTAGGTATGACATTATGCAATACCATGGTTCCTTATAAAAATTTGGCTACACTGATAGGCTGATGTCAGCTAATGTACGTTCACTCTACTACTTCTTCAAGAGTTACTAAGGATTGCACAAGCATACTTCAGTGGACCTTCATCTGTAGGTAAGCATAGTGCATGCGGTCCTTCCTCAACCTATGAAGAGCAAGAAGATTCTGTTCAGTGAAGAATTTATCTATTTCTTTCACATTTTTCACTTCTTTTTAAGTGTTCTCATATTCCCAAGTAACTGAAAATGGTCATAGTGTTTGCGCTGCTGCAAATGCACTGTCCCATGTCACTTTGTTCCTTGTGAAATTTTTTGTTTCATTCCACTGAAAAATGGTCATAGTCTCTGCACTATTGGAAAAAATACAATCCCTACACACTTTCCCTGTCACCAATCTCAAACCCATTCTATTGAGGCATATTTCACAACAGTGGGCTTCAATCCCACAAGAAATATTTACAAAGACAATACTCTCAACATAGCACAATTTAGGTTTCCAACTTCTCAGGCCCAAACCAATTTAATCACCATGTTTAGAATCCTTAGAAGCTTTAATTCAAACAAAAAAAACCTTTACCAAGTCTTCCCTTTCATATTTTCATCATTTCTCCATGACTTTCCTTAATGTGCTACCATGGCACTCAAACACAAACTTTATTTTCCAAGGCACAACCAACCTACTCAATGCTTAAGACATCTTTATTTGAGTTAAAATAGAAAAATAAAACTCTTAACAAGGTCTGCCCTTACACACCATTCCCATTTCCTTCATTGGCTATTCAAATTCCTACTAGCCATTAAAATCAAGAATGTCAAACCTATATTTTAATTCAGATCCCTCCTTTAGACTATGATTATCTTTTTGGATACCCATCAGAGAGCTTTAAAACATATCTGAAAACCAACATATGTTACTTTCGAAAGAAGTGATCAAATTAGGATTGCTTGTTAGATTTAGGATCAGAAATGAAAGCAATCAAACAATGCAACACAACAAGATACCCTGGGAAAACCCTCCTACTCGAGGGAGAAAAAACCCAACAAATATATCTCTTATATATTGAAGGAGTAAGAGGAGAAATCTACTTACAACTCAAGCCCAACACAATGCCGAATTTGATACAATGAATAATAGCACCTCTCCTAAATGCAAAGATACAAATGAATATGTTTCTCCTTGAAATTGATCTGTTGCTACAAAATAATGATCTGCTACTCTAAGATGATGATCTGTTGCTCAAGTATGAACTTCTTCTAGGAATGTGAATTATGATGAATGAACTTGATGATCAAATGAATGATCATCACATTGTATTTATACAAAACTAGGTGACTCTTCATTTGGCTTGGCCTCTTTTAAGAAAAAGGTGACTCTTCATAAAATTATTATATATAGAAAGTCTGACTTTCCTTGGTATTATTTATCCATCATTTTTAAATTTGAGAGAAAGATATCTCCCATAGCTATAACATCAACACTGTTAATGTGTAAACTAGGCCTAATTAGGTGTTAACCCAGATAGGGCTTATTGATTATGCTATCTCCACCATCAATTTATCCTAACGATTGCTCAGAACCCACAAAATTAGGTCTATTAAAGCTTAATAATCCACCAACTATTCATTCCCATAATCATTTTTTATAAACCATAGGTCTTAGGATTCTTCAACACTCTATTTTCTGGATTGTAACACAGTTTTCAGTCAAGGAACCTTTCCACATTTTTTCCTTTACCACTTGACTTGTGACCTCTGAAATATGAAGGTACATACAAAAAATAGTGTCTTCACCAAGAATTGACAATTTCCATTGGTGAAAACGGGAGAAAGACAATTTTCATTATCTTTGTTTACCTTGGAACAGGGTTTTACCAATCTACAGTAAAAATCTCAATATCGTATTCAAATTAATACCAATTTGTATGAAACCAATTTGAAATGGAAGGTGATTGGATGGAACATTATTCACAAGTACTTAAACATGCATATGTGCTCGTATAGATCCGTACAATGGCCTGAAACAATGAAATTTTGTCGAAAATGCATAAAAAATAGAGGTTTTCCTTATTCATTCTTCAAATCTCAATCACCCATGCCTTCTTAATTGGTTACAAGGCCTTTTTAACAAAAAATCATCATGAACTTTCAGTTTCTAACTACTTTCCAAGCGAACCAAACTAATGTGACTCTTCACCTTCTTATGTTGCATTTTTGCAACTTCACAAATTTGTGTGGACAACTTTTAGATTTTTCCAAATTTGACACAAAATCTTGAGTATTGACCCTCCTAATGAATTCAATAAATGGAAAATGACTTACATGACCCTTGATCAATGTTAAAACATCAAAAATTGTTCAACCTTCAAGATTTGCATCCTAGAATCATAATATTCTCAAGATGCTCTTGCATCACATGCAGAGGCTGTTTTAGATGTTTAGTCTATTTTGAGTTTTTATGTTGCATGCAGTGGCTATTTTAGATAAATGGTCATAGTCTTTGCACTGTTGGAAAACACACTATCCCTAAAAATTTTGTTCATTATGAAAAGTTTTCTCACTTTCAATTATTTGAGCAACTGTATCGTACACTCCAAATATTTTGAAAATGTTTTCATTGTATTGGAACCATTCTATATTTAAGTATGCATAAAAAAACAAGTTTAGCAGGCCACATAATATACAAGTGTACTCTATTTTTCGAAGAACAATAAAATATAAAACTTTTTGACGCTGTTTGTTGTTCTCTTTTTTCCTGAGTATTAGCTTTGTTTATTTTCTTTCTACTGTTATCTATCATAACCAGTGCAGGAATCAGGCCTTGACTTGGATTTAGAGAAGCCAACATACATAGTGTGTTTCTAATTAGATTTATTATTGTATATGCTGAAATTTTTGTTGTCTTTCATTTCAGGCATTTTAGCTCCCATTGTTCTAGTCATGCATTGCCATATCCCCATTGGAGAAACTGCACATGCTTCTTTACGAATAATAGGTACAATATCTTCAGTGAAAATATTATCTATATCTTCCACTTTGCTTGCTTCTTTTTCAGTGTTTCCATTGTATTGACAGTGTCTTTCTACTTATAAAATGTAGTTGTACATTCTAAAAAAATGGTGTTGTCTTTCATTTTAGGCATTTCAACACCTGCTGCTTTGGTTGTATAGAAGATGCCACACTGTTCACGAGCATGGGTGGCTAGTTGGTTGAACAACTACCACCACCATCTTCCATGCAATATTCTTGCTCGAATTGAAGAATTAAGTCTCCCATATAGGTTGCGGGAAAAAATATTAAGGAGAATTGATAGAAAAGGGTCAAACCGCATTGATTTGAACTACCATAATTATGCTCACTTCTTTAACAACATCTTTGGTGCATGGGAAAAAATGGGCATGGATGTTCAATATTACAATCTACAAATAGATATTGTAAATTTATGTGATTGGCCAATGTCTCTTTACCACAAAATTTGAGACCTCTTTCTACCTGGATGCATCTAGAAGGTATGCATTCCACCAACTGTAATCATATGTAATAAAACTATTACAAATGAGCTGAGCATGAGGTTTATGAGATTCCTTAAGGGGGAATCTCTAATTAGCAATCACATGGGTCCTATGGAGGAATGATTGTTGGCCATCTTCAAATTCAACCACATAGTCAGGTTCAAGATCCACTATGTTAGACCATCATTTAGGATGCTACATGAGTATTAAGGGGTGCTAACATTGTAGGCTATCAATTCCACCTTGACAATCAGAGTGCGGAAAATCCTTTTAGATGCTGAGAATGCAAAAATATACCTGTTCGTAAATGGTTGACATAGTTCTCAGTGTTAGCAGTATTAAATGTGGCTTGTAATTTTCTTCACAAACTATAATATTAACTCAAAATTTTTTTACATCTAACTATGTGATGGGAATTTTTTCTCTGAGATTAAATAGATGAAAACATTGTCACAACCCTATTTGTTGTCCATCTTGCAACTTTTTTTGTGCATTTTTTGTTCATAACATCTTATGATATTGAAATGGAATGTTTGCTACAAGTTGGCGTTGTTATAAAATATAAAGGTCTTTTTCAATATTGTTATAAAATATGAAGATTAAGTTGAATATTTATGCACTTTTCTATTCACATAGATGACAGTCATTAAGGAAAAGCAACAAAGAGCTAATAACTTCAATGCCCTATTTGATGATAAACTATGAAGGTGAACTTCAATACACCGTGTTGTTACAGTCTGCATAACAGTAACTATTGTCTTTGAACAAGATTTGAGAAGTGCTTGACAACCTTGTATGTTTTTCCATTTTGCAACTTTTTTTGTGCATCTTGTGTTCCAAACATATGATGATATTGCAATGGAATGTTTGCTGCAAGTAAGGGTTGTATTAAAATATGAAGGTGAAATTCAATGCACTATTTTGTTATAGTCTGCATAATAGTAACTGTTGTCTTTGAACAAGATTTGAGAAGTGACTGATAACCTTGTATGTTTTTCCATTCTACAACTTTTTTTTGTGCATCTTGTGTTCCAAACATATGACGATATTTCAATGGAATGTTTGCTGCAAGTAAGGGTTGCCATGAAATATGAAGCTGAACTTCAATACATTGTGTTGTTACAGTCTGCATAACAGTAATTGTTGTCTTTGAACTATATTTCAGAAGTCAAGGACAACCCGGTGTGTTTTCCATCATGCAACTTTTTTTGTGCAACTTGTGTTCCAAATGTATAACGATATTGAAATGGAATGTTTGCTGCAAGTAAGGGTTGTTATAAAATATGAAGCTGAACTTCAATACATTGTGTTGTTTTTCCATTTTGTAAATTTTTTGTGTGCATATTGTTTTCCAAACGTATGAAGATATTGCAATGGAATGTTTTCTACAAGTAAGGGTTGTCATGAAATATGAAGTTGAACTTCAATACATTGTGTTGTTACAATCTGCATAACAGTAACTGTTGTCTTTGAACTACATTTGAGAATTCAGGGACAACCTGGTGTGTTTTCCATCATGCAACTTGTGTTCCAAATGTATAACATTGAAATAGAATGTTTTCTACATGTAAGGGTTGTTATAAAATATGAAGCTGAACTTCAATACATTGTGTTGTTTTTCCATTCTACAACTTTTTTTTGTGCATATTGTGTTCCAAACGTATGACGATATTGCAATGGAATGTTTGCTACAAGTAAGGGTTTATATGAAATATGAAGTTGAACTTCAATACATTGTGTTGTTATAGTCTGCATAATAGTAACTATTGTCTTTGAACTACATTTGAGAAGTCGGGGACAACCCTGTGTATTTTCCATCATGCAACTTTTTTTGTACAACTTGTGTTCCAAACGTATAACGATATTGAAATGAAATATTTTCTGCAAGTAAGGGTTGTTATAAAATATGAAGCTGAACTTCAATACATTGTGTTGTTTTTCCATTCTGCAATTTTTTTGGTGTGCATATTGTGTTCCAAATGTATGAGGATATTGCAATGGAATGTTTATTGCAATTAAGGGTTGTTATAAAATATGAAGCTAAACTTCAACACATTGTGTTGTTACAGTCTGCATAACAATAACTGTTGTCTTTGAACTACATTTGAGAAGTCAGGGATAACCCTGTGTGTTTTCCATCGTGCAACTTTTTTTTGTGCATCTTGTGTTGTAAACGTATGATGTTATTGAAATGGAATGTTTCCTAAAAGTAAGGGTTCTTATAAAATATGAAGTTGAACTTTAATACATTGTGTTGTTACAGTCTGCATAACAGTAACTATTGTCTTTGAACTACATTTGAGAAGTCAGGGACAACCCTGTGTGTTTTCCATCATGCAACTTTTATTTGTGCATCTTGTGTTCTAAACATATTATGATATTCAAATGGAATGTTTCTTGAAAGTAAGGGTTCTTATAAAATATGAAGCTGAACTTCAATACACCATTTTGTTATAGTGTCTAGAACATAAAGTGCTCATTGCATGTGCTTACATTTGTAAGTAAGTTCACATATGTAAGTAAGTTTTCATAATGAAGTAACTTGTATAGGATAGTGCATTTTCCAACACTACAAATAATGCAAGCATTCTATTTGTTCCAATGACATGAAAAAAGGAAATGCCATTTTTACTCAACCGACTAGTTATAAAATCTGAAAATGGACTTCATTACATTTTTTTAGCGTAAAAAAATAAGAAAACATTTCATGAAATATGAAGGTGGAATTAAATTTATTTTTGGAGCATCAGAGATAAATAATCATAAGGAAATAACTCACAATGGATAGTGTGTTTTCCAATGGTGCAATCCATGCAAGAATTTTATGTGTTCCAATCACATGGAAAAAAGGAAATATGCCATTTCGAGTCTACCAAATAGTCATTCTAAAAATTCAAAGTGGAATTCATTTCATTTTGGGAGCATACAAAACAAAGACCTTTCATAAGCAAATAACTGACAGGGAACACTGTGTTTTCCAACACTGCAACTAATGCAAACATTTTATTTGTTACAATCACATGAAAAAGGAAAAGCTACCATCTCCACTCTACCAAATCGTAGTTCTAAAATTGAAAGCAGACTTCACTTCTTTTTTGGAGCGTGAGAAATCAAAAATTTTCATAAACAAAATAACTGACAAGGGACAATGTGTTTTCCAACACTGAAAGCAATGCAAGCATTTTATGTGTTCCAATCACATGGAAAAAGGAAATATGCCATTTCCAGTCTACCAAATAGTCATTCTACAAAAAATCAAAGTGGAATTAATTTCATTTTGGGAGTATACGAAATAAACACTTTCCATCAGCAAATAATTGGCAAGGGATAGTGTGTTTTCCAACACTACAACAAATGCAAGCATTTTATTTGTTACAATCACATGAAAAAGGAAAAATTTCCATCTACACTCTACCAAATCATTGTTCTAAATTTTAAAGTGGACTTCACTTCTTTTTTGGAGTGTGAGAAATCAAAACTTTTCATAAACGAAATAACTAACAAGGGATAATGTGTTTTCTAACACTGCAAGCAATGCAAGCATTTTATGTGTTCCAATCACATGGAAAAAGGAAATATGCCATTTATAGTCTACCAAATAGTCATTCTACAAAAATTCAAAGTGGACTTAATTTCATTTTGGGAGCATACGAAATAAACACTTTCCATAAGCAAATAACTAGCAAGGGGACAATGTGTTTTCCAAAACTGCAACAAATGCAAGCATTTTATTTGTTACAATCAGATGAAAAAGGAAAATCTGCCATCTGCACTCTACCAAATCATTGTTCTTAATTTGAAAGTGGACTTCACTTCATTTTTGGAGCATGAGAAATCAAAACTTTTCATAAACGAAATAACTGACAAGGGATAGTGTGTTTTCCAACATTGCAAGCAATGCAAGCATTTTATGTGTTCCAATCACACGGAAAAAGGAAATATGCATTTCTTGTCTACCAAATAGTTGTTCTACAAAAAATCAAAGTGGACTTAATTTTATTTTGGGAGCATACGAAATAAATACTTTCCATAAGCAAATAACTGGCAGGGGACAGTGTGTTTTCTAACACTGCAACAAATGCAAGCATTTTATTTTTTACAATCACATGAAAAAGGAAAAGATTCCATTTTCACTCTACCAAATCATTGTTCTAAATTTGAAAGTGGACTTCACTTCTTTTTTGGAGCATGAGAAATCAAAACTTTTCATAAACGAAATAATTGACAAGGGACAGTGTGTTTTCTAACACTGCAAGCAATGCAAACATTTTATGTATTCCAATCACATGGAAAAAGGAAATATGCCATTTCCAATCTACCAAATAGTCATTCTACAAAAATTCAAAGTGGACTTAATTTCATTTTGGGAGCATATGAAATAAACACTTTCCATATGCAAATAACTGGCAGGGGACAATGTGTTTTCCAACACTGCAACAAATGCAAGCATTTTATTTGTTACAATCACATGAAAAAGGAAAATCTGCCATCTACAATCTACCAAATAGTTGTTCTAAATTTGAAAGTGGACTTCACTTCTTTTTTGGAGCGTGAGAAATCAAAACTTTTCATAAACGAAATAACTGACAAGGGACAGTGTGTTTTCCAACACTGCAAGCAATGCAAGCATTTTATGTGTTCCAATCACATGGAAAAAGGAAATATGCCATTTCGAGTCTACAAAATAGTTGTTCTATAAAAAATCAAAGTGGACTTAATTTCATTTTGGGAGCATACGAAATAAGCACTTTCCATAACAAAAAAACTAATGGGACAATGTGTTTTCCAACATTGCAACCAATGCAAGCATTTTATTTGTTACAATCACATGAAGAAGGGAAATATGCCATCTCCACTCTACCAAATAATTATTCTAAAATTCAAAGTGGACTTCATTTACATTATTGGTCGTAACGAATCAAATACTTATTGTAACAAAATAACTCATAGGGGGCAGGGAGTTATCGAACACTGCAAACAATGCTAGCATTTAATTTGTTCCAATCACATGGAAAAAGGAAATATAGTCAATTAATGTTTACTTGTTCTACAAATTGAAAGTGGACTTCATAACAACATTGTGTTCAAACTTATGAAAATATTATATCTATTCACCATATTTGTTCAATAATAAAATAATTACAGAGGGACATGAAAATTCTGATATGAAATGTATAACAACATAGGGTTGAAACATATGAAAACGGTATATTTGTTCACCATAATTATTCAATAATCAAATAATTAGAGAGGGCCATGAAAATTATGATATGAAATGTATAACAACATAGTGTTCAAACATATGAAAATGGTATATCTCTACACCATAATTGTTCAATGATCAAATAATGAAACCCATAATGTAGAATCAGTATTTTGAGCCGGTCTCATCATATCCTACACTACCTATTCTTTGTAATTGAGTTCAAGCCTGCATAATACATGACATGTTTCTTAGGGTTCTTGTGTATTTTGGGAGGGGTGATTCCAATTCGAGGAACCCTTGCAGATGATGAACGTAAAACAACAGATTTATTCATAGGTTGTGCTTTGTCCTTGGCACATTTAACACCTTCACCCTATAACAAATAATTAATCATAATTAACATATGGATGGAAACAATATAAGGTAGTATGCTATATACAAAAACATATCATTTATGTGTACCTCTAGAATAGAATGCTTCATCTCAGAGAGCTTCGATATCACAAATCCACCCACACACTCTTCGACGGTCTCTACACCAGGACGTGAAAAAGGCACATAGTGCTCACCAACAAAGGCCTTAACAATGCTGACTCTCAAATAATGTTTTGGGTGAATAAATTCATGGGTTTTAGCCTTTCTATTGACAACATGTACAATGCCTTTGGCAACCCGTTTACGTTGCCTCAAAAGATCAATGTGATCATCGACCTTAAAAGTGATGCCCTTGAACTCTACCATCTATTCATCCACAGGATTTGGCTGCAATAGAAACGTCATTGACGTGAATCATAATTGAAGGCATATTAAAGGATTCATAAAGAAATAAGAACAAAATCATGCAAGTGTGTTGGGTTTATTACCAATATAGATGGCGAGCCACTGCTCTCTCAGTCCCCATGTCCATCTTTATTGACATCTCCCCCTTGTAGGCTAGCCCTCTCCTCCTCCCCACGTCCATCTTTATTACCCTCTCCCACTTGCAAGCCAGTGTTGTACCCATCCCCATGTCCATCTTTATTGGCATCTCCCCCTTGCAGGCTAACACTCTCCTCATACCCATGTCCTTCTTTATTACCCTCTCCCACTTGCAAGCCAGTGTTGTACTTGTCCCCATGTCCAACTTTATTGGCATCTCCCCCTTATAGGCCAATGCTCTCCTCATCCCCATGTCCTTCTTTATTGCCCTCTCCCACTTGCAAGCCAGAGTTGTCCCCGTCCCCATGTCCATCTCTATTACCCTATTCCACTTGCAAGCCAGTGTTCTCCCCATCTCGATGTCCATCTCTATTACCTTGTCCCAATTTCCCAATGCTCTCCCCATCCCCATGTCCATCTGTGTTACCCTATCCCACTTGTAGGCTAGTGCTCTCCCCATCCCCATGTCCATCTTTATTTCCCTAGCCCACTTGCAGGCCAGTGCTCTCCCCATCCACATGTCCATCTCTATTAGCCTCTCTAATTTCAATTACAACCACATGGCCAATTAGGTCAAGCCCAACACTCAGTTCATCCTTTCCCTGTAATACCAGGAATTCAAACATCACTTCAAATTTAGTTGCATGCAACCAGTTCATTGAAATAATCAAAACAAACATTGAATAGAAGAGTTCAAATTCATCATTTCTTCTAGTTTCTCCATGTCAAGTCACCTTGAAACTTTTGACCACATACGCTCCTTCTTGTTCTTAATGGTAGACAACGGGTTCAGAAGAACAACATCATCTTCTTCTCCCATGGCCTCCACTTTGTCTTCTAAATCAAGAATATCCTATTCGAAGGCAAGAATCCATTGTTCATTATTGCCCTATAATAGAAACAATTGAAACATCACATCAAATTCAGATGCATGCAACCAATTCATTGAAATAATCAAAACAAAAGTTATATACAAGAGTTTGAAATCACCGTTTCTTCTCATTTCTTCTTGTGAGGGCGTGAGGAAACTTTCAACCCTATATGCTCCTTCTTCTTCTTCTCAATGTTATATTCTGGGTTGGTAGGAACAACATCATCTTGTTCGTCCATGACATCCACTTTGTCTTTCAAATCAGGAGTATCTTGTTCGAGAGCAAGACTCCATTGTACATCATTGCCCTGTAATAGCAGGATTTGAAATGCCACATCAAATTTAGATGCATGCAACCAATTCATTGAAATAATTAAAACAAATATTAAATAGAAAATTTTGAAATCACCGTTTCTACTCATTTCTTCTTGTGAGGGCATGAGGAAATTTTAAACCATACATGCTTCTTCTTCTTCTCAATATTAGACAAGGGGTTGGGAGGAACAACATCATCTTATGCTTCCCTGGTCACTACTTCATCTTTCGAAACAACAACAACCTGTGAGGGAAACACTTCATTGTTCATCCTTGTTGTGTAATAGGAGGAATTGAAACATCGCATCAAACTCAGATGCATGCAACCAATTCATTCAAATAATAAAAAAAACATTAAACATAAGATTTTGATATCACTGTTTCTTCTCGTTTCTTCTTCACAAGGTGCCTTGAAACTTTTAACCTTATACGAGGCTTCTTCCGAATGTTACACACTGGGTTGGGATGAACAACATCATCTTTTCCTTTCTTGGCCACAACTTCCTCTAGCGAATGAACACTACTCTAGTGGGCAATAGGAATTGCTTCTCGATCATCACCCTATCATGTCATTAAGTTAACGTTAAGTGAACCTTGTATGCCACATAACAAAAATTATGAACCAACCAAAATTCAGATTTAACGGTTCAATTCGACATTACCATTCCTTTGTTTCTCTTTCTCTCTTGCAATTGTAATATTTTTTTCCTTCTCTACTCCTTTTTCTCCTCATTGTTGTATAACACCATTCGCTTCTTCATCTCATCCTTTCCTTTTTAGGGAAGTTGACGGAAGTTATATTTCCCATACTTTTGACAGACACTTTGAATAACACGCTTCTACTAGAGATGCTTCCGTAGATTCATTTGGTACTCCATATTTTCCACCTTCTTTTGAAGTTACTCTTTCAATTTATTAGGGGGAGGAGGGAGGAATTTTGCTTCCCCCCGACACAGTTCGGCCACACTTTGGTGGCACGAGAATAGGAAGGTGGTGATGCTAAATCCTATGCATGTTGAACACTCTCGAATCATAATATTTTCTCATACATTCTTCTACAATACAATAGTATACATATCTACCATTCTCCACTTCTCTTATGTATTCAACAACAACCTGCACAACAAATTCAAAAAAGAAAATCGCTTAATATATTTGATATTAAAACAATTTGAATGCACACCATCTGCACACAACAAAACAATGCAATAATTAAGTTTGTACATCTACCTTCCCGTCCACCACATCACTCCGTGCTTCATTGCATCCCTCTCCATCCTTAAGGTCTCTCTTTGCATGCTCTTCCTCATTGTCATGGACTATGGCAAGAGTGTGATGATCTCCCCGAATATCGTTCTGAATTGAAAGAACCATATATTGTCAAAATCAGCATATTTGTAACATACATGATATTTTCTACCCAAAATTGTAAAGAATTCTGATTGACACATTGGAAGGAAAGGGAAATTTGAAGTTCATAATCAATTACTGAACACGTTGCTGCCTTAGGGTTCAAAATTTTCCTCAAATGAGGGGACTTCCTGTGTACTGCGGTTACTGCCTCCTGATTAAAACATTCCCACTTTCCAGTCAACATCGTAACCACTGATGCGAGATTAAAATTATACATTTGATTGCATCTTGTAATTATAGGATCTTACCTGCATGTTTGGGGAATGTGACTGCCCCAAAGAAAATGCACCACTAGACACCCTTTCAGGTGTGCTATTCACCTCAATGATATTCTTCGTTGTACGAAGCACATTCCCTTTTACATAACACATCCTTGGTTTCTGTAAATTGTAAAATTGTTGCAAGTGTTATGGACAGTTAAAGTTCCAAAATTTATTTCACCATTTACAGTAAGCAAGCATATCTTTTTTCAATCATAAGAAGAATTTCAAACACATATTTTACTTTGCCTAAGACTTGTGATAAATTTTGAAGGTGCCTTTCATTACATTATTTGTGTCGAAATAAAAAAAGGTTTTCAATACATTCCTACTATCAACAAAATTCCAAGATGGAAAAGAGATGGTGTTATGAAACGTACAACCCACAGTATTGTAAAATTCTATATAAGTAACCCACTATGTTTTCCAACATGTAATAATTCTATGCATTTAATTTTTTCAATCACATGAAGATACTAATTACAATTTATACAATAACTAATAGTTGTAATTGTTGGAGGTGCCCTTTTATTACATTCCTACTGTCTAAATAAGAAAAGCTTCTCAAGGCATTCAAACTGTTATGTGTAATTTGAGGTTGGAAAACACAGGGTGTTATTAATCCTGCAACCCACAAATTGTTCTAACACCCTTTACAAGTAACAACCCTATTGGTTACTTGCCCCACCTCAATTTGGTATGTTTTGTGATAGTCTTGAGAATATTTAGCTTTCTAGATAGCAATAATGTAATGAATTTGGAAAAAAGAGGGTGTTAAGAAACCTGCAACTGAATGTATCCCACACTTGCAAGTCCTCCAGGTTGTCGTCTCAAGTGTTTAGATTTAAATATGCAGTATGAAACAATTGACAACCCACGTTGTGTTTTCCAATCTACCATTATTTTGTGCATTTCTTTGTTTCAACCATATGAAGAAATTCAAATACAATTTATATTGTAAGTAAGAGATATTATATATTTTGAAGGTGAACTTAATTACATTAGTAACGTGTACAAATCAAAAGGATTCCAAGACACTCATACTATCAATATAATTGCAGTTGGAGGATACATAATACTATTTCCTTTTTCCATGTGATTGGAACACATAAAATGCTTGCATTGCTTGCAGTGTTATGTTAGCATACAAATTTTTCCTTCAAAGATAAATACATAAAATGAATTAGCATGCCCAAAAGGAAGAACAAATAGTTCTAATAGTTGGAGAAGTTGTCATTAAATTGACAACTTTCCTCTGAATTGAGAGGTACAACACCCTCTTAAAATATGCAATGAATGGAATAACTGAGTATGCTTTTAACCTAAAAGAAGAAAAGGAAAATCTACCATCTAATCATAGCGATGAGATAGATGCAGAGGATTAAATTCAAAATTAAGTGAATGTAGAAAATGACACAAAGTCCATTTACCCAACACCCACAGATGAGGAACAAGAAAAGAATAAGCAGTAGGTCTTCTTAGTGGATGAATTAATTTGAATACAAAGATTCAACAAAAGAACGATTCACACAATTTAGTATAACAAAAATTTCATTAGGAAAATAACTATAGAGACACAAAGGAATTTGTAGTCTAATAAATCATTAATGAATTCATAAATTCATAAACATATCCTTATCTCCCCCAATACAAAATTGAGTCTACAAACTCAACTCCCTGTACAGTAAACTGTGACTGAAAATCTACTTCTCCTACTTCCCCTGTTTCCCAGATAACCAGAAAGAGATCCTTTCTTGTGAATGAGAAACACTCCTTTATATTTTTCACTTCACCGTTTCTATAACTACCTCTTGAAATACAAATTTGAATGAAAGATAAAATCTTCTCCTTTCCTATGGAATAAATGATTCTTGGTAGCTTTTCATATTCCTCTTGAAATTAGTTCGTAGTAACTTTGTTCTTCCATGACTTTTCAATTTCTTGTTTTTAATGTGGTTCCCCCTTCTATTTAACATATATTCACATAGACTGAAGAACACTAAGTTACCCATTAATATACTAAGCTTACCTTCTAGTGATCAAATAAGGCTTCAAAATTTTTGATATTACAATCACTAGAATCAAAGACTGTCCCATAACCATCAAACAAATGCATTTAGACTCCATTGAACTACTCACTTACCTTATCTCAGCAAATCCTTCATGTTCTATATTATAGGAGGCTGACCCTCAAACTGTGCAATAGTGATATCATAAATGGTCTTAGGCTATGAGTAACTTCACAGTGGTAAATCTTGTCCTCCTTGGAAGAAATTTTGATGAACCTTTTTATTATAATATATACCTTTTCAAAGAAACTGAAATGTTGAGTATTTCAAATCATTTGGTGCCGATATTGCAACAACAATAGATATAGCCACAACAACCTAGTTGTATCACTCACTAAAATCATCAAGCCACCTTTGCAAATTTGGTTTGTTCAATTTTGCTTCTTTAGTCAATTGCATAATTTTGGACAATGTAGAACCATTCCATTTCTTCGTTGCCTTGATTATCAACATATCATCCAAGTTCCTTGCAACCCCAAGAAAAACATACCCAATTTTCTTGTAATTCTATTTGAAAACAAATTCATTCCCATGCAAGCCTTTGATAATGTTTGCTGAAGACAGTTATATCAACGTTCCTAAGATTTAATCTTCAACAATTTCAATGGACTACTGTATTTTTAGATACACACATAAATGCCTTAGAATGTATCATAGAGAAAGACTGGACCATTATGAAGGGTGCTGGCAATGATCTATCCTTTCATGGATTATTTACTAATAAGCCATGTACTTCCTCAATATATCTACAAACTTGATGCCTTGAAAGTTATTGACCATATAAAATGTGCTCTTCGAGTGAAATAAAAGCTTGGTTGAGTCTTTTTCAATAACCCCAAAGTATATTTGTGATCAAACACTTTTCCATATGTAGTTAGTCATGCTAAAATAAATTACCATAAGACCGTCATTTACTTCAAGACATTCGACTTCAAACAACAAGTAGGATATTGGGTGATCACTAGTAAAAAGAGAGATGTTCTTGAAGGTTTAATATGTCATTCCATTAGCTAGTCTCCTTGACACAATTGTTGCTCACAACTAGGATTCTGGAGGTTGATTTTCATAAGCTACCAAGTCAAATTCTCCATTCAGGCATTTTGGCAAACCATCCACCACAAATCCTTATTTTTTGTCAACTGAGAAAGTCGCTTGCAAATAGATCCAATTGATGCTACATCCCTCAGATTTAACCATAACAAAATATTTTGTGCTAAGAATTCATCACTAATCTGGAGAATCTCACGGATTTCTTGACAGAAATTCCCTTGACCAATTGGAGTTGGCCTGTACAAGAAAGGATCCAACAATGATCGATCAACATATCAAATGGAAGCCTCTTTGATGGAAGGAGATGGTAGAGGACCCAACTCAATATTTTCTTTTGTGAACAATTGAATGCCAATGATGTGTGTAATTATCCCATCATTCCCAAGAATTGGACTTAGGCCTAACCTATTCAACAAAGGTGTTTCATCCTTTCTAAAATTCAATAGTTCACCATGAAATTCAATGACTTCATCCATACACCTCCTAATTTCTGAGACTACCGTAATGTCAACCAAAGGATGTGTTCTCTGTGCAAATGGACCTCTCTATTGGAGAAATTGGCTCTTGCATACATAGACTCAATAAATTCCCACATTTGATCGAAGGCTTTGAATTTTGGTACAAGTCAGGAAGTTGGGCATTTTACAAACCTTCGAACCATTTGCTATGAGTTAGGGAGTCATAAAAACTTCCAACTCCCTGAATTATCCCCCTTTTGCATAGTATTCAACACATACTTGGATACATTTTATCAAATAAGATCTAGAACCTGCACAAATGAATTCAATAAAATGCATTAAACGTGTTGAAGTCATCGATTTGAATATTTCCCATATAGCTAACAGTTGGAGAAGTTTTCATTAAACCAAAAACTTTCCTCTGAATTGAGAGGTACAAATCCCTCTTAAAATATGCAATGAATAAAATAATCGGGTATGCTTTTAACTTGAAAGAAGAAAAGGGAAATCTACCATCTACCCATAGCAATGAGATAGATGCAGAGAATTAAATTCAAAATTAAGTGAATGCATAAAATAACACAAAGTCCATTTACCCAACACCCACGGATGAGGAACAAGAAAAGAATAAGCAGTAGGTCTTCTAAGTGGATGAATTAATTTGAATACAAAGATTCAACAGAAGAACAATTCACACAATTTAGTATAGAAAAAATTGCATTAGGAAAATAACTATAGAGACACAAAGGAATTTGCAGTCTAAGAAATCATTAATGAATTCACAGATTCATAAACATATCCTTATTTCCCCCAATACAAAATTGAGTCTACAGACTCAACTTCCTGTATAGTAAACTGTGACTGAAAAAATCTACTTCTCCTACTTCCCTTGTTTCCCAGATAACCAGAAAAAGATCCTTTCCTTTGAATGAGAAACCCTCCTTTATATTTTCCACTTCACCATTTCTATAACTACCTCTTGAAATACAATTTTGAATGAAAGGTAAAATCTTCTCCTTTCCCATGGAATAACTGATTCTTGGCAACTTTTCATATTCCTCTTGAAAATAGTTCATAGTAACTTTGTTCTTCCATGACTTTTCAATTTCTTGTTTTTAATGTGGTTCCCCCTTCTATTTAACATATATTACATAGACTGAAGAACATTAAGTTACCCAATTAATATACTAAGCTTACTTTCTAGTGATAAAATGAGGCTTCAGAAGTTTTGATATTATAATCATTGGAATCAAAGACTATCCCATAACCATCAGACAAATGCATTTCTACTCCATCGAACTACTCACTTACCTTATATGAGAAAATCCTTCATATTCTATATTACAAGAGGCTGACCCTCAAATTGTACAACAGTGATATCATAAATGGTCTTAGGCTGTGAGTAACTTCATAGTGGTAAATCTTGTCCTCCTTGGAAGAAATTTTGATGAACCTTTTTATTATAATATGTACCTTTTCAAAGAAACTGAAATGTTGAATATTTCAAATCATTTGGTGTGGATATTGCAACAAGAATAGATATATACACATCAGCCTAGTTGTATCACTCACAAAAATCATCAAGCCACCTTTGCAAACATGGTTTGTTTAATTTTTCTTCTTCATTCAACTATATAATCTTGGACAATGTAGAACCATTCCATTTCTTCATTGCCTTGATTATCAACATATCATCCAAGTTCCTTGCACCCCTAAGAACAACATCTCCAATTTTATCATAATGCTATTTGAAAACAAATTCACTCCTATACAAGCCTCTGATAATATTTGTTGAAGACAATTATATCAACGTTCCTAAGATTTAATCTTCAACAATTTCAATGGACTACTGTATTTGTAGATACGCACATAAGTGCCTTTGAATGTCTCACAGAATAAGATTGGACCATTATGAAGGGTGCTAGCAGTGATCTATCCTTTCATGGATTCTTTCCTAATAGGCCGCATACTTCCTCAATATATCTACAAAGTTGATGCCTTGAAAGTTATTAACCATATAAAATATGCTCTTCAAGTGAAAGAAAAGCTTGGTTGAGTCTTTTTCAATAACCCCAAAGTATATTTGTGATAAAAAACTTTTCCATATGTAGTTAGTCATGCTAAAATCTTACCACAAGACCAACATTTCCTTCAAGACATTCAACTTCGAACAAAAGGTAGGATATTGGGTGATCGCTAGTAAAAAGAGAGATCTTCTCGGAGGTTTAATATGTTGTTCCATTAGCTAGTCTCCTTGACACAATTGTTGCTCACAACTAGGATTCTAGAGGTCGATTTTCATAAGCTGCCAAGTCAAATTCTCCATTCAAGCATTTTGGCAAACCATCCGCCACAAATCCTCATTTTTTATGAACTGAGAAAGTCGCTTGCAAACAGATCCAATTGATGATACATCCCTTAGAGTTGACCATAAAAAAATATTTTATGCTAATACTTCATCACTAAGCTAGAGAATCTCACAGATTTCCCAACAAAAATGCCCTTGACCAATTGGAGTTGGCCTGTACAAGAAAGGATCCAATAATGACTAATCAACATATCAGATAAAAGCCTCTTTGATGGAAGGAGATGGTAGAGGACCCAACTCAATCTTTGCTTCTTTGAACAATTGAATGCCAATGATGTGTGTAATTATCCCATCATTCTCAAGAATTGGACTTAGGCCTAACCTATTCAACAAAGGTGTTTCATCCTTTCTAAAATTCAACAGTTCGCCATGAAATTCAATGCCTTCATCCATACACCTCCTGATTTCTGGAACTATCATAATGTCAGCCAAAGGATGTCGTCTCTATGCAAATGGACCTCTATATTGGAGAAATCGGCTCTTGCATACATAGACTCAATAAATTCCCATATTTGACCAAAGGCTTTGAATTTTGGTACGAGTCAGGAAGTCGGGCATTTTACAAACCTTGGAACCATTTGCTGAGTTAGGGAGTTATAAAAACTTTCGACTCCCCGAATTATCCCCCTTTTGCATAGTATTCAACACATACTTGGATACATTTTATCAAATAAGCTATGAAACCTACACAAATGAACTCAATAAAATGCATTAAATGTGTTGAAGTCATCAATTTGAATATTGCCCATATAGAATTTAGAATAGCTCGTGACCATTATTCTTCATGTATGGTTGTGTTATCTGCTCATATCCTGTAAAAAGAATATGTTTCACACATAGTGACAAAGGATTTTTAGTTCTTAAAATCCTCCTTTAGACTCATCGATACTTGTATCATTAAGGAGCCTTCACATTGTTCAATCATAAACTATTCTACCTTCTCTTCATCACAATCATGAGCTTATTATCTATATTGAAATCTGGGTATTTGCAGGATCATGATGGGCCAAAAAGTGGCGATATCTAAGTGATATGATGGCCTATGTGGCTAACGACTTTTTTTTTACCCAAAATTGATGAAATGAAAAGGGTTTTTAAAAGAGTTTCTCAGCTTTCCACCAATATAAATTATGCTTTACTTTGAATTTAATAAATAATTATTATTCATTTTCTATTTGAATTACAACTAAAGTCCTAATTGATAGGCTAATTGAAAAACATCTATAACTTTCAAATGGTATCAATTTTTTTGAATCTGAAACATGTGTCACATTCTATGCTTTGCATACTATAGGATTAAAAAAAAAAAGAATTGAATTTCATGAAGTTTTGACCAAGTTAAGGTAGTTAGACATACAAGTTTTTATATTTTTTAAAATTTGTAATAAGAAAATCATAATTAATTATTTACTTTGAAAAAAATTACAAAAAAATATGCATCACATCGGGACATGAGTCCCCTACTTATATATAAAATCTTATAAAAAAATATTATCTTTTTATTGTGGTTAGGGTGGTTAGACAAACACCTACTTCTTATTTTTTCCTTGAAATTTAAGTACTACTACATTGAAATTTCAAATTTTCACCAAATATATTTTTATTTTTTGTAAATAAACCTAGTAGATTAGAAACTACATTCAATTTACTACAGATTGTATTGTTACATATTTTTGAAATAATATATATAACTTATTCAAATTTTTATGTCAAGTTTCCTAACTCTGATTTTCTGAATTTTATTGCCACTTAAGGGCCTGTTTTTTCCATGATGATCCTGCACATACCCATCCATTTGTGCAAAATTGAATTCCCATGCCAATTTTGGATGATTTCCCCCTTCAGAATTACTGCTTATAGAAATCTCAAAAGGCATGGATGTTGGTTCCTGTAGTATCATCTTTTTCACCCGACAATCTATCATCATCTTGCATTATTTTTGCTTGGGCTCCTAGATCTTTGAATTCCATGCATTTTCTCCATTCTTATATTTACTCTGTAATAATGCTTCTTTGAAAATCTTTCTTCCTCATCAATGATTATTTTGAGACCAACCCCCTTTACTTGAGTAAGGCTTTGCCCAATGAAATTATACCGGTCAATGCAATGTAAAATATAAAGATATTGTATGGGAGAGGTTTCTTTAATAGTTCATCTGCCTCTTGACCAAGAAGACACCTTTGTACAAACACCATAAGTTCCATTGGTGTTGAGTAAGGGAGAATTCTTAAAAATTTCAATGACCAAAAAATGGGGGGGTAATATGTTGGAAAACACACTATCCCTTGTCAGTTATTTCATTTATGAAAATTTTTAATTTCTCATGCTCAAAAAAAGAAGTGAAGTCCACTTTTAAATTTATAACAACGATTTGGTAGAGTGGATATAGTAGCTTTTCCTTTTTCATGTGATTGTAACAAGTAAAATGCTTGCATTGGTTGCAGTGTTGGAAAACACAGTGTTCCTTGTCAGTTATTTGCTTATGAAAGGTATTTGTTTTCTACACTCCCAAAATGAAATGAAGTCGACTTTGAATCTTTAGAACGACTATTTGGTAGACTTGAAATGACATATTTCCTTTTTCTATGTGATTGGAACACATAAAATGTTTGCATGGATTGCACCGTTGGAAAACACACAGGGTTGTCCCTGACTTCTCAAATGTAGTTCAAAGACAATAGTTACTGTTATGCAAACTATAACAAAACAATGTATTGTAGTTCAGCTTCATATTTCATAATAACCCTTACTTGCAGCAAACATTCCATTTCAATATCATCATACGTTTAGAACACAATATGCACAAATAAAAGTTGCATGATGGAAAAGACATAAGGTTGTCCCTCACTTCTCAAATGTTTTTGATCAAGGTAAAAACAGGTTTTGAAGGGACTTGAAACCCTTTACAAAGAACATGGGTTTTTATAAAAAAGGCTCCCACAACCTAAAACAAAGCTACAAAAAGAACAGCCTGCAACCAGCCAAAAACCAGCCCCCAAACAAGAACCATCAAGAATTACATTTAGAGCTACTCTTGTGGGAGCAAAGAGTCATGTCAAAAGAAGGCGTAGAGAAATTAGTTTTCTTGCCCTTAATAGAAATCTAGCCCTCTTCCACTTGCGTTTCCTTATCATGCCAAGCCACTACCCCAATATCTAGAGAATGAATGCCTGCAACCATTATTTCAGAGATTTCATCAGTATTCCTCCCTATAGGAAAGGCATCCTCAGAAAAGCCACCAGGAATGAGAGCCGAAACACTATCACTAGAAGTGGTAGCCTGAGGCCTATTCTCTTTCTCTTTTGGGGTTTCAACAAGAAAATCTTGGACAACATCAACAACCCCACCATTTGTGACATCTACAGAGGATGCCCCAAGACCTTGTGATTCCAATGCAACCACCTCAGAAAAACTTCAGTGTTTCTCAGATTTCTTTTCAACCATGTAATGCTATTGAAAAGCATCATTCCACCATGTAGTCTTCTTTGCATTTTTCTCAAAACCACAATGAGTAGTCGCATGACCTATTTTAAAACATCTTCTACATTGGAAGGGAATCCCTTCATAGTCCAAAGATTGAACCCAAGAATCCTTAGAATATTTAAGTAAAATCTTAGCAGGCAACCCTTTAGAAACATCCATTTCAACCAATAAATGGGCATGGGTAGAGTGAAAAATATTAGAAGATTTGTCATCCACCATCAAAAAAATTCCAAGGGAATCACCCCCTTCCTCTAAAAGAGGATCAACCCATAAATGGAGGGGGAGGTTAGGAAGCCGAACCCAAATCAGGATCTTATTAAACATTTCAGAAGAGGGGTTGAAAGCAGAATGCCAAGGCTTAATCATCAACAAAAATCTATCCTCCCAGCTAAAAAACTAATCACAAAGGATTTTGTTTCTATCCTGAGCATTATCAAACTTAGCAACAAAAAAACCCTTAGCCATTGGGAAAATATGAACTTTACCAATGATTAGAGGCTCCCACTATTCTGAGATCCAAATGTGCAGCTGAGGGAGGCTAGGCCAAAAACCCCTAAACCAAAAAATAGCCCCATGCAATGAGAGAACTGAAACATTATGATCTATTTCCTCAACCATCTATTCTTTCAGATTAATAGAGATTGCATTTGGAATAGGAATAAACCCTTTGAACGACAGATTCCCATGCCATGATCTCAGGGTCTCACCATTTCATCCCATCCTCGCCACTGACACAACATGAAGCTTGAGCCCCTGTTTGTCAGTTGAATGGCCATTAAGCCTTGTGATTTTGTTGCTCCTGGCCCGCACCCTACTTGCAACCTACGCACAACCAAGACCACCTACAACCGCTGAGACCTCCTTCTCCTTCGCCAAAATATACTTCGCCTTTAGAACAAGGATGGAAATCATCCCGACCGCCTTCATAGTAGGGTTAGCAGTCATCTCGACCGCCATTGTTGCTAATCTGAAAGTGTTCGCAGTGGTGCTTAGTACAACATGATGTTAGTGTTACTATTTTCATTTCTCAAATGTTGTTCAAAGACAACAATTAGTGTTTTGTAGATTGTAACAATAGAATGTATTGAAGTTCAACTTCATATTTCATAACAACCCTTACTTGCAACATACATTCCATTGCAATATCGTCATACGTTTGGAACACAATATGCACAAAAAAAAGTTGTAGAATGGAAAAACAACACAATGTATTGAAGTTCAGCTTCATATTTTATAACAACACTTGGAAAAAAAATTCCATTTCAATATCGTTATACATTTGGAACACAAGTTGTGCAAAAAAAGTTGCAGGATGGAAAACACACAGGGTTGTACCCCTACCCCCCTTCTGCCAACGTGACAACATTTCATGACAATTGGCCAGATTTAAAGCATACATTTCTCATTTCCAAAATATGCACTCATCTCCATCATACATCAATGATAGCTTTCAACATCATGGACCTAAGTGGATGATATTGTGGAAGAGGTGGTGATGTGTGCTAGAGAGAAGAGCTTGTTTTGTGAATATTGCAAAGTAGCTCCAAAGATGCCCAGTTGTCATGAAACGTTCTCATGTCTTTATAGAGGTATTATCTAATGCTTGTATCAGGCATTGATAGGTCGACCTTTTTGTACAATGGCAAGGCCAATAATGTATAATTATAGGTTGGAAAACACTGGGTGTTATTCAACCTGCAAACCAAATACCATTTACAAACCATTCACAAGTAACATCCCAATTCATTACTCCCTCCTCAGTTGAATTTACATGCTTTTATATATCCCGCAACTGCAACTCCACCCCACTCTCAAACCTTTATCTTTCAACGTGCATAATGAAAGACCTCACAACACATAGTGTTTTCCAACCTCCAATTATTTTCCACAATACACTATCCCATAATGCGGTATATGCATTTTTGTATGTTTTAATGCATTTTTGTATGTTATGATGCCTCTGACATGCATTCTTCTAGGGAGAATAGTGACATCCAATTGCAACGCAAAAGATAATATCCCTACAAAATATAGTAAACTCAAGCTATTATCCCTGAAAAAAATGTCTTTCAAATGATAACATAATTAGACATAAATGATATCAATTTTCCACAATCCATATTGATTATTGCTAGTTGATTTTTGAATTCGATTCTATAAGAATTTTTGCATCAAAATTTTAGATCAGACTCTGTAATCCAAGATCAACATGAAGAAGAGACCATCAACATCACCCCTTATGCTCTCTTCTTCATCCTGATGATGGATCACAAAGTTTCATCTGAAATGTTGATGCAAAATTGATTAAACAATTGAATGCAAAAATCAACTACCAGTAATAATCGAACATGTATTATCCCTGAAGAAGCGCAATATGTTATCATGTGTAAGCCATGTTTTAAGGAGATTACCTTCTGCAACTGGGAGGAGGCTATTCTCCCTACAAAAATGCATGTCACATGCATCATAACAGTCATCATGTTTTAAAAATCATATTTCAAAATGGACAAAAATCCCAAAACGTGGCATTGAAAACCATTTTTTGCAAATAGAAAGAAGCCAAGACAAGGTCCCATTTTCACCGCCATTTTCCACAATGATGTTTTGAAGGTTGGTAGAGAGCAATGAGAAATATGAATTTTTTTAATTACCGAATGAAATAAATGACAACCCATTGTGGAAATATGAGTGAAATAACCGAATAACATTTATAGAAATCAAAACCCATGTAGAATATGTAAGAGTTATATTTCATATTTCACTTTGCTATAGTCAATTTCACTTTCTTCATTTGATTGGAATAAAATGACCCGATAGAAAAGAAGGACGGATGAACAAATGACATCGACGGAAAGAATTGATAGTTAAACATTAACTTCGACCTCCCGTGGCCTATCCCATTGCTGGGAAAATGTGTCAGCACCGGCAGGTTTTCAAAATCATACTTTAGAATGGAGATAAACCCAAAAATACATGGCATTCAAAACCATTATTTGCAAATAGTAGAATTAGGTGTGAAGAATGTAATGAAATTGGAAAACATTAGGTATTATGAAACCTGCAATGCACAATTGCTATAGATTGTTTGCAGTGTTGTAAAACAAACTGTCCCATTTCAGTTAGTTCGTTACGAAGAGTTCCACTTATATTTTGTTATGCTCCAAGAATGTAATCAAGTCCACTTTCAAATTGTTGAACAACTCTCTGGTACAGTCCAAATTTCATTTCACTTTCTTTATCTAATTCGAACAAATAAAATACTCACATTATTTGTAGTGTTGGAAAACACACCATCTCTTCTTACTTGCACAGGGTTTTACAACACTATATGCATTGCTTGTTTCTTAACACCTAGGGTTTTCTAACATGCATTCTTACTAAACAAAAAGAATGTCTTCAAATGCTTTCGTAATATAGATAGTTTGAATGTATTCAAAAGCCCTTTCAAAATTTATAAGGACTTTTAATTTGGGCAAAAATTGCATTTAAATTTTGCATGACTAAAAAAATAAAGTGCACAAAATAACTGTAATTTGGAAAACATAGTGTTGGGTTTCAGTCATTTGAATCTCCTTGTTTAAATGGAAAGGGTTGTCTCATGGTGGGTTTCTAGCTTCTTAATACCACAATTTTGCAACATGGAATGCTACAAAACAATATGAATGTCTTCAAAATAACACCTTCCATTGTGTTTAAATTTCAGATGATTGAAAAAAAAAGTGCACAAAATAGGTGTATTTTGGAAAACACAATGTGGGTTTTCAGTTGTTTGAATCTCCTTGTTTACATGTAAGGGGTTGTCTCACAACAGGTTGCTTGCTTCTTAACATGTACAGTTTTGCAAGATGGAATGTTGCAAAATAGTATGAATATCTTCAAAATCACACCTTCCATTGTGTTAGTTTAAGTTTCAAGTATATAAAAAATTGCATGCTTTATAACACACTGCATTTTTCAACCTCCACATCACAACATACCCAAGCCCTTCTGGTTTTTAAACCTATAAATGTAGGTTTGCATTACAAATAGCAAGAACACCAATTTCTTGTTGTTATCGACAATAATGAATAAACTTGTTGAAAGTGGTGAACGTTGTGTAGTGCATGTTGGAAAACACAATGTGTTTTGAAGCCTGCCTTTACTTATACCCAACCTTTGTCTTGAAATAGAAATATACAAACGTATAGGTGGTGTTCTAATTTATCAAATATCACATCTCTCATTTAAGGGGGACTCTATTAGCCATCAACACAAAGTGTGTTTCATAGTACACACTTCATTCTATTTTGCAACAATTCATTTTGGAAAACCCTACGTGTTAAGAAACAAGCAAACCCAAATAGTGTTGTAAAATCCTCTGCAACACTATTGGATAGTAATCACCACCCCAATTTGCTCGATTTTCTCCTCCAACTCCTCCATGTGCACTCAAACCTTTAGCTTTCAACGAGCAGACTAGAAACAAAAAGGCCCATGTCATTCGCCAGTTTTCCCGTGCTAGAAAAAAACATGGATGAAAGAAAGAGTTCATGAGAAAGCTAAGGTGCCTGCCTTTTTCGGCTGATAGGAGGCAGGAAAACTGACCTGATGGCGCTGTTAACTTCTACCTACCATTTCCTGAATGTTTGGTCCTGTCTATCGGTTTCCTCACTTTTTGTTACCATGTGTGTTGTTATGTAAGATTTTATTTATGGTTTTATGTGTTTGTTGTGTGTACTTAGGTGGGTCTTTTCGGTATAAGCGTCTACATAATTGACAACACATTATGTTTCTAAACCTCTGAAGTCGCAACAAGGAAAACTCATAATTGTAAAGAGGCTTCTACATTGCAAAACACATTGTGTTTTCAGAACTTTTGCATTGTGTTACAAAATAGCAATTCCATTACAGAATTTGGGAAGCCTAGTGACCATTTTTATGTTATTATGGCCTCTCCTTTGTAGTTTGTATGGTATATTATACTGAGTAAAAACAACTAGAATAACAATGTTCCTTATTCACAACCTTATGAAACCCAACTATGCAACAATGCTTCACAACTAAACAAATGTACATCATTTAAAAGGATAATTACTATAATGTAAAATCATAAATATTATGTTTTTTTCAAAATATATCTGATCTAATTACCAAGGATCTAAAGGTTCCTATTCTATTTTGGGAGAAAAATGATACCGATGTAGTGTGGCAGAAATCAACCTAAAATTCACACAAATCAATTATGAGAAGGATAATTGAAAAGATGCAGTATCACCCTTCATTGATGCTTTAAACATTTTCCGTGCAACACTCACTCTTCAACAAGCAAACATGATTCACGTAAAATTTTGGGATATAATACACACACAATAATGTAACATTTATTTTATTTAAATTAAAGTGCAAATTGTTTGCATTCCCCACAATAACCATCCCATCCCTATATAAATCAAAAATTCTAAATACAATTTTTTTTTGGAAATTTAACTCCCCAGTACACTTGCAATTCAAGCTATGGCAGCCAAAATCACCTGTATTTACTTTAGAAGCTTCACGTCTCTTGAAGCATCCTTCTCAATCCACCTACCCTTATTTTTTTCAATTTTATTTCCTTGCCTATATCAACCATGTGGAGGAGAGACACGTGTTAGCGATAAATTAAATTAGAAAATTAAAGACATTTCTTGCTATAAGGAATTCATTTCATTCCAAACTTCACCGATATTCGATTATATGTTGTGTTGACTGCAACATGCCAGCTTGTACAGTCAATAAACAAACATACTAATCTATACCATGGGAAATTAATTTCCAATTTAACCTATTGCTAACACTTGTAATATATATCAACAAAATTTATATCTACCATTTTGTCATTCTGCTAGAACTGTGAAGCAATGAGCGTTCATTCAGCTATATCAAACTCATCTCTCCTGGAATACGAGAGAGGACATCACTTGCATAATCAATAAGGGTAGACAAGACACACAAGAGAGATACCACACACCACTATCAAACTTCTATTTATTTCATTACTTGTATAGATAACTATAAAAATATAGATTATTACAAGACACTATGCTTGCAAAGCACAGTGTGCATCGGCTATTCAAGAATAAAAGTTAAGAAGTCAATGAAAACCTTGGTAATCATCTTGATTGACCAAAAAAGAGCAGGTGATGGCATTGGTTAAATATGATAATGCACAGAATAATTACATGTTGGATAACACTCTGTGGTTCAATCTCCATGCTCAAACCTAGAGGGTGAAGAGCACAACAAGGAGTTGCACATGGGGAAACCAAAAAACTTGCCAAATTGAGGTGAGGATGAGTAAGCAATTGGGTTGCTACTTGTAAAGGGTTTTAGAATATTATGTGGGTTACACCTTGTATAACACCCACCGTTTCCCAACCCAAATTTTTTGAAATTAGTAATAATATATTCAACAACGCATACTATATATATATGTATGTTGCCGAGCATATGCAGGATCATCATGGAAAAAACAGGCCCTTAAGTGGCAAAAAATTCAGAAAAATCAAAGTTAGGCAACTTGACATAAAAATTTGAATAAGTTATCTATATTATTTCAAAAATATGTAAGAATAGAATTTGTAGCAAATTGAATTTAGTTTCTAAATTACTAGGTTTATTTAAAAAAAATAAAATCTATTTGGTGAAAAATTAAAATTTCAATACAGTAGTACTTCAATTTCAGGGAAAAAATAAGAAGTAGGTGTCTGTTTGACCACCCTAACCACATTAAAATGATAATATTTTTTTATAATATTTTATATATAAGTAGAGGACTCATGTCTCGATGTGATGCATTTTTTTTGTAATTTTTTATAAAGTAAATAATTAATTATAATTTTGTTATGACAACTTTTAAAAAATATAAAGACTCGTATGTCTGACCACCTTAATTTGGTCAAAACTTCATGAAATTCATTTTTTTTATTTTTTAATCTTATAGTATGCGAAGCATAGAATGTGACGCATGTTTTGGATTAAAAAAATATGATACCATTTGAAAGCTATAGGTGTTTTTCAATCAGCCTAAAAATCAAGACTTTAGTCGTAATTCAATAGAAAATTAATAATAATTATTTATTAAATTCAAAGTAAAGAATAATTTATATTGTGGAAAGCTAAGAATCTCCCTTAAAAACCCTTTTCGTTTCATCAATTTTGGGTAAAAATAAAGTCATCAGCCACATACCCATCATATTGCCACTTTTTGGCCCATCATGATCCTGCACATACCCTGCCAACAAATAACAAATAATAATTTAGACACAAGAGAGTGAGTTTTCTAAATAGATTTTTTTTTTATCTCCAAATTACTCGAACAAAACTTTCCATTACAAACTAACTGGCATGCGACAGTGTGTTTTCCAACACTCCAAATAATGCAAGCATTTTATTTGTTCCAATTAGATGAACAAATGGAAATGCCATATTTACGTCACCAAAGAATTATTCTAAAATATGAAGGTGGACTTCATTACATTTTTTGAGTGTACAAAACAAAAACTTTCCATGAGGAAATAACTGAGAGGAGATAGTGTGTTTTCCAACACTGCAAATACTATGAGTTTTTTATTTTGTTCCAATCAGATGAAGAAAGTGAAATGACATTTGGACTGTAGCAAAGAGTTATTCAAAAACATCAAAGTGCTCTTCATTACATTCTTCGAGCATAATGAAACTTAATTTTTCATAACGAACTAACTGACATGGGACAGTGTGTTTTCCAACACTGCAAATGATGGGAGACTTTTATTTGTTCCAATCAAATGAAAAAAAGGAAATTCCATATTTACGTCACCAAATAATTATTCTAAAAGATCAAGGTCCCTTCACTACATTTTGGAGCATACAAAACCAACACTTTTCATGAGGGAATAACTGAGAAGAGACAATGTGAGCATTTTATTTCTATTTATTTTTTCTCTTCTAATTAGTATAGTCAAAATGGTATTTCAATTTCCTCATTTGATTCAGCCAAATAAAATAATACTCACATTATTGTCAGTGTTGGAAAACACACTATCTCCATATAAGGTGTTAAGAAACAAGTAACCCATATATGTTGTTAAACCCTCTGCAACTGAGAGGAGACAGTGTGTTTTCCAACTCTGTAAATAATGCGAGCAATTTATTTGTTCCAATCAGGACAAAGCTAACTCATAAACAAAAAGCACCGATGTATGTAACGTGAGATCAAAATAGAATTTCATTTTCCTCATCTGATTCGACCAAATAAATGCTCACATTATTTACAGTGTTGGAAAACACATTGTCTCCATATAAGGTGTTAAGAAATAAGCAACCCATATACTGTTGTAAAACCCTTTGGAACTGAGAGTAGACAGTGTGTTTTCCAATTGTGCAAGTAATGCAAGCAATTTATTTATTCCAATCGGAGAAAGATAACTCCTAGACAAAAGGAAAGGGAACTATGTATGTAGCATGATATTGTACCCCCCATCCCCCATCTCCCATGATGGAAAAAATGGCCCTGATGGAAAAGGTGGCCAAACGGACAAATAGCATCGACAAAAAAAATTGACAACCGAACGTTAACTCTGCCGTGCCGTTCGAGAAAGCTAACTCGTAGAAAAAAAACACCTATGTATGCAACATGAGATCAAAATGGCATTTCAATTTCCTCATCTGTTTAGAGAGAGTTTTACAACAGTATATGGGTTGCTTGTTTCTTAACAACTTATATGGAGACAGTGTGTTTTCTAACATTGCAAATAATGTGAGCACTTATTTGGTCGAATCAGATGAGAAAAGTGAAATGCCATTTTGATCTCATGTTACATACATAGGTGCCTTTTGTCTACGAGTTATCTTTTTTGAGCTGAAAAGGCGGAGCCAACTAACTCCTAGACAAAAGTGACCTATGTACATACAAAAATGCATGAAAACATACAAACGACATACATGGTAACATACATAACAGGACAAGACGTCATAGTGTAGAGCTCGCTAGATGGGGGATCAAAGTGACAAAATTGACAGATGACAACAAACATCCGGGAAATGGTAGGTAGGAGTTAACAGTGCCGTCAGGTTGGTTTTCTTGCCAACTGAGAGGAGATAGTGTGTTTTCCAACACTACAAATAATGCAAGAATTTTATTTGTTCCAATCACATAAAGAAAGTGAAATGACATTTGGACTGTAGCTAAGAGTTGTTCAAAATTTTGAAAGTGGACTTCATTACATGCTTCGAGCATAACGAAATAAAACTCATCATATCAAACTAACTGAAATGGGATAGTGTGTTTTCCAACACTGCAAACAATCTATAACAACACTGTGCCTTGCAAGTTTCATAATACCTACTATTTCCCAATTTGATTACATTCTTCACACCTCATTTTCATATTTACAAATAATGGTTTCAAATGCCACATTTTTTTTGGTTTTTGTCTATTGAAAAATATGATTTTAAAGACCCACCGACACTGACACGTTTTCCCAGCAACGGGACAAGCTACGACAGGTCTGAGTTAATGTCTAACCATCAAGTCTTTCCATCGGTGCAATTTGTCCATTTGGCCTTCTTTTCCGTCCAGGCATTTGGTTCCACTCAGATAAAGAAAGTGAAATGAAATTTGGACTGTACCAAAGTGGACTATAAGGGCATACAAGACCAAACATCCAAGAAAGGTAGGTAGGAATTAACTAACATCGAACAGTGTATTTTCCAACATTGCAAATAATCTATAACATTGTGCCTTGTAGGTTTCATAATCCCTACCATCTTCCAATTTTATTACATTCTTAATATCTAAATAACAAAAGGTTATCCAGACAATCACAAAAAATACCAAATTGAGGTCAGGGGTGAGTAACCAATTGGGTTGTTACTTCTAAAGGGTTTTAAAATAGTCAGATATTTACAAGACACTGTGTTTTCCAAAATGAGAGTGTATAAAATGGCGGCAAAAATGGGATCTTGTCTGGGCATTTTGCTATTTGCAAATTATGATTTCAAATGCCACGTTTTGTGCTTTTTTGTCCATTCTGAATAAGAATGTGAACAATGGAAAAGTTTTGGGTTTTATATGATTTCAAATGCCACGTTTTTGCATGGTTTCTGATTTCTATAAATGTTATTCAGTAATTTCACTCATATTTCCACAATGGATTGTCATTTCCTTCATTTGGCAATGGAAAAATTCAAAAACCAACATAAAGGAATCAAAAATTAAAAAACCCTCGACACAAAAAAACATTAACAACCTTGCATTTCAAATAAATACACCTTTCCCCAACGAAAACCCTACAACGTTCAAAATAAGAATGTCAACAATGGCAATGTTCAAGGCTTTATATGGTTTTCACAATATACCATTTCATTGCAGAGCCCACGTTGCGTTTTCCAATCTCATCATATATTTTGCATGATTTTAGGTTTTTGTAAACGTTATTCACTAATTTCACTCATATATCCACAATGGGTTGTCAGCTATTTCATTCGGCAAGCACAAAATTTCAAAACTAGTAGGAGGAAACAAAAATTAAAAAACCCTCAACAAAAAATATCATAAACCATAAACCCGCAGAATGGTCATTCGCTTCCTCATAGTTCCTAGGCAGAATGGAAAAAGGACAAATACTTTAAGTAGATATACATACCTGCTAGCTTCGAACACCTACAACTCAACTCCTTCTTGTTGCTCTCCACCAAAACGTCTCTGTCAAAAATGGGACCTCGTCTGGGCTTTTTGATATTTGCAAATAATGGTTTCAAATGCCATGAAATAATGGTTTCAAATGCCACATTTTTTTGGGTTTTTCTCCATCCCGAAATATGATTTTAAAACCCGTCAGCGCTAACACGTTTTCTAGCGACATGACAGGCAACGAAATGACAGAATTAATGTCCGACCGCCAACTTTTTCCATCAAGGCTATTTTTTCGTCCAACTACCTTTTCTGTCAAGGCCATTTTGTCCACTACGAAAAATGGGGATGGGAGTATGATATCATGCTACATACATAGGTCACTTTTGTCTAGGAGTTAGATTTTTCCCTTATTCTATCGCCTCACTTTATTACCATGTACTCAACAAGTATCATACATGATTATCGGGTGACTAGTGACATATCATACGAGCCACTCATATTGGTCCAAGTCCCTATTACCATACCTTGCCAATATGCAAACTGTATCGAGTCACGTAGAAGAAGTCGGAAAAAATCTCAAGCTTCCATCAAAGTGCTAAGCATAGATATTAATGGGTAGTCGATGATATTGAAAGAAACTATTAAAAGGAGAGATTCGATCATGTATTAATTATTAAATAGTTAAAATAATCATCACGATTAGCCAACTCAAAATCAAAGGCAACAATACATCTATGCAAGAGGAGATCTATCAATGATAATAAATTAGAGGTGCTAAAGAGCTTGGTTAGTTAAGGTTCGATTAAGGAAGAGGCATATCTGTGAGATACAACTTCTCACATCATGACTACTAATAAACTATAAAAGGAAGATCACAATTCTTCCAGAAGGAAAAATTCAGATTAAAAATGTTTATTTCCATATTTGGATCACTCTAGTTTGAGTAGAACATTATTTATTATGGAGTCATATATTTCAAGTATATAATTCATGAACAAATCCAAAATAAATTCTGCATTTATAAAGATAATATTCAGACAAAACAATAAGACTTTAAGGTCAAATATCTAAGATATATTGGCAGACTTGTATACAATTAATGTATGGTTTCCACGGGCATAAATCAGAAATAGCAATCAAGACTCAAGACCGAATAATTTTTCATAAATAGACAGTTATTTATACTCAATGAATGCCTGATTATAGAGTTATAAATCAGAAATGACAAACATATCTATATCAAGATCAAGATCATCATTTTGTGCATACCAAAATTAGAGGCATATGCATAATGATAATATTCCATAAGATATTACTTTAAGACTATCCTCATGGAATCATATCTAATTCTCTTCTTGTAAATAAATCAAACTACATATCAAAAATTCAAGAGAGTTATTATCAACTTTAATGCTCTAATATCCTATTATACATATGTGATTGTTCATTTATTTTATTTATTACAAACTTTCAATCAATTTTGAATGTTCCTATTAGGGACATTACAGTGGTATCAAAGCTAGTGAACTTACCAGCCTTTGGGTAATGCAAAAAATTGACTTCCTGTTTGAAGCATAAAAACCAATGATAGAAAGTGGTTGGAAAGATTAATTTATGAATCAGGTAATAAGCTCAATAGTTTATCTCAAAGGAATGACATTGTGGTCACATTGAAAAGAGTAGAAGAATATTTGGGCCTTATTGAGTAGTCATCTGAATTATTATATATAGCTCTAACACCTACAATAACCACCTTGAAAGAACACAAATGGTTGAGGAATCATGATGAGGAGATCAAGTTTTTAGTGACTTCTTGTTTAAGTGAGATTATGAGAATCTTGGTACCTTTAGTGCCCTATAACGATGACACGATGAAAGAGGTTGTGCACTTGATTATAGAAAGCTTCGAAGATCTAGATGAAACTAATAGTATGTATTAATCAAGAAGGGCATGACCATATTAAAACAAATTGTGGAAATCATAACAAGTATCCTTTTTGTGGATTTGGGGTTGCAGGATCAAGTCCACAACATGTTCCATTATTTCTTCACCATGATCAAGAACACACATAACAAAGATATTTTTCATCCATGAAAGATATTATGATTCTAACTATCTAGGAGAGTGTTGTCTTCTCCCAACCAACCATATCTATACTATGGAATGCTTGGAAACAAGAATGGGTTCCCTCTTCAACTGCATATACATTCTTCCTTGATGTGTTCACACAATGTGAGGAAAAATTAAAACCTCAATCAGAAAAAGAAGAGAAAGAAAGGATCAATTCAAGAGATGAATGGGAGGAAGTTACTTTAGTTGTACATATAGAAGATGAAGGCAAGAAATTATAAGATGTGGAAATCGTACATAAGGAGAAAGATATATCTTCATAGGGCGAGTGCAAAAAGATGGGGGGCCAAAAAGTGGCTAAATTTTTTAATTTTTTTTTAAACTTAGCCATAATGCAAGTGTGTTATAATGTGATTGCATTATAGCTTGGTGTGACCAAGCCTAAGGCTCAGTCACACCAAAGCTATAATGCACTCGCACTATAACACAAGCATGTTATGTCACATTATAAGAAAAAAGAAAAGAAAACTCAATTCATTATTTCACTGTGCCTTTTTTCCCATTCGCGACCTACAAACCCTTCCCAAGCGTGCTCACATTTTGAGAGCCAATTATTTTCCAATTTCTTCACCAATTCTTTGCCAATTCTTTGCTAGAATGCCGACATCAATAGGGAGCTCAAAGGAGTCAATTTTTTAATTTATGAATTTGTTATTAAATAGGTAGATTTAATATGTTTTTGATGTTAATTTCTTTAATTTTTAGGAGTTGATGATCCACCTCCTTCTCCTCCTCAAAATAATTCTTCACCTCATGACCAAATACCTGATGAACAACCACCCCAACAAAATCTCCCAACAATTCCACAAAATCCTCTTGGAACTCAACAAAATTTAATGGGGGGAATTGAAAATAAAAAAAAACAAATTAAGGAGTTAATTGCGAGGTTAAAGATCCTGCAAGTTCAACCTCACAAAGGACCACACTTGCACAATCAATTCAAGCTATGTTAACACATGTAGATTCAATTAGCAAGAAATTAAGTGGTTGGCTGGAGAAGAGACATGAGTGTAGAGAATATTATGTAGATAAACTATCCCACAAACAAGTCAAAAATGAAAAAAATAAAAGATTTGACTTGTGAACTCCCTTTTCAAAAACCCATAGACAAGTCAACCTCTACACAAGCAAGAGGTTTCCTATCCATTAGTGCAACCACCAAGGGATAAATAACCATTTTTGGCAAAGGTGGCAGATGGTTTTTTACCATCCTCCATGCAATAATAACGAGGTCCCACAACATTTCTTGAGAAAACTCTACTACAATTTTTTCCTCAACAAAGACCCCAACTATTTTGATATGTGGGACTTTCAAGGTAGAGGTGGTGGGTCTACACAAGATAGACTAGGGGCATGTCTTGATCCACAATGGCCAACGAGATGAGAACTCACCAGACCAACTTATGAGCATGTGGCTATCCCTTCCATTTTGAAGGAGAGTGTCGAGGTCGAGACACTACAATCCATTAGTTCCTTGACCCAAAGCATTATAGAGTATGCCAGTCTTGCAATACAACATGGGTTGAGGGAGACTTCAAGGGGTAGGGTTCCACCACATACTTGTTAGGATTGCAGTTCAGTCTGTGGTTATGACCCCACAGATAATGAGGATGTAGGTGTGCAAGCTACATTTGTAGCTCAGTAGTTGGTGATTCTAGATGCCCTCCTAAATGAGGCTTTTGGCCTTGACACTCACGTAAATGTTAGCAAGTTCATTGAATTTAATTTATTAAATTTTAATTTTGAAATGAAAGATTAAATAATTTAATTTAATTATAATGAAATTTTAGGGTCATAGCTTTCACTCAATTTTTAGTAGTTCTCCACCTTCATATTACACTACAACATGTACTTCCCATGTATGTAACTAGTAAGCAATTATAAATATTACATGTGAATAGCATTTTCATATGAATGGTATTCTAATATCTGATTTTGGATGTTGAATAGGTTAATGTTGGAGATTTCATGGCAACACCTCCTAGTGGAGGTGGAGTTCAAAGCTTCACTTGGGTAATAACATAAAGAGTTTAGCTAATGAATTGTACTTAATAGATTTTTGTAGTTTATATTCATATCATTGATTACATTGCATTGCACATTTTTCAAAATAAAAGCATTACTACACATTGCATAACTAATAACTAGATGTTGATAGATGATAAAATTTCAATTAAAATATAGTTTTTTAGAAAGTCAACATAAGCAGTTATGCAATTACTTCACATTGCATAACTAATAACTAGGAGCAGCTACCAATTTCATTTTCTTGGCATGGCATTCCATGAGACCACATTTTATTGAGGCATTTTTTCAAACACTTCACTACCTTGTCTATGCTATGGATGCTTGGAAAAAATCTATCAATGCATAATAGTAATGTGGTAGCATAGAAAAGGCAATGAGTTGTTTGAAAAAATGCCTCAAAGAAATGTGGTCTCATGGTGATGGACATCACCATGAGACCACATTTCTTTGAGGATTTTTTTCAAACAACCCATCACCATGAGACCACATTTATTTGAGGCATTTTTTCAAATAGCTCATTTCCTTGTCTATGCTACCACATTATCCATACATGTCTACCAAAGAATTTTATCAAATAGTTCACTTCCTTACTACTATGGCTAAAATCATAAAATAGGTGCTTTTGAAAAAACTATGGATGCTTGGAAAAAATCTATCAAAGCATAATAGTAAGCAATAGCATAGACAAGGCAATGAGTTGTTTGAAAAAATCCTCAAAGAAATGTGGTCTTGAGGTGATGGGAATCACCTTGAGACCACATTTCTTCAAGGAATTTTTTCAAATAACTCATTGCCTTGTCTATGCTACCACATTTTCCATACATGTCTACCAAAGCATTTTATCAAATAGTTCACTTCCTTGCTGATATGGATAAAAGACTAAAACATGTGATTTCGAACAAACTATGGATGCTTGGAAAAATCTATCAAAGAATAATAGTAAGCAATAGCATATAAAAGGTGGTGAGCTATTTGAAAAAATGCATCAAAGAAATGTGGTCTCATGGTGATTTCCATCACCATGAGACCACATTTCTTTGATGCATTTTTTCAAACAACTCACTACCTTGTCTATGCTACCACACTTTCCATACATGTCTACCAAAGAATTTTATCAAACAGTTCACTTCCTTGCCGCTATGGCTAAAAGCCTAAAACATGTGCTTTCAAACAAACTATGGATGCTTGGAAAAAATCTATCAAATCATAATACTAAGCAATAGCATAGACAAGGAAATGTGTTGGTTGGAAATATGCCTTGAAGAAATGTGGTTTCATGGTGATTTCCATTGTCATGAGACCACATTTCTTCGAAGAATTTAAAAAAAAAAATCATTTCCTTGTCTATGCTACCATATTTTCCATACATGTCTACCAAAGCATTTTATTTAAGTACACTCAAAAAAATTTCAAATAGTTCACTGCCTTGTCTATGCTACCATTTTCATACATGCCTACCAAAGTATTCAAGATTTTGTTGACTATATCATACATTATAAGCCATGACCCGCATCACTCTTTTAACATTTGTAATTGAATAATATTTTTTTGTTTTCAGATGATGTAGGTAGAGACACCTCCTGATGTTCATATGGAAATGGAGCATGGTGTGTATTTTGCAATTGATAGCTTGATGCCTTTGATATATTATTTGTTATAGTTTTTTATTATTGAAAAATCAAATGATTATTGTTTTGTAAATTTTAATTTCTATTTGGGTGGTTTCTATAGGGCATTCGAATGCCACGGCCTGAGCTTTTTGCTGTGGAAAATGTGGAGAGAGATCATTTGGAGGCGGTAAGTGATTATTTTGTTAAATATATCATTTTTTATAATGTAATTTCTATCTATTAATGTCTTTAATTTTTATTGTAACAAAAAAATCTTGATTGGGAACTAAATAGGAGGAGCAACCCTTGAGTTCAAAGTAGATGAGTGTCATACGCATCTCCATCCCCTTGATGAACAAAGGCCACCTATCTATTTTCTTCACCTGGAGGGCAATGAATTTTTATTGGGGTCCTTTGTTGTATGCCTATATGGAATGTTTGGACATATTTTGTGTTGCATATACTTGACATTGTATGCCTATATGGCATTCTTGCAATCCTATATGGCTATTTTGTATATATTTTATACTTTGATCGACATATATTGATGTATGCCTACATGGCTATTTGGTTAATACACATCTTTTTTATTGATGGCGTCCATATTTTCATTATAAATCCACACTTCAATAGATATTTGTACATGGTTTACTTCAAATATTTAAAATCCAAGTGTTTTCCATGCACTCTTCTTTTCTATAATTGTAAATATATAATAAAGTTAGAGCATTATTCTCTTGTAAGATTATTGAACATTAAATAAATCATATGAATATAGTGATGCTTCATGTTTCATGTGCCTCATGAAGGAAATTCATGTGTATACTTCATGCTTTATATCATTGTGGAAGACATCTACCATTCCATGTGTATGCTTCATTCTTCTTGTGTACACTTCATGTGTTCATGTGTATGATTCATGCTTCGTGTGATTACTTCATGTGTTCACATGTATGCTTCATGCTTCCTATGTATACTTCATGTATTACGTGTATTCACATGTATGCTTCATGCTTCCTATGTATACTTCACATATTACATGTATTCACGTGTATGTTTCATGCTTCCTATGTATACACCATGTGTTCATGTGTATACTTTATGCTTATTGTGTATACTTCATGCATTATGTGTATTCACGTGTATGCTTCATGCTTCCTATGTATACTTAATGTATTACATCATTGAAGAATTCAATCAAGAATATAATTGAAGGAAATATTACAAATAAATTAATTTGGGTTCTCACGAATAGTGATGATATAAATTTGGTTGTAACTTTTCAAAGGCAAAAAGTTGTGACACTTTGAATAGGAAAGACTATGAACCTTTTATAACGAAGGGCGGTTACCATGCCTAGTGTAGATGTGCCCACCTAGATGTGTTAGCACTAACTATTTTCCCCTGCAAAGAACAAAAAAAAAGTAGCCTACCTTGCAACTTTACAATTCATGCATTTGATAGCTTTTGGGGCATAAAAAAAACTTTCACCACGGGCAAATGACTTGGAGATATCAAATATCGAGAAAGGTTATTGTAAAGGGGCCCTACATGATCTTGTAGCCTTAGATGAAATGTTTGTAAGTGTCATGGTTTCTAAGTAATTGCTCATCGAAGTTTGCTGCCATTTTGCACTTTGGTCTCTTAAGAGACTTCACTAATATAATGTATCTCAAACTATTTTGACATGTTTGGGTGTAAAACAAGAGATTTCCTAGCTTAAACCCACCCATTTAGATATGTTGGAATAGTTGATTCAGTTGTATGCTGCACAAAATTAAAGTTACACCACTTTGCAACTTTACACTACATGCAACTGACTCATTTTCCATCAACTAAAAACTCTTCACCACAGAAAAATGACTTGGATTTATCAAAATCGAGAGAGGCTATTGTATAAGGGACTTACACGATCTCGTATCCTTAGATGTAATGTTTCTAAGTGCCACGGTTTTTGAGTAATCACTCGTCAAAGTTTGCTACCCTTTTTCACTTTGGTCTCTTAAGAGACTTCATTGATACAATCTAGCTTAGACTGTTTTGATATGTTTGGGTGTGAAAAAATACCTTGCCTAGCATAAACCCACCCATCCAGACATGATGGGAGAGTCGGTTTGGTTGTATGATGAACATAACAAAAGTTACACCACTTTGCAACTTTACACTACATGCAACTGACACGTTTTCCATCATCTGAAAACTCTTCACCACATGCAAACAACTTGGAGCTGTCAAAAAATGAGAGAGTTTATTGTAGAGGGGCCCTACATGATCCTGTAGCCTTAGACAAAATGTTTCTAAGTGCCACGGTTTTCGAGTAGTCGCTCGTTGAAGTTTGCTACCTTTTGCACTTTGGTCTAGTAAGAGACTTCATCGATACAATGCAGCTTAGACTGTTATGGTATGCTTGGGTACAAAACAAGACCTTTCCTAGTATAAACCCACCCATAAGTATGTGTTAGAAGAGTCGGTTCGGTCATATGACAGATAAAACAAAAGTTACACCACTTTACAACTTTACACTACATGCAACTAACCCATTTTCCATCAATTGAAAACTCTTCACCATGGGAAAATGACTTGGAGCTCTCAAAAAATAAGAGAGGTTATTGTAGAGGGGCCCTACATGATCTCATATCCTCAGAAAAAATGTTTCTAAGTGCCATGGTTTTTGAGTAATCACTCGTCGAAGTTTTCTACCTTTTTGCACTTTGGTCTCTTAAGAGACTTCGTCGATACAATATAGCTTGGACTATTTTGGCATGTTTGGGTGTGAAACAAGACCTTTCTTAACATAAAACCACCCATATATACATGTTGGAATAGTTGGTTTGATCGTACAATGAATAGAACAAAATTTACACCACTTTGCAACTTTACACTACATGTAACTGACCCGTTTTCCATTAACTAAAAACTCTTCACCACGGGAAAATGACTTGGAGATATAAAAAACCAAGAGAGGTTATTGTAGAGGGGTTCTACATGATCCCATATCCTTAGACAAAATGTTTCTAAGTGCCATATTTTTTGATTAATTACTTGTTGAAGTTTTTTTCCCTTTTGCACCTTGGTCTCTTAAGAGACTTTGTCAATACAATGTAGCTCAAATTGTTTTGGCATGTTTGGATGTGAAAAAAGACCTTTCCTAGCATAAAACCATCCATCTGGATGTGTTGGAAGAGTCAGTTTGGTCAGATGATGAAAAAAAGAAAAGTTACACCACCTTGCAACTTTACATTGCATGCATTTGACCCATTTTCTATCAACTGAAACTAACCTCAAAGTGTTTTTAGAGAAGACTAACCTCCTTTTTATTGACAATAAAATCTTCTTCTTATCTTTTATTTCCTTTTCTAAGTGGTTAATTTTAGTATTCAGTTGTTTTTGTTCAATTTTAACACTTCCAACTATTGCTTTTACAACTACAACTTGACCATTCACACATTTTTCATCATCTCTACTGCTCTTACCTATTAACACCCCCTAGTACTCCTTTTCATGATCTTCTAACTTCTTTTTCATATCTTTTACTTTGAACTTTAGATCAGACACTCTATCATCAATGCTTCTTCCTTATCATCTATTTCCTATTGTATTTTCTCCATATAAGTCTTAAGTTCAAGAATCTTTGACTTCATTTGTTCAAATCCATCTATAGCATCATCTCTCACTTTCTTTGCCTACAAAAATTCTTACCAAATACAAAACCTCTTGAGGTTTTCCACTTCTCCATTTCCAGTTTCCCATTCCACATACTGCATAGGCACCTTCCTTGAAACTTCTCAAGAGAAGGAAGAATATCTTCATTCAAAACATTATCTATCTCATTCACTTTGGTCTGAAAATAGAGAAGATTCCTTTTTTATTTCATACATTCTAGTACTTGCTACCTCCAATTTTGCATTTTCATTTTCTAATTGCACATACTGCACACACACCTTCCTCAAATTCCCAAGAGAAAATTCCCTTTCATTTCATGCATTCTACTACTTGTACCTCTAGTTATGTATTGTTATTTTCCCATTTCCTAGTTATGAAGGGTAGTTATGGATATTTGGATATGAGGTGTTGAGATATGAGAAGGGATATATTGTTAAGGGATGTGAAATTTACTCTCAATGGACCCATTTTAAGGTAAATAAGAATAATCCTCGCAAGCAATGTACAAGCAAGATAAATAAGCCCAATGTTAACAAGAATGGTTGGATTAAATATTCAAGATAGGGTATGTTTATATGACCAAACATGTTGAGCATGTAACAATATAATTACAAAAATGACCAGAGTTAAATTAAAAATAAAATATTTTCTCCCCTATCATAGAAAGTGCATGCAATCTTATTCTATCATGCATATATTAGTCTATCTCTTTCCTTTAAATAAATATGAACCTAAGGGCTCTCTAAATAAAATTTAAATCTAATTATAAAATTCAACTTTGGTTATTGACATGATCAGGAAATAACACTTGTTATTTGTATCAAGTCAAGCCCGACATTTCAAAATTGGTCTTTTAGGAGATGATGGCCTTGCCATTAGATCATCAACAATAGTGTGAAAGGGTATACCAATGTATGTGCTTTCTACTTGTATTAGGTTAGTGTTGCAATGTAGATGATTCAGAGACATAATAAAATATTAAGTGTTGTGAAGCCAACACACACACACACACACATATAGCCTTGGTAGAGATCACACATTACTTGGAGTATGAAATATGTAACTTCACAAATCTTTTTGGAATTAAAGCCCAATGATGCTTGTGGAATTATTTATAGAACTTCCATGTAGCTTTAGCCGATGTGAAATTCACAAATGCATAGCTCAAATTACATCTATTTTTGTGAACCGAAATCAAGTTAATCTAGTTATTAGTTGAAAGCTTTTAAAACTCAATAATTTAACTATAATTATCAATGAAAAGTGATTATCTGATATTTTAACCTACTTGAAATCTATAGGCAAGTAAACAAAATCATTTTCTGAGAGATGATTATCCCCCTCCATGATGTTCTAGTTGCACTGCATGTAGTGATTGTCCAACATTTTTAGAATCATATCCAGACTGTAAACACATAAAAGCATGATAATTATCATCATTAACTTTTGAAATGAAGTTTTCAAATTATGTAAAGGGAAATAGCTAAAACACAATATTTCCACTTTCTAGCATTCTAGGTGATACAAAATGACATGATAAGACCAAGATAAGGGGAACTTACTCATATTTATTGGGAATAACCCTATAAAAGCTTTGGGGGGTGATACCACAATACTAGTTTACAATTTTTGGTCAAACTGGACACTGAACTAATTTTTTCTAACTAAATATTCACTTTCAAGCACCTATAGTGGCTAAACCATGAGGAATTTGAAGATGATGCAAACTAGTGATTTATGACATTTTTTCTATAGATTCTAAATAAAAAAATTAAAAATTTTTGGAATCAAATTGCACATCTTTTTCCATCTCCTTCGAAAACTAGTTTTTTTAGTAAACACCATTTTTAAGGAGTGATGCTCATCGTATACAACATAACTCTTTTTCCATGAAGGATAAAATTCTATTTTTTTAGAATTTAGATTTGTAACTACAATATCTAGTACTTTCATTTGGTTTCATAATGTTTTATTGAATATTTTTTCCTTAATCAAGTTTTGAAGTCAAACCAATTACAATTCAGACATAGGCGAACTGTATACAACATAACTTTTTTTGTACATATCGAAATTCATTTTTTTTGTTGGATCAAGGATTTCAATATCTAGTGCACTAATATTTTTTAATTTTTTTTTGATAATCTGTTATTTTTCCACATGTGTAGAACAAAGAGCTTGGTTTTCAGGTGAAAACCTACATTCACAAGAAATAAAAAATAAATATAATAATAAAATTAAATTTATTTAAAATTATACTTTTTGGGAAGCTTATAATAAGTACTACATACTTACAAAAAATAAATTTTAAATGAATTCATTTGATCCTCCAAAAGGTAAATCAAAAGTGGTTTTTTATCAGCATTTTGATAGGTGTAAAGGAGACTCTATTATAGGTATGGTTTAAAACTAGTGGGGTTTTAACCAAGGGGGTTTTATCTAAGGTGGTTTGATCAAACCCTCTTCAATTGGAATCTTTCAAATGGAACTTTTTAAGGCTTAAACCATTATATTTTCTAAAAATATTTTATTTTAGCAAAAACCAAAATCTCCCAAAAATTATAAACCAGCATTGTGGGATCACCCGAGGTTGAGATTGGCCTCGCTTAGAACTAGGGAAATGATAATAAAAATTACCTATGTTACAATTTTTAGCCATAGTTTGACTTTCATGGTTCACGTGTTGATACTTGTTGCTGTAATTTGTAGCTTTCCAAAGACCATGAATGACTCTTGTCACTGTTAAATTCTGCCCACTATAGGGAGGATCAAACACTAATGGAAAATAGTTATCTGTATCACAATCAAGCCTGGTGTACATGTATGTGAAATTGGAACTCCCTTGGCATACATGTATGAGAAATGTGCAAGCATGGATAAGGCATGTGAATTTTTTGGCAAAATGCATCAAAGAGATATGCCAAGGATTGGAATGATTGTAGGATATACACAAAATGGAAAATGTATCGAAAATGTGGTAGCATAGACAAGGAAATGAGCTATTTGAAAAAATTCCTCAAAGAAGTGTGGTCTTATGGTGATGGAAATCACCATGAGACCACATTCCATCACCATGAGACCACATTTCTTTGAGGCATTTTTTCAAACAACTCACTACCTTGTCTATGCTTTTTCTTACTATTATGCTTTGATATATTTTTTCCATGCATCCATAGTTTGGTCGAAAGCACATGTTTTAGGATTTTATCCATAGCAAAAAGGGGACCTTGTAATGGGGTATGAAATCACCATGACACCTCATTTCTATGAGCTCACTACCTTGTCAATGTTGTAACATTGACAAGGTAGTAAGCTGTTTGAAAACATGCCTAAGAAATGGGGTCTCCTGGTGATGTACATCGCCAGGAGACCCCATTTCTTGGAGGCAGTTTTTCAAATATCTCACTACCCCATCAATTTGGTAGGATTGAAAAGGTAGTGAGCTCACTATCTTGTCAATGTTATGACGACATTGACAAGGTAGTGAGCTCACTACCTTGTCAATGTGGTAGCATTGACAAGATAGTGATCTATTTGAAAAAATACCTCAAAGAAATGAGGTATCATGGTGATGTACATCACCATGAGACCCCATCATCACCATGAGACCCCATTTCTTTGAGATTATTTCAAACAATTCACTACCTTGTCAATGCTACCACATTGACATCACCATGAAACCCCATTTATTTGAGGCATTTAGTGAGATCACTACCTTGTCAATGCTACCACATTTACAAGGTAGTGAGTTGTTTGAAAAATGCCTCCAAGAAATGTGGTCTCCTGGTTATGTACATCACTAGGAGAACCTACATCACTAGGAGACCCCCTTTCTTGGAGGCATTTTTTCAAACAACTCACTACCTTGTTAATGCTACGACATTGACAAGGTAGTGAGATCACTACCTTGTCAATGCTACCACATTGACAAGGTAGTGAGATCACTACCTTGTCAATGCTACCACATTGACAAAGTAGTGAAATATTTAAAAAAATTCCTCCAAGAAATGGGGTCTCTTGGTGATGTACATCACCAGAAGACCCCATTTCTTGGAGGAATTTTTTCAAGTAGCTCACTGCCTTGTCAATGCTACCATATTGACAAGGTAGTGAGCCATTTGAAAAAATGCCTCAAAGAAATGGTGTCTCTTGGTAATGTATCCTAAAAGAAATGGGGTCTCCCTCACCAGGAGACCCCATTTATTTGAGGCATTTTTTCAAATACCTCACTACCTTATCAATGTGGTAACATGAGGGAAAGATGATATATTTTGGATGGATATGGTAGTAATGATTGATGTTTCATGTGAAATGATGGTTGAGGAAATGTATCCCAAGGCTGATCTAGGGATGCAAAGGTCAAGTTTGAAAATTGAGGTCTCAAGATGGTCAAATGGTGAAACCATAAATATGCATATAATCTGCCCAATATTCATTGCATATGTGTAAAAATGTAGCAGAAAAAAAAGACAAACATATGTAAACTTGGAACCAAAACATATGTAAAATTGAATGAAATATATACACGAAAGGTCTAACTATCAACTAATCAATGTACATACTTAAAAGTTAATAAAAATTTATTGCATACTTACAAATTAATAAGAACCAATACAATAATATCAATAACATGACTTTACAAAATCAATGTGCATACTTACAAATTAATCCAACGAACCATCTGGGTCTACTATACTCTTTGTTTTGTCAAGTATTTCCTCATTGTCAAACTCACACACCTTCCACAAGGTCTTGTTCAAAGGTCTACCACCATATTTGATCAAATGAACATTGAATGCCATGATAAGGTTCAAGTAATGAAGAATCTTCCAATGCATGTCAAAGTCCTGAAAGTGCCAAACATTAAAACTCTTATGTGGGTACCTTCTAAGCCATGTTCCAATAACAACTACTGAGCCTGTAGGGTATTCGATGTTTTCTCCATCTGTAATTGGGGCCTCCAGTTTCTTTTTGGCCTCAACACAATGACACAAGTAATAATATGTTCTCTCTTGATTTCCTTCATCTACAATAACTACATAAACATGCCCTACATTCATATGAGTAGAAAATTAGATGAAATTAGTCAACATTACAAAAACACTACAAAGTAAGATAACATTAGGAATTTTAAAAACTATACAAGTAGATATATTACCTAGTTGAACCAGATCTGATATGTGATAAAAGTCAATTGATGATTCCATCTATGTCGGTTCGAGTGCCATCGAGAGTTGATACATTTCAAGTGGGCTAAGATATCTTAACCACCATTTATCAACCCACTCTTTTGACTCACACTCCTTCCAAGATTGAATTGTACATGAAGAAAAAAAGAATGCCATCTTTCGCATATGGATACTCCATGAACATGCGTTTGAGATTTTGAAAGAGTGTAGCTGACTTGATCCTATCAATTTACAACAATCCTCATATGGTGCAATTTTAGTATCATCTATCAACCAAAAAAATCTACGAACTAAAGACTTACCTTCATTACTTGGACCCATTGAAGCATTACACCACTCGACAATTGATTTTGCATTTGTCAACTGTGCATTATATTTATACTTTAACTCTTCACATGCTAATGCTCTTTTGATGCATGCCCCTGCACCATCATGCTCCCTCTTTTCATGCCCAACCTCAAAAAGGTTCCACATATGTTTAGCACATGTAATAACATCCATCTTTCTCAACCAATAGAACATCCACAATTTCTTGAATTGTGATGCACAGTTATTTGACCATATTGTATGATGACTGTATGATATGCCCCTCCTATCCAAATGATGGTAGAACAAATGAAAGAGACCTTGCACGAAATCTATAGAATGTGTGCCATCATCACTAATGTAAAAGTGGTACTCCCTCAATACCTTCCTATTATCCTCTGTACTATCAACTATATGAATGAATTCTCTATGCATATATATAGAAACTTGTGTGGAGTTGTAATATTGTGATTGCACCTCACGTTGTAGATGTAGACTATAGTTCTATGCAAGGTTGGTGACTGAAACAATGCTACCAAGTGGAAAGGTGTCCTTGCATTACTTGAATTGCAAGTCCAACCATTGAGCTCTATGGGTATGCCTTGCATACTCATACACTATACTATCATGAAATGTACACATAAATTGATACACTAGAATCTTTTGAATAACCAAATGACACATTTTTTCTTCTTTACCATCTTTTGTATTGTAGTCCACTATTTTAAACTTGTCGAACTCTACTAGTTCTTTTCCAACCACATGTGTGATTTCCATATGTTCACATATTGGCATGCTTTGCAAGCCACCACAATGCTGACATGTGCCATCCAAGCAAAATTCCCTGTAGAATATTTTACCTTCCTCTCTTTCACATAACTTTTTTGATATGAAGTCTCTTGAAGATGTTGGTGGGGCATGCATGCCACAATCCTGCAAAACATTGTTAGTATTCAAATATAAACATATAGATTGATAAACACCAAAATGGTTAGAAAATTCAATATGTAATCTACAATAAGTATTGTGTGTGTGATTTATCTTGACATAAAAAGGTTTTATAATTTCAAAATATCTTGGAAAAAAATTAATTTGAGGATACATCTCTATAAATTTACCACAAAGTTGTGTTTGAGTCGTATCCAAAAAACTCTTTGGATGTGGCTCATGGTTTCGACTACTGATTCTCCTTCTTACCACGTCCCTTTGATTTGGAGATACACTTATGTTATTCTTCCAAAAGTATTCAATTACTGATCTCAATGCTTCAAAAATTGGTTTATCTTTTCATGGTAGTCTCCTCGAGAATTCCCACAATTCATTGGCATCGGTGTCCTCAATTCTTTGGTGCCTTCGAATGAATCTTGATAAAGTTATTTTATTAATTCTCAATTCTTGACTCGTCTTTCTAATGAAACAAGCTTTCCTTGTTTGATTGCTTACTATTGTTGATGTAATGGCATGTCGTGTGACATTAATATCTTTTGAGCGTGAGGTGTTACCCACACTCTCATATGCACTCATTATATTTTTCACAATAGTTTTTTCACTTGAAGCCTCTAATGTTTTGAACCCAAAAATCTTCATGATGGATCTATACTTTATACTTCGCATCATTTCAAAAAATATTTGACATCTTGCGGTCTCATTTAACTTTTCAAAGAACACTCTCCAAATATTATGAGCATATCTTCTACAAGTGAATTTTGGAATGTTACCTTCCATTGGCTGCCGAATATTCTCATCAATATCAATCAAATCCTTTAGCTTTCTATGCAAATTTCTAGGTTTTTTTCTCAAAGGTAAATTCATCTCAACATTAGGAGTTTCATCAATATTTAAATGAGATGGGCTAGATGGCATACCTTTGATCGGGGATGGAATGGATGATGTATCTTGAGGTTGAGATGGGAATGATGGCGTATCTCCTTCTTCAAATGTGAGTGATGATCTACTCTCAACTTGAGATGTGGTAGATGGTGTCCCTCTATCTTCACTTACAATAGTGAATGTGTCTCCAACTATAGTATTCAAATTTCTCATAGCACGAAGGTCTCACATTCGTTCCCTTTGTGCCACCAATTCTATATCTCTTATTGATCATGATTGAGGTTCCTCTTCAATTGGCATGTCTTCGAAAATCACCAATTTCTTATTCTCATGATATTCCCTCATATTTCTTGCTTTTTTTGCATTCTTAGCTTCTTTCTCTTCTTTTGTTGGCTTAATCCTTGATTGTTTCCTCAACATGATGGAGAATTTTATTTGTAGCATGATAAAGAGACAAATATTAGTTCCTAAAAAATGAATCCATACAAATAAATGAAATATATGTCATTCAACCCTTTATACAAAATGCATACAATCATCATGTAGAAGAGTAAATGTCACTCAACCATGATGAATAAAAAAGTGCATTAAGAACACAAGGGAAATGAAAAGCTAATTTTTTTTGAAGTATTTCTACCTTGCAAGAATTTATCGAATGTGACTTTGCTCTATCCATTTTCTAATGTATGACCTACCTATATAATGTCCTTAAATAGATATGTATGCAAAATGTGGTAACATAGAAAACGCTCACATGCATTTTTTTATGGAATTCCTTAAAGAAATGTGGTCTCATGGAATGCCAAATCATTGAAATAAAGGGGAAATTTTGTCAAATGTTATAATTGCAACTCCCTTGGCAACAATGTATGAGAAATGTGGAAGCATGGAAAAGGCATGTGAATTGTTTGACAAAATGATTTGGTAGACATGTATGCAAAATGTGGTAGCATAGACAAGGAAATGAGAAACACACAATGATGAACATGGAATATGCATAACAACAAAATCAAAGCATTGTATTAAGCATGCATGATAAGGGATGATAATGAAACATAATAGAATTAAGAAAATGTAAAGAAAATGTGTAAAGACTTGACATACCTAAAACAAAAATATTTGAATGGAGGAATTACTCAATTATGTAGTTTTCTTTTCTTCTTTCATCAAAATGCTCAACAATTTGAGTTTTTCACAAGCTTGCTTCCTTTTCAACATTCAATTGTATATCATTGAAATATAATTACTAACAACAATACAAATAACCAATATATAATGTTAAATTCCTACAATTCAATCACAATTAACATTGCAACAATACAAAAATTGAGACTTGAATTGATATAATCAAATTCGATGTAAAAAATCTATTATTTCCTCCTTCCTAAGCTGGAAAATCATAAAAAGGTGGTGGAAAGTTGATGCAAAGGTGGTAGAATATGAAAAAAATTCATACACACTTCCCAACAACATCAAAAATCTTTTTTTTTTTGGTCGAAACATGTGCAAAACGAGAAGAATAACACAACATGTGGGCTTGGATCACAGGTGTGTTGAATTTTTAACCATTTTAGAGTAAGCCAAAATTCACTCACATTATAATGTGAGTGCCTTTTATCTTTCTATACAAAATGTCCATATTTCAACTTCTTCAAAATGCACTTGTGTTATTAAAAAGTTAATTTCCTAAAGGTTTCCTAACTCATTCTCATCACCCACCCCTCTCCCCCCTCTATCTCTCTCACACCTATCTTTCCCCCTATGTATCTAACCCCTCTCTCCCTAGGCTATAGGTATCTCACCTTTATATCTCTCAAATGGATCTCTAGTTATTTCCCTTCCACTCCACCTCTCTCCCTCCTCTTTACCCACCTTTCCCTCAAGTTGTAAAATTCACTCTCATTTTATTCTATGTCTCCTCTCACCTCTATCTCCCCCTCACCTCTCTACCTCTCTCCTCTCTAGGTCTCTCAGTCAATCCTTTCCTACCTCTCCATCCCTCCTTAGCCATCTAGGTCTCTCACTTAACCCTAAACCTTATCCCTAAAGAATCAACCCTCAATGCTTAAACCTTAAATCCTAAACCCTATCCCTAAACCCTAAACCTTGGACACAATGCCTTAAACCTTAATCCCTTAACCCTAAACCCTATCCCTAAAGCCTCAAGCCTCAAACCTTAACCATTAAATCCTAAACCCTATCCCTAAACCCTCAACCCTCAACACTATACCTTAAACCTTAATCCCTCAACCCCTAAACCCTAAAACCTATCCCTAAAGTCTTAACCCTCAACCCTTAACCCTTAACCCTTAAACCCTAATACCATTAATCCCTCAAGCCTAATCATCAACCATATACCCTCAAATCTAAACACTAATCCCTTAACCCTCAAGCATAATCCCTCAACCCTTAAACCCTTAATCCCTTAATCCTTAAACCCTCAACCCTTAAACCCTTAATCCCTCAACCCTTAAACTCTCAAACATTAAACCCTTAATACCTCAACCCACTAACCTATACATTAAACAAGGTCAAACCTCAATTATCAAACCTCTGCCCTATACATTGGACCCTCAACTCTAATCCCTCAAACCTATACCCTAAGCCCTAATCATTTAAGTCATCAACCCTTAAACCCTAAACCCTAATCTATCTCTCTCTCTCCCCCTCCTTCCTACCCTCCCTCCCAACCTACCTCGATAAGTCCCTCTCACTCCAACCCCCTCTCTCCCATTCTCTCTCTCTCTCTTATGTATCTCTCCCATCCCCTCTCCCTCTCTTACGTATCTCTCTCTCACTCCCTCTATCTCTCTCACATCCCTCCTATCTCCCACTCCCTCTCTCTCTCTGTTTCTCTCAAATATCTCCCTCCCACCCCCTTTCTCTCTCTCTCTCGGGTCTCTCCTGACACCCTACCACCATGAATATATATATGTCTCCCCTACATCCTACCACCCCTACCTAAATAGTTCCTCTCCTCCAACCCCTCTCTCCCACTCCTCTCCCTCTCCCTCTCTCTCGGTCTCTCCCTCCCACCCCATCTCTCTCTCTGGTCTCTCTCTCCCACTTCCCTCTATCTCTCTCCCATTCTGTCTCTCTCTCTCTCTCTCTCTCTCTCTCTCTCTCTCTCACATACACACTCACTCCCTCTATCTCTCTCCCACTCCCTCTCTCTCACTCCCTCTCTCTCCCACTCCCTCTCTCTCACACTCCCTATCTCCTATCTCTCAGGGTTTTCCCTCCCATCCCCTCTCTCTTAGTTCTCTCCCTCTCTCTTAGGTCTCTCTCTCCCACCCCTTCTCACTCTCTCAAGTCTCTACCTCCCACCTTCTCTCTCTCTCTCCCTACCTCCTCTATCCCTACCACCCTAGCTAGATAAGGCCCTCTCACTCCAAACAACACTCTCCCACTCCCTCTCTCTTAGGTCTCTCCCTCCCACCCCCTCTCCCTCTCTCTTCTCTCTGACTCCCTCTATCTATCTCCCACTCCATCTATCTCTCTCTCTCTCTCTCCCACTCCCTTTCTCTCACTCCCTCTATCTCTATCTCTCTTGCATTCCCTGTTTCTCACTCCCTCTCTCTTTCACTCCCTCTCTCTCTCACACTCCCTCTATCTCCCTATCTCTCAAGTCTCTCCCTCCCACCCTACCTCTCTCTCTCTCAGGTCTCTCCCTTTGGCACCCTACCTAGATAACTCTCTCTCTCTCTCTCTCTCTCTCTCCCTCCCTCTATCCCTACCACCCTACCTAGATAAGTCCCTATCACTCCAAATCCCTCTCTCCCACTCCCTCTTTCTCTCTCTCTCTTAGGTATCTCTCTCTCTCTCTTAGGTCTCTCCATCCCTCTCTCCCTCCCACCCTACCTAGAAAACTCTCTCTCTCTCTCTTAAAATTCTCCCTCCCTCTAAATACATACATACATACATATAAGTAGGCATACATACATGCATGCATACATACATATATACAAGCATACGTACATATGTAAATACAATATTACATACATACATATAGGAAGAGATACATACATATATAAATGCATGCATACATACATACATGTCATACAAGAATACAAAAATACATACATAAAAATATATATACATACATTTAACAAACTAGCATTCAACAAAAAGCAAGACATAATGTGAGTGCATTATAACATGCTCACATTATGTCTTGCTAAGGCAACTCACGCACAAATGTAAAAAATATGTCAAAACTATGAAATAACATGAGCACGTTATAATGTGCTTGTGTTATTGCTTGCTTTGGGAATCTCCAAGACTTAGGCTTGGTATTTTCTTTGGATTACCAACCCAAAGGCTTGGAGTGCCTTTCCAACATCCAAAGACATGTTTTTGCATATTCTACAAGATTTCTCGCATTTTTGCTAACTGTCGGGTTTGTATGTGTTTCAAGCTTGAACAAATTGAACACTTGGGAAATGTTAGGCTCTCTCTTAGGTATTCAACGATGTAATTTTTTTCCCATTTTGACAATGTTAAGCCTTTCATCTTTAATTTCTTTTGTTTGTGTGTCTATTTTTTGGCAAAAACCAGTGTTTGGTATTTTTTAATTTATAAATTAACCGTTCATTGAAATTTCAAATAAATTACATTTTTAGAAACCAGACTCCATTCTACACATATTAAAAAATAATGATTTTCAATTAGTTTTTAAATTTTATAGGGGTAGCATGACCGAACTTTTATTTTTTAGGATGTGTCCACTTTGAATTTATTTGTAAAAAATTAAATATTCATTAAAAAATTATCAGAAAACTCGGGCATAAACTACATGTTGTTAGCTAATTTCTCACCGAAGTGATTTTAAAACTACCAAAAACAAGTTAACCTTTTGAGGGAGCCACAAAAGATGTTATGTTTTTTTTGACAAAAACAACACCAATTTTTGTGGCTCCCTATTTTGAACCCCTTAATTTATACCATTTAAAAAAAATAGTAGTTTAGAAAGAAGAGTCAGAGCACTTGCTACATTTGTTTTTGTATCTTAAAATTTTAAGTGTAACTATCCTCAATTTCTCATCCAAGGTCAGTATTTCCTATTTTCAAAAAAAAAGTGGCCACTTAAGACCCCTTTTTGGCCTCCCATATTTTTGCACTTATCCCATATATTTACTCTATCATAAATGAATTGGGTACTTGGATTCATGAAGGTTATGAGATAGCCACTGATACTAAGTTGATACATGAGGAACAGGCTAAAAATAATGAATGCTTCACATCTGATGTTGGTGATGACTGCTTTCACTTCAATGATACTGGAGGTTTTTGGTTTGACTTTCAGAATGAGTCCATGGAGGAAAATGTTCTTTGTGACTCTAATGCTACTCTTACTTCATATCATGAGTCATGCATTGGGGATAGCATTGAGGGAATAAACTCTATTGAACATACATCAGATTCTCCTATTCTTCAATTTGGTCTAGAGTAGAGTTCTAGTGACATTGATAATTTAGATCCTCACTTTTCTATTGTAGAGGTGCTTGAGATTTACAGTAGCCATGATAACACATTGGAAAGGAATTTTGATTTCTTCATGGAGAATAACAATAGTTCAACATCTTTGTGTGATCACGATTGGAAAAGTCATCTCTTTGTATCTACTGAAAAAGAAGTACAAGTGTTATCTAGAGTGGATGACATAAATAAGCATGTGGAATGTTTAACTAAAAACAAACCAAGTAGTCAAAAAGAGGTTAATGTTACCCTTGCTGATTTGCAAACAATAAATAACACTTTGGAAGAAATCAATACAACCTTCTTATGTGTAATCCATGATAGAAATATAGTTACTAAGGTTGTAGATGAGGCCTTAGATTTATACAAGGGAACAGAAGATAAATTGAAAGATGTTAAAATGACTACAAGAAAAAGAAAGTCAACTTATTGACACTAACCAGCTTTGGGAACAAAAGGACAAAAGGGGGATTAAGGAGATAAAGGAACTAAACAACATACATAAAACCTATGACAATTGTCCCAAAGAATCAACAAATAAGAGTTGGGACCAGAAAAAGGTAAGGTTGATTTTGAGAACAAAGATTTAACTTTTAGATTGTTGATAATCCTTTGTTCGAAGTTAAAGCAAAGACAACCTATGATAATCCACTTTTTGAGTTGGATAATGAAGCTAATTCGGGATCATGTGATAAGATTGAAGATGATCATAAAAAATTGGATCCTGGTGCATGTCCTATCAGTGAAGTGTGAAATCAAGCTTGGAGTAGTGATACAAACCCTAATAATGCTATCACCAAGAACTCTCAAATCACATTACAATAAATTGCAATTCAGGTCAGGCTAATAAAGAGGATTCCTTCTTTTAATCAAAGATCAAATGTTGGGCATTTAAGTTGGGTGGAAAGAAGAGGTGACATTGCAACTATTTCTATGCACATGTCACCTATGAGGCTACCAATAGACTACCACTGCCCTAGTTTCTCTACATCGATAACATCAATTAATGGTAAAATGAATCTTAAATCATTAATTTAGCTTTAGGGCAGCTAATAAGGAGAAATTCTTCAAGTACACTTCAGATTTTCTTCACCACCATTGTGAGTAGTGATTCCCATCAACATTTTAGGGTATTCATATACATGTCTACATACAACTCTATAATGATTACAATAGATTGGAAAGATTGGAACTTTCCTTTGGACATCTTGAGGGGATATGTTAAGCTTTTGGTTTTATGTTTGAACCAATTATTTTCCAGATCAATGAGTTTGGTAGTGACCTCTTTAGTGTGAATTTGAACCACAAATACTCCTTAAGATTCCATGAGAAGTGGAAACAAATTGAATAGGAGGATCAGATTTTTGAAATCAGAGTAGCATAGCATCAACGTGATGGTTCATCTCTAAGGCTAATTTGGAATCCTAAAATAATTAAAGATTCAATAGTTGTTGATGAGGTAATACATGATGGTTTTTGTATGCTTATTCCTACATTGTTAAGGTTTGAGAACATCCAAGGATATGTTTCAAAAGAGTTCATGCAACATTGGATTGATTTTCCCATTAGAGATCTTCTAGAGATGACTTTTGCAAGTGTTCAAAAGAAGTACATTATGGTCAAGCGGTGCTACCAACCTTGGGACCCAAGAATTTCTATGATGGATATTTTGAATGACATGGAATTTCATCATGGTATGATGGGGTCTGAAAAACTTGGTGAGTTTAATGGTATTAGCATGAAGCAATGTATGAGTGTTGGAGCATTCTACAAGCTTATTTGGGACCATGGCATTGACATGACGACCTATGATTGCTTGTGGGCAAGCAATTTCAAGGAGGGGAATCCCACTCATTGGTAAAAAACAATTGCACAAGAAATGCATTAATATGAAGAGTAATAATAAGGATTTAAATAAATTAATAAAAGAATATATCACTGACTAAGTCTAATACATGGATTTAGACTAATGCAGGGATGACTAAGGGGATTAACTAAATGTAGCGTTCATATTAAAATAAAATACAATGTTCATATAATAAGGAGTGATGGGTTCATATGAATCGGGCACATGATTCACTACCAAGTATGGATAGTATTGAATGTTGAATCAGGCTCATTAAATACTATATTACGCTGAGTATGAGTAACTTTATGGAATTTTTTGGAAATCAAATTTCATATTAGAAATGTAGGATTAAATAAATAAGACAATAAAATAGCCACTACTTATTCTACCACCTCATTTTATTATCAAGCACTTAGCAAGCATCATACATGATTATCAGGCAACTAGTGGCATACCATACGAGCCACTCATATTGGTCTGAGTCCTTATTACCATATGCAAACCGCATCGAGTCACGTAGTGGAAGTCAAAAACAATTTCAAGTTTTTGTCAAAGTGCTAAGCATATATATTAAAGGGTAGTCGATGATATTCAAAGAAACTATTAAAAGGAGAGATTGAATCATGTATTAATTATTAAAGATAGTTAAAATAATCGTCACGATTAGCCAACTCAAAATCAAATCCAACAATACATCTATGCAAGAGGAGATTGATCAATGGTAATAAATTAGAGGTGCTAAAGAACTCAGTTAGTTAAGGGTCGATTAAGAGGCATGTTAGTGAGATACAACTTCTCACATCATGACTACCAATAAACTTTATAAAGAAGATCACAATTCCTTCAAAAGGTAGAATTTAGATTTAAAATGTTTATTTTCATATTTGGATTGCTCTAGTTTGAGTAGAACATTATTTATTATGGAGGCATATATTTCAAGTATATAATTCAGGAATAACTCCAAAATAAATTACACATTTATAAAGATAATATTCAAAAAAAGCAATTAGACTTCAAGACCAAATACCTAAGATATATGAGTAGACTTGTATAGTTTATACAATTAATGCATGGTTTCTAGGGGCATAAATCAGAGATAGAAATCAAGACTCAAGACCTATTGATTTATCATAATTAGGTAGTTATTTATACTCAATGAATGCCTGATTATAGAGTTATAAATTAAAAATGACAAACAAATCTATCTCAGGATCAAGATCATCATTTTGTGCATACTAAAATCATAGGCATATGCATAATAATAATATTCCATAAGCTCTTACATTAAGACTATCCTCATGGAATCATATATGATTCTCTTCTTGTAAAGAAATCAGACTACATATCAAAAATTCAAGAGAGTTATTATCAACTTTAATGCTCTAATATCATATTATACATTTTTTATTGCTCATTTATTATATCTATTGCAAACTTTAAATCAATTTTAGTAAATCTATTTTGAATGTTCCTACTGGGGACATTACACCATGTTTGGAATTCGATATAATTTTGATTTTTTATTTTTCTAATATGAGTATTATTTTTCCATTTACAGTTTCTTATCATGGATGTCCTTTCCTCTTTCCTTACCAAGTTCACTTCAAGTGTGTTAGTACACTTTATGATAATACAACTTTTGTGATCGATATATGATAATGACTTAGTTACCTTGTCTGTGTGTAACATACTCACTCATACTACAAAGTAATTCCTTAGGTTTTACTAAATACTTAAAAATAAACATATGTTTAAAAATAGGATAGTAATTTTTATTTTCATTTTCATACATCATTTATTGCTCATAACATAAAATTAATGAATAATACAACTTTGGAAATTGAACCATATTAATTTTAACTTGCGAAATAAGATATAACTTTTCAATTGCAATTTATACATGAAATAATTTCAAGTGTACAAGTTTACATAATACAATAATGATACAAGGTCAAGTCTTCCATATTTGGAAAGTTCTTTTGTTTCACAAGCCTCGACGTTGTCATCTAAATCACTCGAGTGATTTACCTCTAACCACAAACCAACATTCCCCCGCACACCTTCCAACTGGAAGTAGCCCTACCCTTCACAAAGAGTATAGACTAAGGAACCCGCAAGTACATATTGTGTCCTACATAACCAATCGTCCATACAAATTTAGACATCTCTAAATAAGTATGACCAATCTGATTGAATATGTAATCTGGATCACGGTGAACTAATGCAAGCAAAGAATTTTTCATTACTTTGGCCAAATATGTGAAACATATCAAACACTTCCTTAGAAAGTGAAGTCATAAGTTCACACACCTCTAACTCAACTTGGAAACCGCCTTGACCTAAGGTTTAACACATGACTGACTATTTGAATTGCTTGATTAACCTTTTATAAGGATACTGAATCATAAAATAATAACTTACTAAGTCAGTAAAAGACTAAGATATAAATGTTTTCCTAACTTTGAACACCCATGTTACATTCTCGTAACATCTTGGGACTTGGAAACTGCCACTTGCTCAAGTACTTGCACTCAAATCTTATGACTAAAATACTCTCCTATTTTCATGCACATATGGTTTACAATGTTATAAATAATGTCATTGAATCAAGACACTTTGTCTCACATTCAAGATCTTGACTACTTGTTAATTAAGATATAATAATATTGAATAATAATAAAAAAATATCACTTCTTTTAAAATAGTTTATATTTTTGTATGTTTTTCCTCATAGTTCTATGCAAAACAACTCAATAATAGTGCTAGTTATATTACAATATAAAATACCACTTCTTTTGTCCAAAAGAATACTATGTTGAAATGTTTGAGAATCTTCCAATAATCGGATTAAAAATCCGATTTCATTTAGTTAACTTAGCAGCTAAAGCATCTTATTTATCTCTCAACTTCATAATCACATATCATAAAATATACTTGACATAATCTTGATATAAATATATATATACATACATATGTATTCTTATATATATTTCATTATGAACGAATATATGCATATATATAAATATAATATTTATATAGCAAACTGGAATTATTCTCTTTCTCAGAAAATGGAATAAATCATTCAATTTAATACAGTAGAGAAATAACTTTCAACTCTGTTATCCATCTCAGAGTGAAATAAAGATTAACTATATTCTAGTTACAAACTAGAAACATCAGAATATCTTTCTCTCGTTTAACATATATTATTCTTCAAAAATAAATAACTATTCTTTCTCTTTTTAAAACAAAAAATAAAGAATGAAACTACAAAATTACATAATAATAATAAAGTGTATAAACATGTCCGAGTTATTCTCTAATTTTCATTTTGAAAATCCCAATATCACAATCACAGTGATTGACATAATTTTCCCAAGAAAAATCAGCTTGCAAATGTTGAAAACCGGATCTTTACTTACAAAACACCTTCAACAAATATCAAAACTAACAACAACAAATATCTCTATGCTCAAAAGAGAGTAGTATCTATATATGATACGTATATAAGACTTAAACACACAGTAAACTAAGCTCAAAGCACATATATCTCTGCATGTACGTGATGCTATTGAACTGTCACAAGCTTACTGGAGTTGCACAAACTAATGCTACTTCCTTTCTCCTCACTGTTGCATAAGAAAAGAGTAATGAATAACTTTTCTACCTATCATTGCCCTCTTCACAAAATTTTAGAAGTAAATCACAATGCAAAAAGAGAATGATAAGAATTCAACTTCTCTCTGCTAGTCCATCGTTGCCTTTCAAAACCCATTGTGAATAATGAATAATGTTCAAATGAAATGATCTTTGCTTGCTAAAGACCGATGCTTCCTCCAGATTTGTTGGTATTAATTACCTACTCACTCCTTAAAGTTTGGCACCACTCTTCTCATTAACTACGCATTCCAATAATAGAAGCTAATGCCTCCATAAAGGGCTTGACTAAAAGATTACTACGCCACTCCCATATGGCTTAAAAAATGGTTGATTAATATGCATTCAAATGATAGTTAGTTGCTTGAAAAGCAATAAGAGTTGATGCACCACTTTAATGACCATCACCTTGCTTTAATTCCATATAATGTGCATTTATTCAAGCCTTCGATGGAGGCTTATATGCCCCGTGATGTGTCGGCATAATAACAATTTTAAATTACCTTTATACATGCTTTTATAAGCATGACTAATTCTGCCAATAGTATAACTATTATATTATATATATTATATAAATTTTTATATATATATATATATATACATACATTCGATTGTATATATATTATATATCATATATACATATATGTTTATTTAATTAATTCTTATATATATTATATATTTTTTATGTTTTACATTTTAATGATAGTCAATTTGACTTAATTTATATAAAAGATTGGAAAATTAAAGAAACAATATATTCATACATATATCACTTTATTTTTCTTTATCAAAATAGAATTAACAAAGACTCGACAATGTTTAACTTAACCCTTCTACTCGACTCAACCAAATTTAGACAAAACACCATAATTGACTCAACAATAAGATTAGGGTACTTACCCGAACTAATTTCTTAGACCTACGTGAGTGTGTGTTTCAACTAAATTGGCATAAATTTTTTTATTTCTGAAGTCTAAACCAGGGATTTTCTTAGTGGTGAATCTTTTCCAATTGGTGAATAGTACATATCAACCAAGTCAAAATTGGAGAATAAATCACAACCAATAGGGTGACCAAATTGCCTAGATTTTATGAATTATTGATCCAATTCATTTCCATTCACCATCAATTTATTTTATGAGGCATATGTAAGTAATATTTTTGCCATAACAAACTACACATTTCAAACGGGTTGATTAATATTTTCGCTTGGAATCTTGGAAGCATGCATTAAATCACATACAAATTCACCAATACTATCAAAACAACATTGTGTATCAAGACACGTTTCACCAACATCATTAAATGTTGAATGTGTGTGAGGACCCATTTCACCAATTTAAATTTACAAATAATTGCTTACCTGGATCCATTTTGCCAATAACTTTAAAAAATAATTACGTTTGACACATTTTTCCAATTACCATGACACCTCCATGCTAATCATAGGGCCATAATCACCTTGAAAATTACAACGTATGTGTTCTGTCAAGGTTTGATTTTCCCAACACTTCAATGTATCATTGTATAATCATGCAAGATTCACCAAATTTTTACTATACCATTCAAAATCATGCAAAATTCACCAAATATGGATTGATATAAATGCAATCGGAACTTTGATTTATTCTTACACGTTTTGTTCAATTTTGAACTTGTGAGCTCTCGATTTGGAAGTTGGACTTGGAACCTTGATCGTAGGCAAGTTAAAAACTTACAACATAGACAATCTTGCATTAACAAATAGCAAGTCAATGAAAACCTAAAGGTAAGTGATAATTTCTTCATAGTGTTATAATATTTGTTATCTCTTTTCCATTCTTGCTTCAATCTTAAAGATGATATTAAATAGGGAATGGGATATATATTCTATGTCCTTAAACAAGTAGACATTTTTTTCTAGGTTTTATTCAAAGTGAGAGATCAAGATGCCGAGCAACAAGTGCAACAAGGGTAAGACTCCTAATGGTGGTGAAGGGATTGTGAGGCCATCAAAATTCCCAAAATGTAGAGTTACCATAAAATCTTACTTTGGAATTGGTAATGTTTCTAATCCATCAGATCAAGATGGAGCTACATCATCAACTCTTGCACCAAATATTAAAAAGGTATTCACAATACCTTACCGAAAGGTGGGATTGAGTTAATTGAGTCATATGAGGATGGAAATGCCACAAAAGATGTTCCAAGGGATACCCTAGTTAGCCAAAATGAGATAATTGAATTGGATGAAAATTTTGGTGTCGTAGATGATGTTGATAGCAATAATAGAAAAGCCAAATAAAAAATGGGATGCAAGTAGAAAATGACAAGGAATTTTCAAATTGATTGGGTGTCAAAGTACCCATTCATTGAACCAATGGAGAGTGCAAACAAAGATCAACCTCCAACATAATACAAGTGTAAGATTTGTAGTTGGAAATGTAAATGAGACAAGAAGTTGCAACTAAATCTTGACACTATAGAAAATCATATCAGTAAAGTTTATGAAAAAAAAATCATAGACGAAAAGGAAAAATGAGTAGTAAGATGGAAAACAAAGGAAGAATGTATTCATGTTAAGTATGCCCTAAAATATGATGATAATATGCAAAGAATGGTGAAGATTTCTACATGTGGAGGTTCAATTGAAGCTCAATTTGGAAAGGTAATGGAAACATCACAACTAGCAACAACTATTTAGATGAGTGTTAATTTTTTCATATTTTGTCTAGAGGGCATCCTATGACAGACTACCCACAATATAATAATTTATTCTTTTTTAGGTGTTCCTCACTTTCCTAGCACACATTGGTCAATAAATGCTAGATGAGAATGGGAAAGTTGTCTTGCTAAGGTGGAAAAACAAGATTTACAGTAGAAAATAAAATAATCAAACTTCATTGCATTATCTTTAGATGAAGTTACTATGGTAGACAATACTTCTTAGGTATAGTTACAAATATTTCTGCAAACCTCATCTTCTCTGTGTTCATAAAATGAAGGATAGTTCAACATCAAAAAATCTATTTGAACTAGTTAAGAAATATTTGAATGAAATTGGAGGTATGGATGACTTGACAATTTCCAAAAAGTTGGTGTGTAGGAGCTGATGTAGCTGGAATAATGCAAGGTCACATGAGTGGTATTTGCATAAATTTTCAAACTACTTGTTCATCATACATGATTGGAATTCACTACATGGCCCATAGAATGAATTCAACATTTAGAATTGTAAGCAAGTTTCCTACAATATCAAAAGTTGAAAATCTAGTCTGCAAGTTATACGCATACTTCCACTGAAGTCCCAAATGTTTTGCAGAATTTTAAAATTTTGTTGAGGGAATAACAAGAGAATACAAGCTTCTTAATGATGTTGATACTAGATGGATCTCCTTGCATGGACTAGCACAACGATTTTTTTTCAGAATATCAATCCTTGATTGGAGTAATATACAAACATCACAAGACAATAGAAAAAGCTCTTGACCTCTTACATAGGTTAAGCGATATCTAGAGACACTCTTAACTTTAGCTAGTCTTCTCCTCATACTGGATGAAATAAAAAATCTTGTAAAGAAATCCCAAGATAGAACTATGTATATCTATGAATATACCAAACTACGTAGAATGACATACATGACCCTCATTAATCTATATCTAGAGCTAACAAATTATCCATTTCAATGTCCAAATTTTGTAAGTTGGAAATTAATTATAGATTTGAATAATCTTGAAAATTATTTATAGTTTAATGCAAGTGGGTAGTTATGTGTCTTTGTACGTGGATTTGAGATACTAATTCACTATTATACGGTGGTTAGGTGCTCTACTAGAGAAGTATCTATTACAAAGGAAGCTTTTAACAACAATATTAAATTTGTTAGTGTTAATTTAAAGAATATTGCAAAATATATTTCCTTAGAGATTTATGAATGATTCCCTCAAGAAGAAATACTTGAAGCTATGTCTATTCTGTATCCTCAATTTTGGACTCTAGGCAACCGAGCGAGCCCAACCTTTTTTCATAAAAAAATAATTACCTTAGACAAACACTTTTTGAAAAGTACATAATACAATGAATAGAAAATAGGAGGAATTATAAATGAAATTAAGCTTAGAGAACAAGCTAAGTGTTTTACAGTAAGTATGATTGACTAGTTTGAGTCCATGGAGAATCACATTGAAGAAGGATCAATAACAAGGGCTTGGATAGCCTTAGGTCAGAGTGAAATATTACATGAATCGTTATCGAAATATTTCAAACTTGTTGATTTATGTCAAAAAATGATATTGGGGTCGATGGAGGATGAGAGAGTTTTTAGTGCATTGGGGTTTTTGAAATAAAAAATAAGAAACAAATTAGACAAGAATTTGGAAAATTGCTTGAGGGTGTTTGAAACTAGGTATGTACAATGTCTGAAGTTTTCCTTTTCAAAGGGCACTCACAATCGAGAAGTCCATATGTGAAAGAAGAGGGTTGTGCAACACTCCAAGCCTTGGTGGTAGTGGCATAAATAACATTGACACAATGAATGTTGATCTTGAGATATAGTTAAGTGGATGCACATAGGGTGAAGAAAATGAAGACCAGACTCAAAGTTAAGACAACTCTCAATACCATCATGAGAGTGAGGAACATGACTTGATTTTGAAAATGGAAGTAAATTAGTACTTTTTAGGTATTTATAGCACTTCATGAATCATATTCCAAACTATAGTTGATGCTATTTTGCATCGTATTCCATGAAATTGTGAACCAAATTGAATACATTAACATATTATTAATAATTTCATATTTTAATTGTGTCATATTGATAAGTTTTACATGTACTCAGTAATTCATCATTCAACTCAATGCCTAATGTTTCCTTGCTAGTGTGGATTTGTGCATAAAACACAAAATTTGTAGTAAAGTAAAAAATATATTTTTGATTTGATATGTGATTCTTCATCTATCTTCCAAATTTATGAATTATTTTGATCAATTTCTTATGCACAATATAGTCAGAAAATGAAATATACTCCTACAACAAACCAACTCATGGCTTCTTATAACCTCACTGCCTTACAATGAGAAACCAAACAAAGAACAACACTTGTCACACTACTTATAACTTTGATGAATAACTAAAAGCAATATTAATATTTTTCTTGAACAAAAGCTAATAGTTCAACACCCATAACACATGATGTGATATGACAACTTATAAATAAACCTTGATTATTTTGATTCAAAATATATTGAATACAATACTGGAGAGAAAGATAGATCGATATTCAAAATTAAATAAATACACTGAGTTTTTGAGTCATCTGTTGTTATTACATAACAAAATTACAACATTTCCTATTTGTACTATCAACTAGCTTAAACTATGCAAAATGAGCTTATAGAGATGAAAGATCAAAAAATTAGAACCCTTTGAATGAGGCTCGGGGATTCCCTTTTATAAGGGAAGCGACAAGCAAAGAACCCCATCTTAGAACTTTATGACAACCAAAATATCAAACAGGAGGCATAGGAATAAAAACATGGATCCACTCACAAGTTGAGTAAACAATTATACTTTTCATTCCATGCCTTAAACATATCCTTAGAAGGCCAATCATTAGCTAAGATATTTTCCAAATTCTTTAAATTTTGATGATATTTGGCATCAAGTAAAGAACTAACCTCTCTACAAAAAATTTCCTTCAATTGTTTAGCATTGACCATCGTGTTTGAATAGGAATTAAAATTATTTAGATCGAATTTGTCATCTTTGCAAATCAGAGGGAGGAGTGTGGGGATTACTATATCAAAACTATCCTTCCATTTCTCTAGGGTCTTCAATTCCCCATTATCTTCTAATAGGCAGGGTACAACCCTTTTGTCAACATTTATGAGAGTTCAATTTTTCATGTGCAGCTTCAATTATACTTTCCATATACCCTTTATGATTTTGTGCCATCTTGATAATATCAAAATTAAGATGGATACTAGGTGGGGCATTAGATGTGTTTGCAAATCCCTTATACATACCTTCCAAATATGTAAATCTAGGATTCCATATTTCAAATATACATTTGAGCCACTCTTGATCCCCACTTATTCTGGTAATGGTGTCTCTCAAATTCAAATATGACACACAGGTATTTTCTATCCTTCTTAAGATTTAGATAGTTTGTGCTCCAAGATGCACAATGCAATGCACACATTCTCGTTTTGTTGAGTCTGTTGAGCATTATCCAAGTTCTCTTCTAGAATTTTAATATTTTCTTTAAGCTCTTCATTTTTAATCATCGCATGAGCAGGGGGAACTGTAGAAGAGGAGCCTACTTCCTATATACTTGTTAGAAGGGATGTTTTTTGAGCCAATAATACCTTCTGCTAGTTGTAAGCTTCCATGTGATCATTATGTTCCTTCAACAATGTATTAAGTCTATCTTGCAACCTTCAAATAGTAGCTTCATTAAACTTGGAAACATCTACACTAATGTAACAACTTCAAGGGTAGAGGTGTTAGACACCCTCTTTACAATCAAGCTCCCTTTGATATCCTTTGATGCTTCAACAATCATAGGATTATTTTTAGTTGGGGAAAGGGACCAGATTGCAAGGGATTCCTAATGTGGGTTGAACCTTGATCCTGAAAATACCATCTCTTCCTCCTCTTCCATGGATTCCGTGGAAAAAACTTATCCTTCATGTTTCCTAATAGTATCAAAGACAATTGCATAAGTAATGTCCCATTTAGGGAGTAGTAGCAATCCAATATATTGCACCATTCTTCTCCCTTCTTTAGGTGTAATGTTTTTGGACTCAAAACTCATTTCTACCCTTACCTTTGTAGCTAAATTTTCATACTTTTCTCTAGGCACATCTACTTGTGCCAACTGAATTATTTTATGGTACTCCTCCCTCTTTTCTCTCATAACAAAATCTTTAAATTCTTGGGATTTTACAAACTCATCATCATAAATGAATTGTGAACATGAAAATTCCCTCACATCATTGAGGTTATCTCTCCCCATATCTGCATCTAACCCAAACCTTTGTTAAAGAAGGCCAACAATATTTGGTCTTGGGGGAATGGCATATATTGTTGAATTTCATCCATGGTGATATGAACATCTTCACTTTCATCTGGATTGATGGGATAGTCAACCAAAAATGGTGGTTGTTAGACTTTCATCCTCTTTTGTGGTTGGTCTCTTGGGGGAGAATCCACAATGATTATTTGAGGGTGAGGAGAGGGAGTGACCTATGGTGGGTCTTATTGCACATTTTCTCTAATATTAGGCCCTTGGGGCCTTCTAATAGAAAGGTCGGGTCTAGGACGCTTTGCTAGTTTCTCTTCTAGGGTAGGGTCCTTACCTACAAATCTATCAAAATTATTCAACACCACCTCAATCTTGGAAATTGGGTCATCAATATTAAAAAATGCTCCAGGATAATCCTTATCCTTCAGTTTCCTGGCAGCCTTTTCCTTGATGAATGCAAGCCATTTCACCTTTCTATTTATTACCTCAGATTCATCCTTATAGTTTCTTACAACATCTTCATTTTCATCAACCTGATGGTAAAAATCAAACCTTCTAATACTTTTATTGACCTCGTGTATGAAACCTTTAGGGTCAAAATCCCTGACTTATACCTAAAATTGTTAGAATTGTGAAACAAGCACAAAACCATGGGCCACAGGATCAAACAACAAACATATCCACCTTTCACATAAGAGATCTACGAACAATATATGCAATATTCCTCAACAAGAAAAATCTACAGAAGCAAGAGACTATCAAAAGATATGAAAGCTCGAGATAAATACAATGAGGGTTGAGTGCTTATAAGAGAAAAACCCTAAATGAGAAAGGGATCAGATCATGACAAGTGTGAAAATCACATGAGATGAAACATAATGATCTAATATCATATGAACTAATAAAAGCATAAAAGTACTCCTAAGTTTAGCTTAAGTGAATGAGAATAAACTAGACTAATGCATGATAACTCTAATGCATGATAACTCTAACAGCCCCCCTTAAGTTGAACTTAAGGAATAGCTTAAAACCCTAAAAAGAAAGAATGCATGATGGGTCCCGAAAAAAATGACCTGGTTAGGTACCCATGTACAAAAACAAAATCTCTATAATGTGGAGAAATAGAGAAAACCTCATGGGAAAAAATCCACTCCAAAAAGAGAAATACAAGTGAAGGATTGTAGAAGCCTTCGAAACAAGAGTGAAAGATGAATAAGCTTCCAACAAAAATTTGTCCCAAAAGATAGGAACAAAGGATGAACAAAAGAGCACTACTGGAGCATGAAAAAGTTGCAAACTCTGTTGAAGAATGACTGCTATAATGCCAAAACAAGAACCTCCTCTAAAACATATGATGACCAGGATCAAGAAGACACAAATATGTATGAGTACCCCCAACGACACTACTTGAGTCAAATGGAAAATAAAAGAAAACACCTAGAACTCAAAGATATAATTGGAACAAGTACCAAAAGTTTGAAGAGCTAATTAGATGAAAATGGAAGCTTGCCTCCAAAAATAGGAATGCAAGAGTGTCCATATGGTAAGTGAGCCATCTCACTAAAATGCAGCCGCTACATCCAAAAGTTCATAGGAACAAATATTGTACACATAGCTTACTCCAATGCGAACCCAAGGAAGCATTAGCACCAATAATAGAACCCCCCATAATGCTAACAAGGGAGAGGCTTGACAGGTACATTGAAGCTGAATGCCAAAAATAAGTGCATGAAGAAGAATCAGAAACATCTAAATGTGCAAAAATCAAAAGTACCAACACATATAAAGGGTGTGCAAACAAAAGGCACACACGCATGAGGCTTTTGTTGTCGAAGGGACACTCACTTGACAAAGATATGATTGCAAACAAAGGAAAAAAATCAAAACCCCCATGGAAATTTATAGCATAGACATATGAGTACAATAAGGCACAAAGTGATGTGCAATATCCCAAGAATCATGTGAAATACAAAGGCACTTTATTTTAGTGTGTTTACATAATAACAAGTGCATACAATGGGAGCCCATAATGTCCAAAAAAGGACTACATGTTTAAAATACAATTCTCTGATAGAAAAATTGGAAACTAGTAGCATGATGACACATGAAAAAATATACACTTTCATAAAAAACAACACCCGAAAAAGGAGTTTGGATGCAAAATATATGGCTCATCAAAGTCTCCAAAATGAGAACTGAACAACAACAACAATGAGAAAAAAAATTATGGAAAAAAATAGAAATATAAACTAGAAAATACTTGCACCACCATGAAGAGCTCAAAATTCTACCCCATTTCAAAAAAAATTGCACAAAAAATATCGTCATATGATCAAGATATGGCCTCAAGAAGATAAGGCGCAAATCTGAAAAGCCCAATGGAGAGGGGTTGAGTAGGGCTAAAAAGAACTTTTCAAAATTTAGAAAAAAAACTACCAAAAATAGAAGTCCACCAATTTTAGAGATGCATGGAAAATAATCCAAGTACAATGCATTTATTTTGCAAAAAATGAAATAGTGCATGCATTGATGACTGTTCACATCTGCCTCCATGATTAAAAATTATCTTTAATTTTTGAAAAATCTACTTGCTATTTGTAGACAAAAAAAAAAACCCAAAAATATTTTGATGCAAAGAACAAAATCTAGAAATATTTTTTTGACCCAGCAAGCAGAAGATGAAAAATAATTTTCTTTTGACCTTAAACCTATAGAAAAATGACACACAACACTTTTTAGACAACTTTCTTTAGATATGCTCAAAATATGAAAAATCTAAAAGATACCCAGATGAGATTTCAACCCTGGCTACAAATCTCAAAAATCACATTTCCTACAAATGAGTGGAAGCTAGAATTCTGAAGCAAAAATGAAAATGACTCTAGTAGAAATCTGCCAAATTTGAGCTTCAAACCCTTGTTGAAGAAAGAAAATCTCATAAATCAAGAAGGGGTTTGTTGAATCCACACTTTGATACCATGTTAGAATTGTGAACGAAGCACAAAACCATGAGCCACAAGATCAAACAACAAACAAATACACCTTCCACACAAGAGGTCTGCAAACAATATATGCAATATTCCTCAATAAGAAAAAGCTAGAGAAAGTAAGAGACTAACAAAAGATATGAAAGCTCAAGATAATTACAATGAGGGTTGAGTGCTTATAAGAGAAAAACCCTAAATGAGAAAGGGATCAGATTATGACAAGCGTCAACATCACATGAGATGAGACATAATGATCTAATATTAGCTCAACTAATAAAAGCATAAAAGTAATCTTAAGTTTAGTTTAAGTGCATGAGAATAAATTAGACTAATAATCAATTAAAGAGTAATTAATTATTAGCTAATGCATGATAAATCTAAGAAAAATAACTTGTATTCCCCAAGCATTTCTTTCAACCTACATTACCTGTCTCTAGTTGAAGTGAAATCTAAAAAGGTAGTAACTTAAGGTTAAAAAGATCATTTCTTTTGTTTCCTTAAATGAATTGATCAGTCTCATTCAATCGCCATATAATTTCTATGAGTTCCAACTTGGGTGACACATATCTAGGTAGCACATTGGGGGCTTGAGGGCACCCATACATTCTAATAACAACTGAACTATCATATAGGTAATAATATCCCCAGTTATGTCGTACTCCCAACTCCAATCTCCTATCTTTAGGTCTAAGGAAATCTAAAATTTCCTTGTGCAATCTAATTCTAGGTATACCCAACCTTTCAATGACTTGTCTTACAAAGCAATTCTCAAAAGTAACATAGTTGGACTCACTACAATTTTTGTCCCAAATATAGGTCCAACATTGCACTAGGAGATCATTCCCCTCTTTATCTTTCATGTTTAGTTGTAAAACTCAAATGCTTAAATGATCTTTCCCTTTGTAAAAAAGTATATGGAAAAGGAGAGAATACCACTTGAAATTCACCTTTGGCTCCTTACCACTTTGCCTTCTCTTAATGTCCACCAGCTGATTGCGAATAGCCTCAACTAAAAAGCTGGCATGGTCAAAGTTACTATTGACAAAAGGATGTTGTATATCAACAACCATATACATAAGATGTATCACCATTTTTGAGTCTACATCTTCTCCCAACACCTAGTATAATTTCCAATATGTTCTTCTAAAACGGTTTTCAAAATACTTGACATCAAAAAGGTTGTATTTTTTATCAAGGATTCTTAATGACTTTCCTTTGAATCCTTTCTGTCTAAACCTAGTGATCTATTTCACTCTGAAGCTACTCCTATCTTGTTAGTATTTTGTCTAAAAGAAGCAAGGTCTATAACCTTACTTGCAGTCATATTGAGTCTAAAAACCTCAGAAATAAACTCCCTAGTTATATCCATAAGGACACTTCCATCCAATTCCCTAATTACTTTGATATTTTCATCATACCCAAAAGCAAGGCATCTGATGAGTTCCACATTATAAAGACATTAGGAACAACCAACTTCCCCAAATCATAAGTCCATGCATTGGAAGATTATTTTGGATAGGAACTAATGTTGTAGATGAGCTTGGCACATTTGGATTATATGACTAAAAAAGCCTTGGGTTAAGAAATTGTTTTGGGCCTTGGTACTTTGCTTGATAGGGCAGCCTATTTGCTTGACTTGGCTGATCTTGTGCTTGGTTTTGGGGTTGGTAAGGCCTATAGATTTGAAATTGTTGCTATTTTATGTTAACCAACTCATTCCCAAATGATTGGGCTGAGACAACTTAATCTTAAGTAGGAGCAGCTGGAATAGGGGCTATTTGTCGCATTTGCATAGGAATTGTTGGCTGTATATAAGGGAAAAATGGCATTGGAGGTCTTGGGGCTATTTTTCTAGGCTGTATAAGGTTGTTTTCAGCTCTAATGGCTACCTCATAAGCACCCAAAAGTGTAGTTCCATCCATAGACTGTATCATTACTGATATATCACTATTTAAAGACCTCAAATAATACAAGAAAGCTTTGTCAAGTGAAGGCCTTACCAAAGGTGGGATCCTAACCCAAGATTTTTGAAAATAGAAATTGAAATCCATCATATGTTTGTGAGGATCCCTCTTGATGGTGATGAGATGCTCCAACAATGAAATGTGATCAAACTTGTCTTCAAAATGCTTACAAATTATTTCTCCAAGCTGGTCCCATGTAGTGAATGAGTTAACATCCAAGCTTGTAAACCATTGAAGAGTTTTTCCCTTGAAAGATGTTGCCAACAATCTAAGAACTACATTTTTCAACATTTATATGATGGACTGAACATAAGTTTGGCATATCCTTAATGTGTTCAATGGGTGTAGTTTGGTCCTTTCCCATGAATAAAGGGATTCTCTTGAGAGATTCCGTTGGTATACCATCATGTTGAGACAAATTCAAAGGGCTTTCCCCATCAAATGGTGTGAAATCCTACTTCCTAGGGGCTGCCATTGGTGCAAAAAAAGTCTATTTTTTCACAAAATGAGAAGCATTCCTCATAGAAGGTGGAGTTGATTGTGTTTTCCTTGATGAAGGAGGAATTCTTCTTATGGTTCTACATTGTCTCCTTGGTGAAGATAGCTACAAGTACTCAAACGAGATTGCACTCCTTGTTTGTATCCTTCTCGTAAGATATTACAACATTGGTTTTGCTATTTTTCCACACCTAGAGTCGCCAGATATGTAGATTTCAACCTATTAAAGGTTTTAAAGTTACTGGTTGCATATCAAAAGAAATAATAAAAAAGAATTCTTTAAATTGTTCTTGTTCAAATAGGCACATCGGGTGTGCCAAAAACTGTTATTACTTAATACTGTGCCCTTGCTAAGTTGCATAACTTAGCTTATTGGTGAAAAATGGGATCCTTTCTAGGTTTGTGGGTCACCTATGATGAAAAGGAAAATCCAGAGAGGGCTGGTTCACCTCATACCTCACCTAAAATGGACTAAAGTATTACTTTACTAAGAAAAAGGATAGAGAAAAGACTTTGAAAATGAAACTTAAACTCTTGTTGAGGTGATGCACCAAAAAATATGTTTTTTTTAGACTTGAACTACTATTTTATCACACAAGTAATTAATATTTCAGTTGTTTTTGCACAACATTAGTTTTTGACATATATATGTATAAGTATTTTATTGAAAGGTTTATGTTCTTTTGCAGTTTTAGAGGGAAGAGAGGTGGTATTCCTCACAACTAACCTCTGTTTGAACTATGACACAAGCAATAACCTACACAAATATACCTTCCCTATTTTGAAATGAAAAAAAAATACATTCATTTGATGATTCTAACAAAAATTCATAGAAAATGACATCAATTACCTCAAAACCATAATAGAAACATAATTTTTTTAAGGCCCAAGATGCTCAAATTTTATTGATGAAGTGGTGTTTACAACAATACATGATCTAAAATATGTATTCATTTTTTTATAATGTGTTACAAAGTTTATTTTCAGTTTGAAAATTGAAAGTGTGAGTTATAATACACAGTAAAAGACATAAAAGAAACCTTTTCAGTTTACAATGTTGTTTTTGAAAAGTGAAAGAACTGAAAAGAAAATGAAAGTAGGTGTGCTTTTTAGCCTAGAACCACTTCCTATCCTCTAGTGGATTCTTACAGTGAATAAATGACATGTGTCAAAGCTTTATGACTAAGTCAAACTTCTCTTTGGGAGTTGGAAAACTGTTTCCCTACCTTTAATGTTGACTTAAAATTATAGCCCTAACTATACATTGAGGAAGAAAGTTGGAAGACCTTTTAGCTCCTAGATGCTTTCCTCCACTCATAGATACTTTCAAATACTGCCATAAGTTCTTCCAACTGACCAAAACCACCTCACCCTACTTATAGGACAAGTGCTAGGCCTTTGAAATGGTCAACAAACTATTTGGGCATAGGAGAAGTTCAAGGAAAAGTTTAGAAACTCAACCGATTTCATTAAAGATCCTTCATCTGGTTCCTAGGTGCTTTCAACCCCTTCTTATCCAAGTCACCTAACTATTTCTATAACTTCTCAACTAATTAAAACTGCTTCTTAATGTATTCTCTAACTTTGATTCAATGCCTTCAAATCCTTTTACGTTAGGTGCTAGATGCTCTCTTAATTTAAACTGTTATGATATCGATTCTATTACAAGTACTCTTTATACCGTTTGAATACTCATTGTCCTTGAATTATGATTCTTCCTTGACCTTTTATTTAATACCCTCATGGAATGCCATCTCTATGATTACCTTTTGTATCTACTACCAATCGTGTGCATCATTATCCTTTCAACATTTCTTTCAATGATGAGATCATTTCATTGCCCATTTCTCATTTACCAATGAAACTATTTGTATCCATTTGACTATTGTATTCTAGGACTTGACTGTACCTTCAATCTCTATACACTCAATACTTCCCTATGATGATTGACGCCTATGATTTGACAAGGATTCACTGTTATGACTTTTAACTTTCCTATATCATTCAACTCCTTGAAGAATATTGTCCCCATGTTTTTGAATTGTCCTTCTTAGGGGTGCTAAAATGAGTTGAAAATAGTGTTGATGACACAAGCAATTCAAAGTAGTTTCCCTTTAGGGATGACTGCTCATGCACTTTGGTTTCTTGGCACTTAAGATGCATAACACAATTGTCACACAATTGGCTTCCCTCATCCCCTTCAAGATATCGAGTTCTCTCTTCATCATTTCCCCACAAGAACTTGAAGTAATTTTTTTGATGCAACTAATGTGATTGCATACTTGAGTTGTAGCTCCAAGCTAGTAAGCACAAATATCATTGCAAATACAAATTATCCCCCACATAATGAGAATTTCAATAGCAAAAAGCTTAAGTGTAGCATTGGCCATTTTCTTCCTTCATACTCCTCCAATTGGCTGATCTATAACAGTATTAATTAGATAACATGCACTATGATCTTCATGGAAACACTATCATATTGTTGTCATTAAGCCCTCTTTACTTCATAATTCAAATTCATTATGCACATGATCATACCTCACTACCATGATAATTACCTTCTATCCTAGGTCTTTGCGCATTTCTCTTCATTTGGCATGATAGAATTACCCTCTATTAGACTATCACCTTCCTTTAATACGTATTATCTTGTAATGATTGATGCATTACCATTTTAGTTTTCACTTAGCAGCTATTCCTTATAAATTTATGTCATTTCATCTATATCACTATCATTTTAAATTTTCTTTATATAGATTCAATGACTGTAGTTGCTCCTTGTTTATTTCATTAAGTGATTGAAAGAATTAGCTCTATGGTTCCACAAGTCTTTAGGGGTATCTTGACATATTTGGTTGTATTCATGAAATAACCATATATAAATGACTGTTCTAATTTTGTATTCAACTATGACTTGACTTGGAATTGATGGATGTCACTTATAGCCATTGTCCATTTTTAATACTATCATTGAGATTATTGACCTCGTCCTGTGCCTCTTTTCTCATTGTACCATGTTCATTAACCAACAATAGTCTCATTAACTTTCTCTCATTTCTCTTGTCACATGCATATCACAATTACTCAATTGCAACTACCTTTCCTTAGACTATCATACCTCTAGGGATGTTTTATTTGATGACATTATGTTGTATCATTGGCATCTATTGTGCTCTCTTCATACAATCCCTTAATACTTCTTTCCTATAGATATAAATTCACTTCACACAGTTGATGCCTTGGATAATGGTATGGTCGAACAATCATCTTTATTGGTTCTTTAGCAGGAAACTGATACAAAAAATCCATTGACAAGCTTGCTTCTATTTGAACTGCTAGCCCATAGGTTAGATCACCACATACTCATAATGGAGATCTTAGAAAGGTTGGTTGAAAACCTACCTTCATCTCAACATTCTAGGGTTCAATATTATTCAATCTGGGGTTATTTTATTTGCATTTAGCTTATCATAGAAATGTGAGTGTTTTTTCAAAAGGTTTCAAACTTGTTGGCTACTTTGTTTTCTTTTTTATTCCTCATGATACTAGGAAACCTTGATATACAACTCACTATGATGATTATCATCCAATACAATCCCCCAATACTACATATTGATCATAAAAGCTTGTGCCTCTCCAAACAACCTTATGGGGAATTTAGAGAGTGGGGGACCAATTTGTGCCTCACTGAATGACCTCCGAGTTTTTTAAAGAAAGTCAACTCTTCTTTGTGTTTGGGTGAAATGGGGTAGAGAGAAATGCAAATAAAACTTAAATATGGTGATGCACCAAATCTTATACAACATTTCAAATGTTAACTATCTCTTATAACTGATGAGATGGACACATAATGCCACAGACCCTTCATTGTTGGGAAGAGAATGAGTAGAAAAGGTTGGAGAAAGCATAGTGCAATCTTTCAAATCTCCATGTGGGAAGCATCTATTAAGGTCCAACATAAATAAGAAACCCTAAAGATTAATAGGATTAATCAAATATTCATAGAATCGTTCCTCTTTTACAACATAATATGAAAAATGGCATATCTTTTATAGAAAATGGAAGAGTATAATGGACATGATCCAATCTATGAAAGATATCATAGAAAATAGAAGCTAACATGTAAAATAATTATTTGGAATATCAGCGTAAGGCTTTAACACAATATTCTCAACATAAACGAAATATGAAAAAGAAACCTAACAAAGGCCATAAAATGCATAATCCCAAGATTTCTCCCTAATAGATCAAATTGTTATGATACATTAACTAAAAATAGAGGTTGGATGCCAATGATAGTCTAAACAAATACAACATGCCAAAGGGAATGAATAGTATTATGTAAAAGCTTCTTATTTCTTAGAAAATATAACTCCTTAAAACAGTATCTATATTCTTCAAAAATATTTTTCAAAGAAGCTCTAGAACCTTTTTCTTTGCTGCTGCCAACTCTTATTTATAACCAAAAGAAGAGGACATCGCTGAAATTGATCAAGAAGAAGAAACTGCTAGGTGCTTGAATCTGATATCTCACAATTTGATCCTAGATCTTGGTTAGATCACAACAATCTTCACTCTTAAAATCTCAACTACCTCATTAATGGTTTCAAATATTTTGTGAAGATATACTATAATTGTAGACATGTAAAATTGACTTGATACCTATCACACACCTCAAACAACATCGAAAAACATCAAACAACATCGAACAACATCAAATAGCCTCAAACAACATCAAACGATATGGAACATCATCTCTGATCACCCCATAACACCTTGAAATGACTCAGAATCAACCATTAACATCTCAGAATGACTCAAAATCATCCTATAACCCCTTTAGAATGACTTAGAATCATCTTGTAACACCTCACATGGACTCAAAATCATTCTGTAACACCTTAGAATGATAGAATCACCCCGTAACACCTCGAAATGACTCAGAATCATCCCGCAACTTCTTGAAATGACTTAGAATCATCTTGTAACACCTCAAAATGACTCAAAATCATCCTGTAACATCTCAAAATGACTCGAAATCATCCTATAAAACCTCAGAATCATCTCATAACATCTCAAAATGACTCACAATCATCTCATAACATCTTGTAATATCTCAAAACATCTTCGAATCATCCCTAAACAACTTATAGTCATCTCGTAATGTCTTAGATCATCTCGAATCATCTCGTAACTAGCCTGAAGCATCTCAGAATTATCCTGTAGTGTCTTGGATCATCTCAAAATCATACCGCAACATTCCCACATCGCAGCACATCGCACCACATCACATCACATCAAAATGACATAAAAAACCCTAATTCCTCTATTAATTGAATAATACAACATTATTTAATTAATTCACTTTTTCATCATTTTAGAAAAATTAAATAAATTTCATTTATTTAATAAAGTCCCAAAAACCCTAATTCCTCTTTTAATTGAATAATACAACATTATTTAACGAATTCACTTTTTCATCATTTCAAACAAATTAAATACATTTCATTTATTTAATAAAGTCTCAAAAACCCTAATTTTACTATTAATTAAATAGCACAACATTATTTGATTAATTCATGTTTCATCATTTCAACCAATTAAATAAATCACATTTATTTAATAAAGTCCTAATCTCAACTTATTTCATCTTGATTGATTAAATAATGCCAATTATTTAATTACGTCACTAAATCACCTTATTCCTCTAAGTGGATTAAAAAATTAAATAATAATTTAATTACAACACCTTCCCTTCGAAAATTTGAATAAATTAAATCAAACTATTCAAATAAATTATCAAAAATCAAATCAAACTAATGCAACTTTATTTGCAAAAGTCAAACTTGATTTGCACATTCAACTCCGAAAAGGAATTAATTAATTAAATCAATTAATTCATATTCCTCACCTACTTTCTGATTGAGAAAATTATGATTGTTGACTGAGCAATCTAATTTGTTAACTAATCAATCCAAATTGTTAACTAAACAATCTATTTTGTTAACTAAGCTGTCACAATTCCTAACTAAGCCATCACATTCCTAACTATGCCATCACAATCCTGACTGATCAATCTAAATCTATTAACTGATCAATCACATCCTTGACTAGCCAATCTATTTCTCAATCACACAAATTGTGCAATCAACTTTGCACAATTCTCTCATGTCTAAATCCTCTCAACACACTCCGACTATTGATCTAGATATTATTCAAAATGATCTTGATCGTCCATTTCAAATCTTATTTTTTATATAACAAACCTCTTTCCTCACAAATAAGGATTGGAGAATCAACATACATTGAGCAATGAAGTGTTGTAAAGATCATCCTTGAGAGAGATTCATTCCTTCCTTCGATCAACTGAGCATTCATCCACACTTTGCACACAAACTTTGGAGGATTCTCTATGATAAGAGAAATCCAACATCAAGCGAATACACTCCGCTATAGGATGGTGAAAATGTATTTTAATTTCATTTCATTTGGTAATCAGTAAGTTCCTCATCATGTTTGCAATAGTATAGTTTAAATCTCATATGTGTAGGAGTTTTAGATTTTAGATTTGTGCATTTGGATGTAGATTAGATTCTTTGTCAAATTGCATTCTTGTTCATCTTCAATTCAAATCTAACATCCTTTTCCCCTCTCACACATTCTGGCATGCCTGGTGGGACCCTTGTCCCCTCCTCTAACATTCGTTTGAGTCACTTTTGAAGTTGCAGGTCCCAGAAACGCATCTAACAGAGTTTTCACACACCTCTCTAGAAAACTTGAGCGCTTGTTTGTCAAGAAAACTACACAGTTATCAAAAGAATTGCACTTTTGTCCAAAGATTTATGTAGTTGTGATGGGAATGGTGCCTTTGTCTAAAACCTGTGCATTTGTGTTTTCATAGAGTTAGCTTTTGCTTGTCTAGGTTTTAGTAATTGTTTCTGGAACTGAGTAGTTATCTTTTTTCTACACATTTTTTTTCTTTTTCTAAGTAGTTACCGTGACGAACAATTGCATAGATCCTGGACTCTTGTAATGGGGTTTTTCACTAATTGCTATTTGTTTTTGGATGTGTAAGCAAGAATTGAAAAATTTGATGCAGAATTCCATCAACTTTAACATCTTTGTTACAGGGAAGATGATCAGTCCAAGTTTCCAATCCACAAATTTTCTTTTATTAACTTAGGAAAAAAAATCATTTGGTGCTCTAAAATGAAAAAAAACTCATGTTTGATTTTTGTGTTGTTCAAATAAACAAATTTTAAGCTTTTATAAGTTAAGAAATTTTCATTTGGTACTCTAAAATGAACAAAAAACAAACTCACATTTGATTTTAGTGTTGTTAAAATGAACCAATTTTAAGCTTTCTAAGTTAGGAACTTTTTTTTGGTGCTCATAAAAAGAAAAACAACACTTCAATTTTGGGCTCTAAAAAATGAACACATTTCATGTTTTCATAATTAGGAACCTTTAAGTTTTGGTGCATAAAAAGTGTGAATTTTTTTTCCATTTTGTTGATGCATGCACTTTTTACATTTGTTGACCAAGATAGGACAAGAACTGTTTTTCATAGAAACACTTCTATTAGAGCTCATAAAAATTAACAAATGTTTCTTTATGATTTTTCACCATTGCTATCTTAATTGCTTGATGTCCTAAAAATTTCGTATTGGTGCAAGTTAAAAAGAACTTTGTTTTGCTTTACTCCTATTTTTTTTGTGATAACATTGCTCAAGGTGTTTAAAATGAATCAATTTGCTAGGGATTGTTCACTGTGCATTCATTGATTGGAAAAGCTAAAGTGTTTTATCTTCTCCCCTCACAAATTTTGGTGATCTTGGGTGAGTGAAAGAACATTTTTGAGCATTGCACTTTATTTTTAAGTTTACCTTAAAGAGGGGGCTTTCCTTGAGATACATCCCGCATTGGAAAACTCATTGCAAGGTCTCGAAGCACGTTTACTAGCGGGCTATATTAAAGGTTCCAAAAATATAAGAAAGTAGCTTCAAGACATGCTAACAACATACTGCACCTAATCCCATGCCTTAAGTGGCTAGCGGGTAAGTGCTAGATTTATTTGTTCACAGTTACCACAAAGAACCAAATTGTTTTAGAGGCCACCCTATTATCCAAAAACATTCTCTGAAAGTTGTGCATTAGAATTTACTTCTGAGAAGTTACTTGCCATGTCCAACTACATTCCCGTGCCATAAGTTGCATGTAAAATCATCTCTTTGGAGCATGAGGTAGGCCTACCTAAGAGAATGGTTTCTATTCCCTAGGGTTGTAATTACTGGTTTATGTTAAACTTGACCCATTACATTCAAAATAATTTGACATCAAATTTTTTGTTTGATTTAAAGAAAAAGAACACATTCAAAACAAACACTGAATGAGATGGTTGAACCACAAACCCTTTGATTTAGTGCATACTTGTGAGAGAAGCCTTATGTTTGTACCCCTTTGAAAGGATCTTTCCTTAAAGGTTTATGAACATTCTGCCTTTGATTTCAAGGTGCATTAATCAAAGTAAACATTTGGGAACTATGGCTTAGGTGTTGTGATTTTACAACCTAAGTTATAGACATGAAGGTCGCATAAGTCCATGCTTGTTGAGTCAGTCCAAGTGTTATCTTATCACTTGTCATACTTCAAAACATAGAGAAAAATTTGAGAGAGAGTTGTTTATAGGATCATTGTTCAAACCAAAAAAATTGGAAATACAGAAGGTCAGATAGTCCCACATCCATTATTTCCATCCTTCTTATTTGAAATGAAAATCAAACAAAACATTAAAATCATTCCTCCACTCAGAGGTCCATGATATCAACAGTTACTTGGGACTCGCAGATAGTACAAGTAAACTTTCCCAAAACATATCCTTTGGAGAAGGAAGTGGAATATAGACCTTAGTTCTTCAACATTTTGATTTCCAAAGAAGTAGTATCATTCCAAAATAACACTCAAACCCTAGGTTCTTGAGCTTCACAACAACCATCCCATAATACCATCAACCTTTATGACCATTTGGTGACCAATTTCCCTAGTTCAACAACTAGATCTTGTAGCACCGATCCTTCAGGCTAGTCTCATATATATTGAAGGTGAAAAAAACAACATCATAAGCAACTTGAGAACCTTCATTTTTTAGAAAAATGAAACACCCCACCAGTTTCTCACCACATCAATTGTCCTAGATGAAGAGGAAGAGAAAGTTGGAATAATAGTAGAGAGACCTGTATTAGCACCACCCGTGTGGAAATAAATATCCACTTCATGATCTCATGTAAGGTGAAGATCCCTAAGGTAAAATCCACAGGTCATCATTTCAGACTTAGGCATCTTAGTCCAAAAGATCTCAAGAAACACCTCTGGGAACTTCACAAAACCATGACTAGGTTGGTATATAACTTCTACAAACGAGATTCCAGGAATATTATGAACTTGTATTCCTTCTACTATTGTTAGAATCTAGGTCTGTTCCAACAGTTCCAATATCTTACATAATCTGTAGGACAAACATCAAGTCCTTTAGAATTGGAGTCAACTAGAGAGTACACCACTCTCCCATAGGAGACCCAAGTTGTTTATGACAACCACGAGATCACAACATAGGAAAATGATGGAAGCCATTAAAAATACCACCAGTATCCCACAAAAAAATGCCATGAATGATGAGAGTAGCCCATGGGGCTATAGGCCAAGTGAACTTGAAACTCCCCAGAAAAGACCAGTATACATAAACACTTTCACTAAGGAAGAAATAAGTCACAAAAAAGGAGGTTATGGAACAAGGTAACCAGGACCAAAACCAAGTGATTATAGAGGAGGTAAATGATGAAGAAGAGATAAACGAGGAAGAACTATTTGAACATTCTAACAACCCCAAGGTTCTCAACCTAATGGATAGGCTATTAAGAAAAGATCCGAACTCCTATTTCTTCAAGTTCGCACAAAGCAGTGCTAAGTTACCCATGGATTTCAATGTAGAAGCTCTTAAAGACCCCAATCTTATTCCCTTAGGGGAAAACTTGGTTGTGAGACAAATAACCCAACCTACAGAAATGCTGAGTATACCACCTGTGTTCTCACAAAACAGTGACCAACCCAAAGAGAACCCCTTGTTTAGGAAACCAACTAAGGTTGAACAAGCAACAGTAGCAAAAATGTACCAAGGGTGGCCATCTCAATATGAAACTCAAAATAAAAATCCACCTCTTGGGCAATATATACCTCAGAACACATCAAGCATCGACCCTTCCCAAAATAATGAGTATCTTCAACATGGTGGACCATAGGGTCCCCCTCAAAACAATCAGTATCTTCAATATGGTGGAACACATGGTCCCCCTTAGAACAATCAGTATCTTCAACAAGGTGGAACAAAGGGTCCCCTTCCGAACCAACAATACTATCAACAAGGTGTCCCACCAATGCATAATTAGAGTAACCTTTATTTTAGTCCTACCTAATAGGGTGTGCCACAGAGTGCCCTCAATCAATCATCCCAACAATAAGGTGTCCCACCAACACATCATTAGGGTAACCTTCAGTTTAGTCCTACCAAGTAGGGTGTGCTATAGAGAACCCTCAATCATTCATCCCAAAAACAAGGTGTCCTACCAATGCATCATCAGGGTAACCTTTAGTTTAGTCCTACCCAACAGGGTGTGCCACAAAGCTCCCTCAACTAGTCATCCCAACAACAAGGTGTCCCGCCAACACATCATCAGGGTAACCTTCATTTTAGTCCTACCTAGCAGGGTGTGCCATAGAGAACCCTAATTCATTCATCCCAACAATAAGGTATCCTACCAATGCATCACTAGGGTAACCTTCAATTTAGTCCTACCCAGCAAGGTGTTCCATAGAGCACCCTTCTTCAGTCATCCTATCAACAAGGTCACCCACAAATGCATCATTAGGGAAGCCTTCCGAATGTTGCACCCCAACAACAAGGAGTTAACGCTCCTTATATGCAACACGGAATCAACCCTCCTTACATCTCATATGGCTATCAAGGTCTTGTACCTTCACAATACCCAATCTATAACCTAAACCTGGTAGGACAACAAGGTTATTACACGCAAGGTGTGCAAACACAAGCACAAAAATTGGAGATAGAAATAAGGCTAGATACTGTCACTCAAAAATTATTAGATATGCAAATGGGAAAATAGAAGAAGACCTAAACCATGCAAGAAATTTGTCCATTCCCATTCGATCGTTCCATCACGACACTACCCTTTCCAAAAAACTTTGAGATACCCAGATTTGAAAGAAAGTAAAAAGGAGTAGGAGATCATGTAGAACATGTACGAGACTTCTCGGTATCATGTATGGAGGTATAAAAAAATGATACCTATCTCATGAGGATCTTTCCATGCAGCCTTACAGGTCATGTTATGGAATGGTTCACCCGTCTACAATCCGGAATTAGAACTTTTGATGAGCTATCTAGCAAATTTATAACCCACTTCTCATTTAACATAGAACAAGATGTCACCATCACGAGTCTGTCAATAATCAAACAGAACCTAGGAGATTCCTTCACCTCTTACCTATCGAGATGGAGACACAAAGTGAGTCGGTGCAAATGGACCATTCCAAACAGGGAGTTGGTGGATATTTTCATCACGAATGTCCTACCCAAAATAAACTATTGGCTCACTATGCTATATCCTATAGAATTTGATGAAACAATCGAAAAGGGGTTATATATTGGGAGAGCTCTCATAGCAAGATGAAACTTAAAGACAAACAACTCAAAAGACAATCCCTCTAACACAAATGAGAAACCCAAGATCTGGGCTAAAAAACAAGAACATCACAAATGATGGAGTGGTAGACACTAGAGCAGTATGGAACACATATAATGCAAATCAGAATAAACCATAGGTGGCACAAACAAGCTATGGTCCCAATAACACACAAAGTAACCAAATTACCTATCCCAAGAACAATCAGGTTGTAAACCAACAAACAAATCAGGGAGGGCAACAGAGGCAATATGATCAACCTAGGAGGAAATTTACTATATTAGGTGAGTCACTTGAGATAGTTATGCATAAAGTAGTACAACAAAACCTTATCAAAACAAACAACTTCCCAAATTATGAGGAACCTAGCTTTAAGACACCATGGTACAATGAGAAGGACTTGTGTGATTTCCATATGATGAAAGGACATATGACTAACAATTGCATGTGCCTCAAACATATCATTCTTTAATTGATAGACAAAGGGGAAGTAGACTTTGATCATCATCCCGAAAAAAAGGACTTCCAAATATACTCAAACTCGATCCCAAACCACGCTAAGAGGAATGATAAAGGAAAGGGACAAGAGTACCATAATGCTAATTATACATACAATGACACAGTTTTAGGAACCCTCTCACAAGTTGATGACAATAGGGAAAACATAGTAACAATACGAGGAGGAGACAACAACTACAATGTAACTACCCATCATGGGAGAGTTACAATACAAGAAGCACCTCCAAAACTCACAATTAAGTCACCAAGTGACTACAACTTTGTGGAATAGTTAGTGAAGACACTTGCCCTCATCTCAATCTTAGAATTGTTGAAACTATCACTTGCACATAGGGAGATATTGGAAAAAGATTTAGAAATGTCAATCCCTAATGACCTCGATCCCAGTCAGTTCCAAGCTATGGTTGGAAAAATCATTGCAAGTAATCAATTAGTCTTTTCAGAGAAATATTTACCACAAATAAAATTCCACAATCAAGCTCTATACATAGTGGTTGGTGTTCATAAAACCATGGTACAAAGATTATTGATAGATAATGGTGCAGGTTTAAAAATTTGTACCTTGAAATTCATAAAATAGCTAGGGTATTCTGATGACATGATTGACAAAGGCAAGAGTATCACCATAAGGGCTTATTATGACTTAGAGAGAAATTCTGAAGGGACAGTCAGGTTTCCAGTGTAAAGAGGACCAACAGTAACAAAAACTACTTGTCAAGTACTGGATCTTGAGTTACCATACAACCTACTCTTGGGGCTCCCTTGGATCCATACATTACAAGAAGGCCCTTCCACTTTCCATCAATGCCTAAAGTTTCCCCATGAAGGAAAGGAAGTAACACTATATGCCGATCTTGAACCTTTTCATTTTTGTGTGAATTTGGAGGGGAAATACAATAAAATCCAATGTGTGCCTAGCAATGATATAGCCTTACATTCCTTTTCTTATGTTGACCCTCCCATGATTCCATCAACCTCCACCAAAAGCAGATGCAAAGATTCATGTACTTGACAAAGGAAATGGGCACTACCATTTTAACCAAGCATTCTGCATCGACATGCTTCCACCAACAGCCAAAGTATATGGAGGTCCAAAAGAGATCAAGATAGTACAAATGATAGCCAAACCCACTATATTTAGTATATGGGGAAACATGAAAGATGAGGAAATATTTGAGGAAGACCTTTCATCTATGATCTACAAGGAGGACCAAAATGAACCACAAAAGCCACAACCCATTTTAATTAAATCTAACAATAGAAGGTATCAATTAGTCAAACAAATGGGATACAATGGAACATGTGGCCTTGGGATACAAAAGCAAGGCCAATTAGAGCCTATCATAGTGGAACAAAGACAAAAGAATATGGGGCTAGGTTATAAACAAAAAGATGTGGTCATTTCAAAACCTGGATGAACTTCTTTGAAGAAATGAGAAACTTTTGTTAGCATTAAGGCACTAGATATCTACCATGTCATGAAAATGAATTACCCATTGAAGAATTATTCAGAAAATTTAGAATTGATAGGTTCCCTCTCCAGTACATGGAAACCATTCCCAACATCTATTACCATTCTGAAATAGACTCTAACGAATACAAATGGGATTCTCCTTCCTTCATCACAGGATATGTTTCCCCTGACTCTAGTAATGATGACCTAGATACCCAATGGGAAAAAGACACGAGAGCCATATTGACCCTTTCACCTAATTTTTTAAGCTTTGCAGACCAAGATGATAGTCTCCCACTCTATTACCCACAACTCATAGATTGGGATCAACAACAACATACACCTATTTTGGATCAATTCCAGAATGATGAGGCCATTGTAGAGTTCACGGGACTTCAAATAGACATAACAATAGGAGATCACAAAGTAGGGTTCATCATGGAACTAGAACAAGAGACATACTTCGGTGGAGAGATTGAATTTTATAGTCACGAAAATGAAGGGAAAAAAATAAAGATACAATCCCATAGAGAAAACCACACTATAGCTCTATCGGATCCAGAAAAGAGAAAAATAAAGGATGCATATGAAGGTGAAAACCACCCAGAGGCACACGAGGATGGAGGATTAAATCTCCCCATATCAAAATATCAAGAAAGATCAACACTCCTTGTAGAAGAAATAGAATCCATAAATGTTGGTACAACAAAGGACCCAAAGATAACATACCATGCAACATCACTTGATCCTGAGGAAAAAGAAAATTTTAGAGCATTCATCAATGAGAGAAAGGTAAAATTTTCCTGGACCTATGCTGACATGCCTAGACTAGATCCAACATTAGTGGTGCATCATCTATCCATCATCTTTGGAGCAAAGCCTATCAAGCAAAAACTTAGAAAGATGCATCCTCATATAGCATTACTAGTGAAGGTAGAACTAAAGAAGTTTCTAGATGTGGGTTTCATTAGACCCATTGACTATCCACAATGGATATCAAACCTAGTATGAGTGTCCAAACATACTAGGGGCATAAGGATATGTACAGACTTCAAAGAATTAAACAAGGCTTGTCTAAAAGATGACTTTCCATTACCAAGCATTGGCATGATTGTGGATCTAACAATAGGGCATGAGATTGTATCCTTGATGGATGGTTTCTTGAGATACAAATAGATAAAGATCTCTCCAGATGACCAACACAAAACAACATTCACTTGTGCTTGGGGAACTTTTTGTTGGAATGTGATGCCTTTTGGTCTGAATAATGTAGGAGCAACCTATCAAAGAGAAATGGCAACCATATTCCATGACAAGCTACACAAAATCATGGAGGATTATGTGGATGAAATCCTAGCAAATTCAACCAAAAGGGCAAACCACTTGAAAAACCTAGCAAGGGTATTTGATCGATTGGAACAGTATAATTTGAAACTCAAACCTAAGAAATATGTGTTCAGAGTAACCTTTGGAAATCTATTAGGCTACATAGTGTCAACAAGAGGGATAGAGGTGGATCCTCCCAAGATAAAAGCTATAATGGATATGCCTCCACCAAAGACACTTAAATAGATGAGGAGTCTACAAGGGAAGCTACAATCAATCAGGCAATTTATCGCACAACTAGCAGACAAATGCCACCCTTTCACTCATCTCCTACACAAGGAAATAACCTTCAAATGGGATGGGAGATGTGACCAAGAATTTCATCAAGTCAAGGAGTACCTACTTACTCCTCCTATACTCATGCTATCAATTCCAGAAAAGGAGATTATACTTTATGTGTCTACCACACAAGTAGCATTGGGAGCTCTCTTGGCACAACTAGATGAGAACAATAAAGAAAGACTAGTCTACCATATGAGTAGAACATTGGTGGGCTATGAAATGAACTATTCACCCATTGAAAGAGCATGTCTCTCAGTCGTGTTTTCAACACAAAAGCTAAGACATTACATCTTAAACAAAAAAGTGAAACTGATATCAAAGGTGGACCCACTCAAATGTTTACTAGCAAAAGCAACCTTAACTGGTCGAATAGCCAAATGGGTGATGATCCTGAGTGAATTTTATATAGAGTACATGGTCAGGAGAGTTATAAAGGGAAAATTCATAGCAGACCAACTGGATGAAGCACCCATAGATGATCATAAACCTCTCATGGTGGATTTTCTAGATGAGAGTGTCTTGATGACAAAATAGAAAGTCCAGTGGACTCTATACTTTGATGGGTCCCATACTCAACATGGTTCAGGAGTAGGTATTTTATTTCTCACACCATAGGGAGATAGTATACCCAAAGCCTATAGGATTGCATTCCCCTATACAAACAACATCTCAGAGTATTAAGCTCTTATCACGGGGCTCGAAATGGTGATCAAATGGATAATAAAAGAGCTACATGTCTTTGGAGACTCCTAGCTAGCAATCAGATAGGTGAATGATGAATACCAAACAAAATATGACAAATTTATACCATACAAAAGGATGGTGGACAACTTTAAAGATTATTTCATCAAAATAACCTTTGAACAGGTTCCTCAGATTAATAACAGATTTTTTGATGCAATGGAAACAATAGACTCATTGCTAGATATTCCTTAGAATGTTCCTAAATTTGAATTCCTCATGGAACAACTACTGGTGCCAACATTCGGCATCCCAGAATTAGAAATGGTATGTGTTTTTGTTGGTCCTAACTCCCCATAGTACCAAGATACTTTTGACTATATCCAGAACTATATCATACCACTTGACTTAATGGATACTCAAAAGAAAACCTTCACCCATAGAAAGTCTCATTTTATGATCTTAGGAGAAACCCTATACCATCGTAGCCTAGATGGTATGTTACTTTGGTGCCTTAACATAGAAGTAAAAATGGCCTTACAAGAGGTCCACAAAGGTATTTGTGGATCCCACTCTAGCGAACCTAACTTAGTCCAAAAGATACTCAGAGTAGGGTACTATTGGCCTTCCATGGAGCAAGACTACATTCAACATTCTAGAAGGTGTCGACAATGTCAACAACATGGTGATCTAGTTCATGCACCGATAGAAGAGTTGAGACCTATCATAATGTCATGGCCTTTTTCACAATGGGGATTAGACTTGGTAGGTAAAATATCACCCACTTCATCCAATAGGCATAAATTGATTATCACCACAACATAATACTTCACTAAATGGATAGAGGCAATTCCATTGACCTATATCACCGACAAATAGATATGAAAATTTATTTTGAATAATCTCATTTGTAGGTATGGAATCCCACAAACAATGGCACCCCATTCAAGAATCAAGATGTCGAGGAACTCTATTCCAAATTCTTTATCCAACATAGATTTTCTATGCCCTACTATCCTCAAGGAAATGGTCAAGTAGAGGCATCCAATAAAAAATACCCAAAAATATTGAAAAATACTATCAATGATGTCGGCCATGATTGGAATTTGTAGCTAAACCCAACCTTATGGGCTTATCAAACTAGAATTCACACACCTACTAGCGCCACACCTTTTTCCTTGGTCTACATATCAGAAGTTGTATTACCTATATAGGTAAAAATCCCCTCATTGTGAGTCTCATTAAAAGGCATGGTAAGCAATGAAGGATATAGGGTATCCAGATTGAATGAATTAGAGCTCCTAGATGAAAGGTGTTTGAGTGTGTTAAACCATATGCAGGTTTATCAAAATTGGCTCAAAAAAAGCTATGAAAAAAGGATTAAGGATAGGAAATTTCAAGTTGGTGACTTGGTCCTCAAAGAGAATTAGAAGGTACAACTAAATCAGGATGTCAAAGGAAAATTTGAACCTAACTCGTTAGGTCCATTCATCACAATAGAGTTATGGCTCTGGGGCATATCGGTTGGATACTCCCAAAGGAGAACCTTTAGCTAAACCATTGAACAACAACCACCTCAAGAAGTTTTATACATGAAATGTGTCAAAATACCCCAGGAAAAAGGGTAAAAATCCAAAAAAATTGGGAAAAAGAGATAAAAATACCAATTTTTGTTAAAAAAAGCAACAAACATAGTAAAGAGAAATAAAATGTTCATTGAGTGAAAACCACTTTGTGGCGCTCCTAGAATAGGTACCATAGTGAAAACTTGATAAACAGGTGCTATGTATGAATAGAACATGCATTATTATCTATCAACACTTTTTCACAACATCCACCCATCCATTTCATGAATCATGTGTCCAACCATGACTTGTCATTGATTAAGATGAGTTGTTATATTGGGGGAAACTTCTCGATACTATTCATGGATTAGATCTTGTGGCGTTTAATCATAGTCAGAAAACAACAAAAGTTAAAAACACTAGAAAACAACAAAAGTCAAAAACATTAGAAAACAACAAAAATAAAAAACATGTGGAAAGCATCAAAACAAACAAACATTGTTGGGTTGCTCCTTCACTCAAACATTCTAATATATCAACATTCGCTCAAACCTCACAGCTAGTTCAAGTGAATTTTCCCACAACATATCCTTTAGACACAAAAACAAGATATCAATCCATGCTATCGACGTTGTTTCCCCAAAATACAATTTATGCTTTGAGTCAAATGGTCAAACTACATGGTCTTTGCGTGTACAACATAGGCAAGGATTTTATCCCTCGAGACCCTAGGTCAGTCCCCTTAGGTTTCCAACATTCTTTATTTCACTTAGTCAAAAATAAAAAATCCAAAAAATATATACAATATACAAAATCCAAAAAACATTCACAACATAGAAAAGGTCAAACCAAGCGAACTACAAGCCTCTATGTGTACAAAATAGGAAAGGCTTATCTTTTATGAGCCCCCAATGCCCTAGGTTAGTCCCCTGAAAACAAAAAAAAAAACATCTAAAACTTAGAAATAAAAAAAAGACCCATCCCGTCATCAACATCCATAATAAATTAACCGTCCCAATCACCCTTTGACAAAAAAAGCAAACAAACAAAGAAAAAATCAATAGCTAGAACTTTCAAGTAAAAAAAATCACATAAGAGTTGACTATAAATAGAAAAAAAAACATGCCAAAGTATCAACTACCTATCTTTTTAAAAAAGTCCCAACAACATCCTGAGATATGCCTTGATAGATTCATTCCTATGATAGACATGATCAACAATGGATAATAGCCCCACCCTAAATAGATATGGCAAGTGATACCACAACTTTTTTTTAATATTTTTGTGGTCTTACTTTTTATGATTTATTTTATTGACTCAGTTCAAGGATCTCTCAGGGATGTTCATAAGGATTTAGACAAGAAGGAATGGGGGAAATTGAGCGTCATTTCAATTTTCTATTTGTAAGATATTTTTGTTATATTACCATGGTGAATACTTTCTTTATTGAGTATGGAAGTTGTATTAAAATAGTTCATGAATTTATTGCATGTTAGGTGTTCTATACCTCTCTGTGTGACTGGTCCGAAACATTTTTCACGCAACCACCCTATACTTTAAACAAATTTTCCGTATGTATATTATTAACAAATATACTCTTTGTTTGTAAAGTTAAAGTCCACACAATAGATACAAAGTCACCTTGGTAATTGATACCCTGGTGCATGGTATATGTTTGCTACATCAAATAGGATTGTTCAAACAACGAAATCTCTAAAGCGAAGCAAAAATTAACATCATCAATTCTATCCATCATGTTTATTCTAATTAATGCCATCAATTCTATCCATCATCATATTTATTCTAATTAAACATCTTCAATAATATCCATCATCATATGTCTACTAATTAACATCATATCTCTATCTATCATCATATTTCTTCTAATTAACATTCATCCTGCATAACACATCATTAGTACCATATCCATTCTACATCCACAAATGTTCAAATACATATCATGATGATAATAAACCAAATAAAACATCATGTTGCATGTATGGAGAATTCATCTATCAACATCCATCACATCATAAAATGAGACAAAGTATGATTCCTTCATCTACATGATATCCATACATCAGAAAAACATAAAAACACATTTAAATTTAAATCATCATATATCACCATCACATAAACATAAAATGAGTCTGAATCGAAGAAGGTATATCTCATATATATCATTTTCAAAAAGGGAATATTTCATAAATACATCCACAGTGACACAAGTGTGATAGGAAAATACAAAATCATAACATATATACAAGGTATCAACTAGACCAATGATTATATATAACACACATGTCTACAAAATTCCTCTGCACCATGAAACAACATGAAGATCAAGTACCAAAAATAGTAAGATCCAAACAAGACAAACAAAACACTACTAAAAACCAAAATGATCTGGATGCCTCACATAATGATCGCCTACATGGACACCAACATTGCCACCGTTGTCGCTCATAGCACTAGGCTCCCCAAATCATGGACATCGAGAGGCCCTAGGAACAATAACATCATATAAAGTTTTATAATAGGTAGATTTTTGTAGATACCTATCTCGCTCAGCTTGCATACCATCACACTCTGCTTGGAGAGTATCTCTCTCCACTATTAGTAACAATAATTGAGCCTCTACAAGGTGTCATCTACCAATATCACTCTCTCGATCTACCCATAGAGAATATCTCTCTGCTATCAGTAATAATACTTGAGCCTCTACCGCATGCAATATACCAATCGCACTATCTCACTCAACCCTTAGAGTGTTTACCAAAGCCTCTGCCGCCTATCATCAAGTAATCTCTACATCTTTTTCCAAAGTCATCTGAGCTAGAAATAAATCAACATCCCTAGCTGGTGGAGGAGGATCTGGAACCTGTCTCTGACCCTATGAAGGAGGCACCCGCTCATCCTAAATATCATGTGCCTCATCACGTCGAGCTCGATCCAGCTTCTCTGCAAGAACCTCAGCATGTTATCACTTACTGCGATGACCTGTAATTCCTACTCTACCAAGAATGGGATCACCTCTAGGATCAATAAGCCTCAAATGCCCGCACCGTGCCCACCACTCCTCATAATCACAAGTAGTACCTAGATCTGTCACTCCAACTGACCAACCCCAACCAACTAGGGGAAGTGCTACAAAGTTGGAAATAACAGTATCTGCATCAACCTGGATACCCCATACGTAGACCTCCTAACAAGTCTAACAAAATTGAGCCTCATACGCATCAAGAATCTACCTCTGTCTCTCTCCAAACTACCAATAGACTCAGTCTGGTAGATAACGCTCTATCATAGATGACGAATGACCAAGCAACCAAAAAGTCTATCGGTAGTACACAAGTTGATCTACATCCTTTGGCCAAACCTTGTATCTCATATAAGGTCTGCATACAAAACGAGGCATCTCATCAAACACACGACGCTAATAATGTAGGTCCCTAGGAAAAGTGTAGTGCATAAAGTCCCCATAACGATAACAGTATGGATTTTCTGGGGAACGATCCTAGATCTCGTCTCAATGAGTCACTGCAATATGCTCCCATGCCCAAACATGAAAAAGTGATACACCTGTAGACAATGACCTCTTGCCCCGATACACCACCCCATGCATATCTTGGTAAAGATGGGCAAGAAAATAGACACCACAGGCATATCTCATACCATCCTCTAGCAGGCTCTCAATACATGTACCCCAACCCACTGCAAACTGTCAACCTTGTCTATCAGGAACAACTAATCTCGATACCAGACTACAAAGGGCAAGAATGATAGGGTTTGCACTGTCAGAAAAATTAGATAAATCAATCTATGTATCACAAACATCCACATGTGTCGCACCTAAAAAATAATGCATAGCGCGGGAACCTCGTCGAACCCAGTATGTAACAAGCTCACCATGAATAGGAAGACAAAGAATCCTCCACACATCCTCAAGAGTAATAGTTTCGTCCCCTATAGGAAAATGAAAAGAGGATGTATCAAAATGCCACCTCTCCACAAGAGCAGTCAACATCGTTGTATGGGTCCTGATTGGAGGCATGTAACAGATATAATGTAATCCCACGATATCAAGAAAATCTCGCTCCAACGCATCAAACTGGGAAATCAGATCAAACAAGTGACAAGGATGTCTCTCTCATCATAAGTGGCCAGACATTCACCTACAAACATTATAAATTGGGATGTTAGGGTTTCACTCTAAACATGCAAAACAACACAAAATGACATGAGTATGATGAAAAATGACATTTATAACAATAAACGGACACATGCTAAGGTTTATAACAAAGCTAAAAGACAAAAGATAAACATAAAGTCAAATGCTAGGTTCTGGGACAAATGCTCAAAAAAAGCTAGACAAAAGTGCAATTTCAGGATAAAAGCACAGTTTCAAGACAATTGCACAAAAACAAGGGCGCAGTTTCTTGACAAAGGCGTAGTTTTAGGACAACTACATATTTTTTAGAAAACTGCATAGTTTCTGGACAACTTCTTGAAACAAAAGAGCCAGTTTAGGACAACTACATAGTTTTCAAATAGGTGCGCAATTTTCACCTTACAAAAGCACCAAAACTGAGACAACTACGTAGGAATCTCAAAACCAACACTATTGTCGGATAGGACTTCACACATGCAAAATAAGAATGAAACCATGATGCAAGTGAAGGGAGATAAGGTATATACTAGGCCACTGATGCCTGAAGGTTGTCTATACTCCTGAACGAGCTCATAATGATGTGGAGCAACCTCGAATCTTTGCATTCTCCCTCAACAACTAACATAATGTTGAATCCAAAGATAAGAATTAGCAAGAGGAACCAAGCACAAATGACCCAATTTGATGAAAAATTGCCTATATAACACCTCAATAAAAACCTAATTTCATCTAGGAAACCTTGATTACACATAGAGAGTCTTCCTACTTTCAAATTAGAAGCTCTCAAAAACATCGAAATGAGAAGCGATGTGCATTGAGATATAACATTTCATTCAAAAACATCGAAACGAAAATACAATAGTGTCAAGAGCCTAACCTCAAAGCTTGAAATTTTTGGTCCTCTCGAGGGGGTAGCATAGAGTCCTACAATCATTCCACTGAACACTGGGGCATAATTTTTTTTCAAAAACTTGATCTTAAAGACAAAATCTTTGAAATAAAGCAACTAGTACTTTGTATTAAAGAGGGGCAAAATGTAGACATATAAAATTAACTTGACACCAATCACACACCTCAAACAACATCGAAAAACATCAAACAACATTGAACAACATTGAACAACATCAAACGATATGGAACATCATCTCTGATCACCCCATAACACCTTAGAATGGCTCAGAATCATCCCATAACATCTCAGAACGACTCAAAATCATCCTATAACACCTTAGAATGACTTAGAATCATCTTGTAACACCTCAGAATGACTTGAAATAATCCTATAACACCTTGGAATGACTCGAAATCACCCTATAACACCTTCGAATGACTCAGAATCATCCTGTAACATCTCAAAATGACTCATAATCATCTCGTAACACCTTAGAATGACTTAGAATCATCTTCTAACATCTTAGAATGACTCAAAATCATCCTGTAACACCTCAGAATGACTTGGAATCATCCCGTAAAACCTCACAATGACTCAGAATCATCCTGTAACATCTCAAAATGACTTGAAAACATCTTGAAATCACCCTGAAACAACTCTGAATCATCCCGTAAAGTCTCAGATTATCTCGAATCATCTCGTAATCACCTCAGAACATCTCAAAATTATCCCATAATGTCTCAAATCATCTTGAAATCATACCACAACATTCCCACATCACACCACATAAAAATGACATAAAAAACCCTAATTCCTCTATTAATTGAATAATACAACATTATTTAATTAATTCACTCTTTCATCATTTCAGACAAATTAAATAAATTTTATTTATTTATTAAAGTCCCAAAAACCTTAATTTTGCTATTGATTAAATAACACAACATTATTTGATTAATTCACGTTTCATCATTTCAACAATTAAATAAATCATATTTATTTAATAAAGTCCTAATCTCAACTTATTTCGTCCTATTTGATTAAATAACTCCAATTATTTAATTACGTCACTAAATCACCTTATTCCTCTAAATTGATTAAATTATTAAATAATAATTTAATTAAAACACCTTCCCTCTAAAAATTTGAATAAATTAAATCAAACTATTCAAATCAATTATCAAAAATCAAATCAAACTATTCAAATCGATTATAAAAAATCAAATCAAACTAATGCAGCTTTGTTTGCAAAAGTCAAACTTGATCTGCACATTGAACTCAAAAAATGAATTAATTAATTAAATCAATTAATTAATATTCCTCACCCACTTTCTAATTGAGAAAACTACAATTGCTGACTCAGCAATCTAATTTTTTAACTAATCAATCCAAATTGTTAACTAAACAATATATTATGTTAACTAAGCCATCAAAATTCCTAACTAAGCCATCACATTCCTAACTATGCCATCACAATCTTGACTGATCAATCTAAATATGTTAACTGATCAATCACATCCTTGACTGGCCAATCTATTTCTCAATCACACAAATTGTATAGTCAAATTTGCATAATTTTCTCATGTCTAAATCCTCTCAACACAGTCTGACCGTTGATCTGGATATTCTTCAAAATGATCTTGATCATCCATTTCAAATCTCATTTTCTATATAACAAACCCCTTTCCTTACAAATAAGGATCAAAGAATCAACATATTGAGAAATGAATTGTTGTCAAGATCATCCTTGAGAGAGCTTCATTCCTTCCTTCGATCAAGCAAGCATTCATCCACACTTTGCACACGAACTTTGGAGGCTTTGCTGTGATAAGAGAAATTCAACATCAAGCGAATACACTCTGCTACATGATGGTGAAAATGTCTTTTTCTTTCATTTCATTTGGTAATCATTAGGTTCCTCATCATGTTTGCAATAGTATAGTTTAAATCTCATATGTGTAGGAGTTTTAGATTTTAGATTTGTGCATTTGGCTATAGATTAGATTCTTTGTCAAATTGCATTTTTGTTCATCTTGAATTCAAATCTAACATCCTTTTTCCCCCTCACACAGTAATAAAAAGATCAGATCCTAGATTGATCATATAAGCACAATTTGATCAGTCACAATGAGTGATGAAGCTATCCCAAAAGTCCACTCCTGAAAGAAAATATTTTTCCCTACTATCCAACAAAATTTTCCCAAAAGAAAATACATTTGTGGTTGACACAACCCACCCGAAAAAACTAGTGATGTGGCAAGCGATTTCAAAATTTGTGACAACAACTTTGTGAAAATCCCCACTGAGCAAACATGTGTCCCAATTTGGGCCCAAAAGAAAATCATATATATAAAGCTACACAACCACCACATGGCACATTGTGTGCCTTTATGCATGAGTTGTCTTTGTCCTTTGGGCATGAAGTCATCTTGAAGTGGAAAGGAAGCAACGACTGAAAAAAAAAAAATTCAAAGGAAAAAATTGTTCACAGTTCTAGTGACTGACAGGGGGCCTTTGCTTGCAGAGGCATGAACCTAGATCTCAAGTAATTCCTAAAGTTTGATAATTTTTAGGTGGTGTGTTGGGTCTCCCAATTTCCATCAGTGGGTCGGATGAGGGTGTGTAAATTCTCATATGCTTGATCAAGATCAAGGAATTTTTGAAAAGAAATCCCTCCCAACCTTGATGAAACGACTTCTATGTGGTAGTATAGTTGAGAATGGGGAAGGATTCCCTTCTTGATCTTCTTTATAGTGGGTGATGGGCTTAAACCCTAGAGTGTTATGGAGGTTTAGATTTTGATCCCGATTGCTCCCACAATCTACTCAATTGTTAACACCCCTCCACTAATGAGAAAAGGATGGGAAAACCAAATTGGAGCATAATTTTGAACTCCTCCATGATCTCATCAACTTTCTTATTCAACACTACCTTCCAAAAAGCTTTAATTTTTTATGTGACCAGGTGGTAGGTGATGAATTCATTTTCTTTCCTCACAGCTACCCTTTAGTAAAAAATTCTAGCATCCCTTAAGGCTTCTTCAGCTGCTTTACATAATTTTGAGATCACGATCCTTGATTCTTCTACCTGAGGGGTGAATGTGTGGATAATTTGGTTGACTGTTGGGCCAACCTTCACATTCAATTCTTGAGCATCCTTTAGAAACTACAAGAATGGTTTTAGAGCTATAACTACAACTATGATTCTCTCCCAATGAGTAGATATTAGTTTTTCAATATCAAGAGGATTTCGGATCCTTGTGTTGTAGCCAATTATTGTTGGAATTGGGATTCTCTTGCTTTCATTTTTTCCTTCAATTGAATCTTCTCTTAGAGAGTGCTTGTAAGCTCAGAGTGTAGCTTCCCAACCTCCTCATTAAGAGTTAGCAAAATAGACTCGATATCTTTCTTTTCTTGTTTTGCCTTTTCTATCTTTGCTTAGTCCTTCTGAAGATCGTCAAAGGCTTGAGATTGGATGCTATCCAACTCCTACATGTCCTTCTTTTCTTGATCCTTTTCTTGTAGATCCTTTTGCATCTCATTATACATGACATATGTTTTGGCTAAATCACTTTCTAGTGTTTGTTAGTTTTTTTGATGCTCTGAACTTGTTTCACGCTCAACTGTGATATAAAATTTTAACTTTTCTACCTTGGCATGAAGCTGATCCTTCTCACTTTGGGCTTCTTCAAGCAACTTAGTTGCTTCACCCTGCTAACCTTGTAACTGTCTTAAGTGGGTCATTTCCAAATATTTTCATTTGATTTCTACTTGTAGCTTGTCTATTGTGGCTTTCATGTTTGCCAACTCTATCTTGCGCTTCTTTAATTTTTTGTCTAACTTTTCATAGTCAATGCAGACCACCTTCTAAGTTGCTTTGGCCAAAACCACTTTGTCACACAAAAGAGTTTTTCTCAAATTGAGGCCCACAACTCTGATGTCATAATCTTCAAATTTCATTTCTCCCTCTAGCTTGGACGTCAATGGACTCATAGAAGCGATCAATAGAGAATTTCACTCCTCATCAAAAAAAGCTTCCAACTTTTGAGTAGCTGGGCTTTCCGCACCCTTTCCTCACAGTTTCTACTTTGTTGCTTCCATATGACTTTGAAGACTCTATGGAGATTCAATACTATATACAACGAGTTAAACACCTTGAGGGAGACTAAAAATTGTGATGGAGAGAGAGGCCTCGGTCGTCTACAGTTGCAGAGAGGTGAAAGGGAGTGATCATAAAAAAAGGTGGGATGTCATGTGTGGAATGGGAAGGAGAGACATGCATCACAGTAAAAGGGGAAGTGGGCGGAAAAAGAGGCATTTTCTTGGAAGTAGATGGGGACTGTGAAACTTGTAACATGGATGTATCAGTGTTTTCAATGGTGCCCTTGATAGGGCGATTAAAGAATCAATTGTGGCTAATGTGGATGATGCTCGTTCAGTGCATGGGGTTTCCTCATGGGGTTCATTATCAAATATGGTTGGAGGTGTGTTTAGTATGAGGACATTAGAACCTACAGACAAAGGATTATTTTTAGAAAATGAGTGGGGAGGAACAAATAAAGATGTAGTAGAAGAAAGAACGGTTTGCGCAAGACTTACCCAGATTGTTAAAACCAAAAATCCCGATGGAGTGAATTTTACCTCTTCTTCTCCTCTACTTGATATGCTTGGTTCGCTTAAGCCTTGGACTCATATATTTTTTGTAGGAAAAATAGGTGGATTCAGATTCTTTGATGGTCGATCCCTTTGAAACTTGGGCCCTTGCAGCTATAGCAAATCTCTTTGGGAACCCTTGGGTCCATTTTCCCTTTGGCAAGGTGCTAGTGGAAAATGTGATCTGCGAGCCTTTGTGTTTTGACCCCTTTTCTTTCTTTTTTCCTATGTCAGGCTCCTGAGGCTAGGATGTGTAGAGTGACACTTCCTTCGGTCCAATCTCCTAATTAGATTCAGGATTACTATCATCGGTTTTGGCCTCAATGTCATATATTTGGTCAAAATTTTCATCGTGTGAATTAACATATCCATACAAGGTGCTAAGGTTCTTTATTTCCTACTGATACTTCTAGAACTTAACCATCTTCCTTTTCAACCATACCAAATGTTTCATCTATGTTTTGAGGGACTTGCCCATTTGGGTGCTTTATCATAACTCTAACACCTGAACATAGAAGTCGAGCCATGGGCGTCACACATATGGTATAAAGGATAGGTCAATGTAGACCTCTTCCTTCTTCTTTGTTGGGTTCTTTCTTGACTCGAAATATTCTCGCTCTTCATTTTTTATAGTTGGAAGATGCCCCATTGGATTATATCTCCATGCATCACAAATGAGAACTAGGCCTAGGCGAGCCAATTTGCTACTCAACACATCTTGCTCTTCCCTTTTCACAAGTGTTACCTGACTTTTGGTAATGGTAAGGGGAAATGGGTAATCAGTGCTAGAAAAGAAGAATACCTGAACCAAAAATTAGTGCCATATTTTTTTAATTATTCCAACATATTTTTGGCCACTGCATCAGAAAAATCAAAATACTTCTAGCTCCTCTCCTTCCTGGGCATGAAAGTCAAACCTTCCTAGAAGATCATGCATAAACCTTTTCCTTGTCTTCAAAGCCGTAAATATAAGCGAACATTATGAAAACAACTTGCACATCTGATTTGAACTTTCTGCATACTAGAGGGAAGACGAGTTGCTTTCCATCCGGCTTCTCATTTATTTTATCCATATAAAATTTTAATTGCTTGTCTCTTGTTCTCCATAAATCTTCCATTCTTCTATGTTCAAATCTCTCAGGACCCAGTTTTAAAGGATACACAACATATCCTGGATGGCCGCTGCACTGATTATAACCCTCAATCTGTTGCCACTTATAACCCCTATTTCTTTATCCAAACTTTTCACATATGCATCCACCAGCTTTGGGCATGGATGTATGGAGGGCAATACAAATTGTGGCAAACCACAATACCAGAGTCATGACACAAAGCCCTTGTTTGACCCATGGGTGATCATTCTCTGCATTGCTCCTTCCCTAAGGTTTTTAGGGTTTACATGCAACTTTGGTCAAAAATATTATCTATGAAATATTTAACTGCTTCCTCCCTAATGAGGTTTCCTAGTGCCTTTATGGTTTTAGTATGAGAAAAATTCTAGTCTTCCGATGTTAGGGCACTAGCATACGAACCCTTTCCAAAGATGTTTGTGTAGATTGGTCTGGTAGATAAGAGTCCAGCCTGTCGACTAGAAGATGATGCCTCTACTATTGTTGCATTGAAGGATTTGCAAAAAACTTCTTTAAAGCAATAGTTTCTTGAGGTTTTCGATACTTAGCAAAAATTTAGTTTTGGGTGCATTTAATTTCCGCACATACATGCAATAAGGAATTGTCATTACCACTAGCTCACTAAGTTTTTCCAATGAGGCAATACATGTGGAGTGGGATTCGTATCCCTCAAGAATACCAATCTTGCTACGAGAATGTAATTAGTACATTCCTTTCAATGCCCTTTTTACAAATAAGCCTCGAGCGACAAGAAGAGTATATTTAACAATGGAAAGCATGCTTCGAGCAATGGAAAGGGACTTCAAAACAAAATTAACATTTAATTTGATAGAGTTTAGCCCTTTAAGAAATTTATTTTCACATAAGCGAAGTAGGTTGGTGTCGATGATGATGATGGACACATGGTAGCTATTGGTACATGCGAGCATTTACTCCCAATGCACAAATTAATTTCTCAAAGCTTGGTTTGAGATCCTCTGTATGATTTATTCTTTGCTTCTTAGTGAATTAATATGTTTTCCATCACTGCCTAATGGGATATAGTTTTTTTGTTCGTGGAATCTCTGACACATATTTTTCTATAAATAGCGATACCACCTTAGCAAAAAAATCACTGAGTTAGCATTTGAGCTAGTGAGCTTATCCTATTGCATTTTTCATTCCACTAGCTTGTAGCTTTCTTTATGCCATCATGTCTGGCCTAGGTACCCCAGTTTATCTCTTGAGCCAAAAATTATAGAATTCCTTTGTAGATGAAGTCAATAGTGAGAGAATTAAGTGCCTAGTATGAAAGAATGACTGCCTCATCATCGTGGAATTCAAATGGGTACTTGGGAAGGATTATGTGAAAGATGAGAACCAGTCGTGGTGCAACTCTAATTTTATATCCCAGTTCATGGCTTCCTTGCTGGATTTGGACATTTCCAAGCCCTAGATTATTGAACTATTCCATGCTATGTTCAATTTGAAATACTTAGATGGGCTTAGTGAGATCATGCAAGTAGCTATCCCTAGTGTTGACATTTCGACCGCCATGAATATGTGTAGGCACATCAATTTTTGGGAAGCGGTGCCTTGGCTTCCCTTTCTCACTGGCTTTTAGACTATGGATCTCGAGAGGCATCACACACTATCCCAACCCGCGGCCTCTTTTCTTCTAAGGTTTTATAACATGGAGCATATTCTTGGGCTGAATTGGAAGAATCATTTCAAGTTCCTGGTATATAGTTGTGGTGTCGAGGATTGAGGTTTGTGCCATGCCTACATGTGTTGTGTTGTGTGTTGTTAACCCCTTTACTTCCCTATTGAAGAAAAACTTGAAGAAATGACATTTTGACTATCACAACAGATGTAGGTTTTAATTGCACTACCATTTTGTGTTGCCTCCTCTTTTTGGGCTTCCACAAGAAGGCTTCAAACTTCTCTCGAAGCCTTAGGCTCGATATGTGTATTATATTGTAAATATTTTCAATGAATACAAATATAATACTTTCTTCTATTCATGTGTTTACTCTCATGGCTTATTTGCCAAAATAACGTATTTTACAAAAAAATTACATATGGTACATAGTTGTATAAATTTAATGAACCTATGTGTGCTTCAATGGAATAATTTTAGATGAATGTCATTTAATGGTATATTGAAAACATTTTCATTCAGATCCTCCATATCATACGCATTTCTTTCCTTGCATGCATGGATTTGGAAAGGACCTCTCCATAGTGAGTCAAACATAGAATGTTGCCTTGGTTTTGTAGTGCGTTCATCATACTTTAGCACAAGACTTCCCTACCAGAAATCTAGGTTGGAGGCCTTTTTATCAAACCATCATTTGAATATCTATTGGTGCTCGATCATGGCATCATACACATTTTCTATTTTTTCCTCAAGGCTCAAAAGTTCCACCAATCTCACCTCCATTCCACTATCCTCTTCAACTTCTAAAACTTTCAACAGTTTTAATGTCAGAATTTCTATGGAAATGGTAAAACCACCTTTCTTTTCCATACACTAATTCATAGGGAGAGGATTTTATGATTTGCTTAGGTTTAATTTTGTTAGCCCATAAAGCAGCTCGCAAATTATTATGCCATTCCTTCTGGTGTTTAGACCCAATGTGCTTTATTAACCTAATCAGATTGTTGTTGGTCAATTTTTCTAACCCGTTTCCTTGCAGGTAGTAATTGGATGAAGTCTTGAGGTATAAATCATGCTTGAGAGTGAAGTCCAACATCCCAAAGCCTACAAAGGCTCATGCATTATTAGATATGATGGTTTTAGGTGAGCTAAATCTTGCCACTAACTCCTCAAGAAAGTTAACAATTCCTATTTTTGTAGCATTTTTTAGGGAAACAACCTTCATCCCTCTTGTGAAATAATCATTCATCATCAGTATCCACTTATGGCCTATGCTGGAGATGGGATTGATCATCTTGAAAAAATCCAGACCCCATTGTGCAAATGGTTTCTCAGTAACGACTAGGGTCAATGGCATGTCGGAGTTCTTTCGCTTGCCAACAAAATATTGCCACTTAATACACTTTTGCACTAGGTTATGAGATTTGGAGAACATGGAAGGATAGTAATAGCCTACTTGCATTATTTTTAAAACAACAGTCTTGGTGGAGAAGTGCCCACCTTCAAGACTATTGTGGAATTAATCTAAAACCGTTTCTACTTGTGGCTTCTCTAAGAAACAAAGAAGGACACCATCATAATTTATTTTAAATAAAATCCCTTCAATTAGTACATACCTAGTGCCTTGTAGTCAGTAGTAGTGTCTTTTGTGAGGTGTGTTAGAAACCAAGATCAAACATGCAAGCTAGAATACCTTCCACATAAGAGAAAAACAATAAAAAGCAAGAGCTTTGCATGAAGATGTGCAAATTGATATATTAAAAATTAAGAAATTACATGAGATGATTTGATTTATAAAAGCAATGTATGCAACCCTAATGTTGACCTAAAAGGGAACCCTAGTGTACACACTTAATAATTGATCAATTATTAATGTGCCTAAGTTTAGCTTAAGTAACTAAAGGAATAAGTGACTTAATTAATTAACCAATATGATATAATTAATTAAGTGGAATAACTTATTACTCTAACACCCCCCCTTAAGATGAACTTAGGAAGTAGCTAAAACACTAGAAAATAGATGCATGAAAGCAAAGATCGGTCCCGACAACTAGGCTTGATCAGGTACCCATGTACAAATGAAATAATGAGGTAGAGAAGGGAAACCCAGTAGGACAAAACCCCCTATAATGAGATGACCTGCTGCAAAGAAGCACTGGAAGAACACTATAGAGTAACACTGGAACCGCAATTTGACAAGCAAGGAAAGATACTTCTATTTACAAGAAACCATATTGGAATCATAATAATGCAACAGTAGACCCGATGCCACAGAACACTTGAAAAATCCAAACGGGAACAACCTTGGAATCCATAAAGCAACAATAGATGATAGGATGACAGAATATGGAAGCCATGTATCTCGATGTCGATGCCAAACTGAGACTGAAACTCTTCCATGGGAATAAGTACCATAAAGACTCAGGAACATTAACCACAAATTTAGTGGCCCTCAAACTGAGATGGATCCGATGCGGATCTTTAACCATAGGCTCTCAATTTAAAGTGTGAACCGATATGAATCTGATATGTGTCAAGCTAAGAAAAAATGTGACCAAAAAAAATGAAGAAACTAGATTACAACCCATGTGAGTTGTCATCAAGAAACAAGATGATGATCAAAGTGCATGCACACTCTAATCAGATTATAATGCAAGAAACCCCCCTGATGGAACTTTGTCAGTTCATTTATTACAATACCCAATGATTGCAAAAGGAGAGAATGACCAAACATGCATAAACAAAAAATATAAATAGACCTCAAATCTGTGTAGAGGACTGAATCATCTTTCCAACGTTGCAAGAATGGCGAAAAAAGGATCACCGAGTCAAAGGATATGCCCTCCAGAATGAAAATAACAACATCTGAGTTCAAGGACCTAAAAAATAAAATTGGCACAAAATTAGATAAAACTACCTACACCACTGTATTGACGTCAAAATTAGCTTTCCAATGGTATCTTTTTTGCGAAAAAAGAACACTGTACGCAAACATTACGCCTAATTTTGTAAAAGTGCTCCAATTTGGCCAATAAGGCCTACAGGCAGCCCAGGGGGCTAAAAACATTTTGGCCCCTAGTCCTGTGCGCAATGAGGGGTTGGTAGATTAGGGGCTGGAGTGGAGCCCATGGTTGCCGATATGACCTACGAAGGTGCTAAGGCCGGTGCGAGGGGGCTGAGGCATAGCCCTCGGTCCTCAATAGGACTGCGTGTAAAGGCGAAGAAGCCCGCGAGGGCTGAGCTTGGGCTAGCAGCAGTTGAAGGGGGAGCCACCGGCAGTGGCGGTGGGCCAGCAGCCACCTGGTGGCCGCCCGTTGGTGCCTTCCATTATCATTGGTAGCATGAAAACCAATGGTAGTTTTCTCATTTTTTTGATTTTTTTCCAAAAATCATGCCTTGGGGAGCGTGCTAGGGAGGCCTACGACCACCCCAGGAAAAATGTTTTGCCTTCTGAACCAACTTCACCAAAATCGATGAAACGAAGGGCGATCTTAGGGTTTTGGGGTGCTGCGAACGCAATGGTAGTGTCCATTTTTCTCCAAGATGCTCCAAAAAATAGACTACCCCCGAAGCTTCCAAAAAAACACCAAACTTGAAACCCTCACATATCTGGCAAATGATGACCAAAATCTGCAAAATAAAAGTCAATCCTAACTTTTTCCAATGCTCTAAATCCAATGGTGAAGCTCGATCTAAACCAAAACGCCGCATAGATGAACTCAAGGCATGATACCCTCGAGGAACCCCGAATGAACTCTATAATGATTTTCTCCAAAATCTGAGAAGGGGTTGCATGTCAAGGCTCTGATACCATGTTAGAAACCAAGATTAGACATGCAAGCTAGAATACCTTCCACATAAGAGAAAAACAATAAAAAATAAGAGCTTTGCATGAAGATGTGCAAATTGATATATTCAAAATTAAGAAATTACATGAGATGATTTTCTTTATAAAAGCAATGTATGCAACCCTAATGTTGACCTAAAAGGGAAACCCTAGCATGCACACTTAATAATTAATCAATTATTAATGTGCCTAAGTTTAGCTTAAGTAACTAAAGGAATAAGTGACTTAATTAATTAATCAATATGATATAATTAATTAAGTGGAATAACTTATTACTCTAACAAGGTTGGATGTTGGTTGGGTACTACTCCTTTTGCATGAATCACGTCTGATCATCCACCCATGACTCGTTGGACTCGAACTAATTTGTAGAGACCTGGTTAGTCCCTTCTTCCACCTAGGAGCTTAATTCCTACATGAGGTGTTCACAAATACCTCTTCCCTGAACCATCTTGGTTATCTCACCTTCAGTGATGTATTCACAAACACTGGGATGGGTGATGAGGATGGTGATTCTGTTGGATGATACAAGGTGTTAGAATTTATTTAGGCTTTTAATGATAGCAAAGACCTACTTCTGAAAAAAATTGTACCTAGTTTCATATCCTTTGAGAGGTCTAGAATGAAATGCGATGGGATGTTCTTTGCTTCCCTCATCCTTCTAAGTGAGCATGAAAGCTATGTTGTGTTGGCCACTACAGACGTAGAGCAAGAAATCCTTGGACAAGTTTAGGCTAGCTAATAGTAGGGTTGTGAAGATGGCTACCTTTATTTGCTTGAAAGATAGATTTCCTTCAAGAGTCCATTTAAACACTAAATTCTTCTTCAATATCAGCATGATAGGTCTCTCTATGCCTGTGAAGTCCAACATAAACCGACTAACAAAGTTGATTTTTCCTAGAAAATATTTTAGCCCGTTTTGGTTGACTAGCAGTGGTAGCTCTATTATAGCCTTCACCCTTTCAGGGTCTATGGTTATTCCTTCCTTTGATACCACAAAACCAAGTAGCTTTCCTTGCGGCACTCTGAAGACACATTTCTTGGGATTGAAAGAAATCCTGAACTGTTGACACTTCTGGAAGATATTTTCTAGATGATAAAAATGATCATCCTTTGATTTTGACAAAAAATAGCTAGGTTGTCTAGATATATTAGGATGATCTAATTGATCAATCCATTGAAGACGATATCCATCACTCTTTGAAAAGTGGCACCCGCATTGGAAATTCTAAAGGGAATTTTTACATAAGAAAACATTCACCACTTGGTGGTGAACGTTGCTTTGTGTTGGTCATCCTCTTTTACGTAAACTTGATTATACCCTGAAAAGCCATCAAGCAGTGAGAACATTTTCAAACCAACCATAGTCTATAGAATCTTCTCCATAGAGGGAAAAGTGTAGTGATCTCTTAGCGAGGCTTTTTTCAAGTTCTTGAAATCCATGCAGAGTCGTATGTTTCCATTCTTCTTCCACACTAGTAAAAGATTGGATACCCAGGTGGTATGTTTGATCAGGTAAATGATTCTTGATTCGATTAATTTTGTAAGCTCCTACACCATTAGTGCCTCAACCTTTGGATTCACCAACCTTTGTTTCTATCAAACTAGTTTCAAGCCTTCAACCAAGTCTATAGTGTGCTAAATTATTCCTAGGTTGTATCCTTTAAGATCATCATAGGTCCAAGCTACAACCCCATCATATTTAACACATAGACCTTTCAGTCTTTCCTTGTCTTCTTGTGCGACATCTCTTCCAAATTTTAACTTCCTGACATCGAGGTCCTCATAGTCTCTTTTGTTGGTAGTGAATCTTTATTTGTTATTTGTCACATCTTCGTAGTCGAAGAGATTTTTGAGAGAAATCAAGCCTTGCAGGAGCTTATTGATTTTTAATTGGATCACTTGTCTTTCACTAACCCCTCTAGCTTTAGATTGTGAATGATTAGAAGCTTTCCCTAACTTTTGTAGAAAAATGACAATTTGAACGTCATCCTCAAAAACTTGCCATTTTGATCATTGTCGAGTATTGATGATCTGACAATGGTCTGTATTGCATTCTATTTTTTTGTTGATTCAGGGGTTGGCTCAAACTATGAGCCAATCAAAGCCATATGATGTAGGAAAAAATTCAAGGATCATGGGATAACCTGTATGTTAAAAGCTTCAAATCACTCGATTAGATCCCATATTCTATGTTTATAATACCTCATTCTTACATTTTTCATGGCTGCCTATCTACGAACTTGGTTTACGACCAACTCTAAATCTCTGAACACTTGTATTATCTTCACGCCCATCAATCTATGAGAATCAAACCATGGATCAAAGCCTCATACTCTACACCATTATTTGAGGATGAGAATTAGAAATGAAAGGCTTTAAGGGTCTCTAATCCAGTCAAAGATACCAGTCGGATGTTCGCTTCAGAACCAATTTTGCATTTGGTGCCATCAAAATATAATGTACATAGAATATTGTGGCCCGGTCCGCTAGGTTCCCCCTACTCCTTTACCAATCTCAGGAAGAATTGGTCATAGTCGAAGATCACATAGGTGCCTAACTTGGTAGCATGGAATTTTTTGAATGGGTGGGAATCAATAATATGTTTCAGCAGGACCTCCTCTTTAGAGGTTTGGTCACTTGTGTCCTTTTTAGCTTCTAACATTTCTACACAATACATCTCCTTTTTTGAGGAGGTATGTGTTGCTTCAAAGCATAGAATCACATTATCTACTATATGTTCATGGTGTATGGATTCAAACAGGATCTTCATCTTCACCTCATGATTCATCTATAGTATTAGATGAGACCAATCAAGCACCAAGTATCCACCAGGATTTTCCATGAAGTCCCTTGAAAGACACATCCCAAAAACAGGGGGAATATCTATTGATCTTACCCCTTATTTTTTTGTCCTTGATGACAAAGTCACAAATGATGCAATGGTATCTCAATTTGATTGGCATGTCCTCATATGCTTGCATTGAATTATTATTGCCTATTATGCTTCATAGTTTACAGGGTTATATTGGTATTCAGTTTGTTTCATTTACAAGATCTTCATGCTTGTTCCTATTCAAATTAATCATGTTCTTGATGATCATGTTTCTGGTTATGCATGATATTCATTTACAGATGGTTATGACTATATTGGACTGACAGTGTTGATAAGGCATGATACGGGTTATTCAGGTTGATCATTTTCAGATTAATCATATTTTGAATGGTCATTGGCTTTTTGGACATGTAGTTTGTTTTAGATATAAAGGTGGCATTGTTACCATCACAAGTCTCTGGTTTTGACATTATCTCATTGCGATCAATCACTTCATAAAGTGATTTGGTATTGAGCAACATTATTATTGTTTGGTAGTTGATCATAGTATCTTGACAGGTTCAGTTTTTGTTTTTCAGTTTGATCATTTCATATTGATCATACTGATCATTTGTTTCCAGGCATGAATCTTGGTTTTAGGTTTCTATATATTGATTCTAATGTGGATGGTGTTTTTTTAAGTTTGATAGATGACTTTAGTCTCAGGATGATTCTTTCTTACTGCTACCACAGGTAATTTTTATGTCTCGAAGGCTATATTGGTTTGGACATTATGGTATTTACTATTATCTCTCTTAAAGACATAAAGGAGTCAGCTGTGAAAATTAAGTAAACCCTATCGGGTCTCCTTAAGAATTTGATAGAAATAATAATACTTCTATCGGGCTTTTGTTTTTGACTTAGTGATAATTTTTAATCATACATTTATCTTGGCTAAAGCATTTAACCTTCGACAACTAGCATTTCATTATAATTTTTGTTTTGTGAATATCCTTGAAGTAACTCAAGGTTGATATTACCTTCAGTGAGGATATTAAATTATTTATATCTTACACCAAACATGGTGTCGAGCATTAAAGTGATATGAAGTCATTTTTCTAAACAAAGAAATCGGGATCTTAATGGCCATGAGAACATTATTAATCGAGCATTCAGGTACTATAGTTTAAAAGCCTTTGAGGAAAAATCTTGGGGAAAGGTACTTTTTTAGAGCTTAAAGGTGTTGATCACATTAAAAATGCGATGTTGCTTTTATCTTTGGTAAATCTCACCTTATCGACCTCTTTACATTTACCCTAAATTTGACTTTGAAGTAAAGTCACATGAATAAAATATTTGGTGGCAGCGACAACTTGGAGTAAAGTTTATTCCATTGTATTCTTGGCTGACTATAGAGAATTCGATAGCCATCATTCATCTCTGACTCTTTCGGAATTTTGATAGACTTGGAAATGCCATAATGTTAATTAGATGATTAAAAGAATCGACATGTTGATGTGAAGGTAATCATATTGTCGGAATACTTGGCATTTCTTATGACCACAGACTTGAAAGATTATGATACGTTTGATAATCATTATGTCTCTGTTCATCGGACTTTAAAGTTCACTTTACTTTGGTAAAGTCATCGAATGACTTGGGAGAAAGTAAGTTAGGGAAAAGTTTTTGATCATTCACTTTTTGCTAGGGGTTGAAACCCTTGCTTCAGCCGCCACTACCATAGTAATTGTTTTATTTGCTGGACACCTCCATATGGTGATGAGTGTTAGATGTGTAACAGATCTTGTTATGATGATTAATTGCTGCTACTCTGATGAAAGTTGGTGTAGTTCACGATAAGAGCTATGGTGTGGTTGGTTTCTTGGTGTGTCATCTCTCATTAGGCGAGGGCTCGAGCTAAAAGGAGATTCATTGTTTTTCTCCTTCATCTGGGTTGGTAAATGCTTTGTTATAGATTCACATGCATTTTTTTTGGATTCGTGCCTGCTCAAGTATCATTTCCATCAGTTGGTGTTTATATTTGCAAATTTCAATTACTTCTTTTGGCTTGAATTTGGAAAGGAAGTTATTGGTTTCTTGTTCAATTCTGAAAATGATTTATACATGGAGGGTTCTAGTTTCCTATTATGATTACCTTTAGATTCTATTAATGGTTAAACTCTTGATGAAAAATGCATTTTAGTTACTAAAGATAAAAATGATACCCTAATAGAATGTCATTTCTATTTATTATTTCAATGAGGGTTTTTATCTTTCAGTTGATGGGTAGTCAGGCATTTTGTGAAATATGTCATTATCATTGCAGATTCAAAATGGACTTATTTCATGTTTTACAAAAAATAATGATTAACTACATAAGGATTTTTGAAAATAGATTTATATGGTTTTTTTGAAAGAGGGAAAGAATATTTTACTTGTGCATACGTTACTACATTCATATCTGGGTTATGAAAAATCTTGCAGTTTGGAAAAAAAAAAAAAAGCGTTACTTGAAATATACTTGTGTGATTTTGAAATGACCTTTTGTATAGGCATTACATAATATTATTCTCCATCTGTTGATCATCATTTTACTAGTTCAGCCTTCTAGAAATAGTACGAGGTTTCATATTCTTTGATATTCTTTGATGTTCTTGAAATATATATAAATACAGTGATGATACAATGTGATATGTTGTTGAAATTATAATTGTTATTCATTCAAAAAGAGATAGTGAAAAAACTCTGTAATATAAGTTTGAAAACATGATGCAGAGTATAATCATAAAAACCTTATTTATTTAATATTTTAAGGATTTATTTTGAATCTTTAGGGTATTAGATAGAGAGGTATGATTGAGCTAAAATGAAACAAAGAGATCCTCTATGTTATTTTTAATTCTTTAATCTAAAAGGGGTTCATGTTCCTTGAGATTGGTGTCTCTAAATGAGGGGTTGGTGCTAAGAAATTAGCCTATAAGGCATTGTAAACAGTTATTTGAAAATACAAGCCAGAATAGCAGCAGTTTACGAGTGGTTTTTCTACCCCAGGAGGGTTTTCCACTCAACAAATCTTGTGTCTCTTGGTCTCTCTTGTGGTATCTTTACTTCTTTATGTTAATATTGTGATATGCATTGTTTTACTATCATACTTCTCATTTGAGTTATTAGTGGTTACATTCAATTTATGGATGATTTAATCATTGAAATATTGAGAGAATAATTTAGTTTTATTTCATTTTCTAAAAATTGTTAAATCGGTTCATGACACTGATTCACCCCCCCCCCCCCTCTCAGTGTCTTTTTCACTCCAACAATTGGTATCAGAGTGTAGGGTCCTCTGATAGGTCTAAACAACCTTGGATTGATTCTCATTTTGAAGTTTATCAATGATGTCACAAGTTCAAGAAAGCATTTTTGTATGAATGATATAGATTGTGTTTTATGAAGACATATTTGTTCTATATTGATCTTGGTGTATAGAGCCATACCCATGCATAATTCTAAACCACTTAGGGTTTCATGGTCATGGAGTATTTGTCATTTGATACTAATAGTGATAATCTAGTTGATAAAGATGAAGATAACTTAGTAAGTGACTTTGAAAAAGCATTTGGTGAAAAATAATATGAAGATGATGAGTATGAAGTTGATCTGGAAGGAGAACTTCTTTTTGCCTTAGAAGAACTTAAAAGGCTTAAACAAGAAAATTAGGAACTTAAGGTACAACTTCAAAAGATTATTGATACTAATTAGGCATGAAACCAAAACTATGATAAATCTGAAAAGATTATTGAATCTCTAAAAGCTCAAATGGTTGATAGAAAAAGGGTTGAAGAGGAATTGGAAGTCAAGCTAAAAGACAAGGATGAAGTGTGCAATAAAATAGGATATGAGATTCCTTCTTTAAGGAAATCTTCAGATAATGATTCCTTGCTAAAAGAACTAACTCTTAGAGATTATATGATTATAAGTCAGAAAATTGAAATTGAAGAATGTAAGATGATAGCTAATGTTGTGAGTTTTGATTTGGAGATCAAAAATATTGTTTGTCTAAAACTTGAAGGAGAAGTAGTTGCATTAAGAAAAGATCTTGAAAGTGTCAAGATTCAATTAGGTAAAAATCATAAATTTGACCATAGTACTAATCTATTGAATGATATATTGGACAAGAAAAATAATTCTAAGGATCCTACAAGAGTGGGATATGAGGTTGGAAAAAATTTTGGTATCAAAGATGAATCTAACAAGGAAATTGTGTTTGCAACAACTGATGGGAAAATTTTCAAGTCTAGGCATATTCCTAAGAAGAAAATAGATTTGAGCTATCATGCTCCAGAGACTAATAGCAAGGCTGTTAAAAGATTTTTAGGTTTCTCATCTACTGAGAAGTGTCAATCAATAAGGTACAATTAATCTCAATTCCATGGTTACTGCTATTCATGTCATGTTTTTGGACATAGGCCTAGAGATTGTGAAAGTTATGCCAGAAATAATTATGAATGAAATATGGGAAATAGTACTTATAGTTTGTCAAAATAGAATCATGACGCTATGTGTTATACCATCCACAAAGTTGGTCATGTAGCAATTAACTGTTGGTGGAATGATAAGATTGGTAATAGAAAAATTTATCGTTCTTTTGGTTCAGATCAAAATGTCATATGTTATAGATGTAACTGTTTTGGACATAGAGCTCAGGCTTGTAGAAATCATGTGTTGAAGTCATCTAGACATAGCAAAAGGACTAATACCTTGACCAAGCAATAACAGGCAGATACCTTGGACAAGAAGAAGATAGGTGTTAAGAAGGTTTGAAGAAGAAATGAAAAACAAGAGAAGGATGGATTAAGTCTTTTGCATATTGCACAAGTGACCTCTACTAGTGCATAAAGAGAAGCATGAAGTTAGGGGGAGTTGTCAAATGTTTTATCTCTTACCCCTAGAAGTTTAGGAGGTATATTGTTTGTCGACAACATTTAATTCAAAAAATCTGATACTTCTTACTGTGGTATAAATCTTTGATTCACATGTTCACACAGCTTGAAGATTTGAGAATTGTTAAAATAATTCAAACCTAGATTTGAGTTGGGTTATCAACTGCATTTATAAGGTTAAATGATGATTGTTTATAGTACAGTGCATTGTCATGTTGACACAGTCCTGTGGTGTTGTGTTTCTGCTTTGACAATACATGCTTAGTTCATATTTTTGAATGTTATGACTGTCGGGTTTACTAATAGTGGATTGTGGACATTAAAATTGTTTCCACTGTGACAAGTTTATACTGTTGAAATGTGATACATGTTAAAGGTCAATGAAAAGTGCAGTAGATATGCATTGTGAACGTTTGACATCACAATCCAAGGTGATTATTTCTACAAGAATTTTTAGATTAATGACAATATCAGTATAATAGTAATATCTATTTGTTTGGCACCTAAATATCTTGGACAGTGTGTGGTAACACTTGTATTTTGATGCTTGTTGATCATGGAACTTGCACTTTGGATTATGCTCATCATTTCTCAGGTTTTATTCATTATGGTTATTAGTGTGTCAATGTTTTCTTTTACTGTGGATAAAATATGTATGATGCAGTAATAGTGGTTGGAGAGCAATGATATAATGCTTTGATTTCTCATTTTTCTTCTTCATTTGGTGTTGATGTGTTGCTACAACAGTGATGTGATCTTTTTTTTTGCTTATGATATTCATGCCATCTTGGTTGTCCACTTTTGCTGCTCTAGATCATTATATGCTATTGGCTCTTGTTGCTTTCTAGACTATGATATATATTTTTGGGCAGTGATCTAATTTTTTTCTCTATTATATTCCCAATTATTTTTCACAGTGGATACTTATCTTTCTTGAACTATTAGTAGATTGGATTAAGAAGTTTGACATGAAAATTCAATTTTTTTTTTAATCTTATTTTGGATGTTGGGGTTTTTGGCTGTAATGGTTTGTCTTGGATGCATCTTGGTGCAAAGCCTTTCAAATGTCTTGGTGGTATTTGAATTGGATACTTGTGTTTATATTCCTTACAAAATGTCAGTTTGTGATGATTGCTAACCTTGGCTTGCTACTTTGAAACAATGACTCAATGTATCTGTGCTAATCAAAGCATTTGTATTTCCCTATGAGGTGACAATGGAGGATGGAGTTTAACATGAAAATAAACGTTCCAGGGTAATAGGTTTTTAGTCTTCAGGTATCATTTAACAACTGGGTTTGTCGCATTATAATACTATGTTGTTGATATGGACTGATTTTTTTTGAAAAGAATATATTGTTATTCTTACTATGATATCAACATAATCATTTGGTACATATCAGGGTATATATATATCTACTTGAGGCATTACACATTTTTTCCACCCTTTGTCTATGATGCAAATAGGGGGAGAGAGATTTTTGTTTTTCCATCAAGGACAAATGGGGAGTTTTTTAATCTCGCCCCTCAGTTGTTTGTCCTTGATGGCAAAGTCACAAATGATGCAATGGTATCTCAGATTTATTGACATGTCCTCATATGCTTGCATTGAATTATTTTTTCCTATTATGCTTTAAAGTTTACAGGGTTGTATTGGTATTTAGTTTGGTTCATTTACAAGATCTTCATGCTTGTTCCTATTTAGATTAATCATGTTCTTGATCATCATGTCTCTGGTTATGCATGATATTCATTTATAGATGGTTATGACTATTTTGGACTGATAGTGTTGATAAGGCATGTTGTAGGTTATGCAGGTTGATCATTTTCAGATTAATCATATTCCGAATGGTCATTGGGTTCTGGACATCTAGTTTGTTTCAGATATAAAGGTGGAATTGTTACCATCACAAGTATCTGGTTTTGGAATTGTCTCATTGTGATCAATCACTTCATAAAGTGATTTGGTATTGAGCAGCATTATTATTTTTTGATAGTTGATCACGATATCTTGATAGGTTCAGTTTTTGTTTTTTCAATTTTATCATTTCATATTGATCATAGTGATCATTTGTTTCCAGGCATGAATCTTGGTTTCAAGTTTCTATATATTGATTCTAATGTGGACAATGTTTTTTTAAGTTTGACAGATGGCTTCAGTTTCAAGATGATTCTTTCTTACTGCTACCATAGGTAATGTTTATGGCTCAAAGGCAATATTGTTTTGGACATTATGGTATTTACTATTATCTCTCTTAAAGACATAAAGGAGTCATCTTTGAAAATTAAGTAAACCCTATCGATTTTCCTTAAGCATTTGATAGACATAATAATACTCCTATTAGGATTTTGTTTTGGACTTAGTGAAAAGTCTGAATCATACATTTATCTTGGCTAAAGCATTTAACCTTGGGCAACTAGAATTTCATTATAATTTTTTCTATGAATATCCTTAAAGTAACTCATGGTTGATATTACCTTTAGTGAGGATATTAAATTATTTATATCTTATACCAAACATGGTGTCGGCCATTAAAGTGATATGAAGTCATTTTTCTAAACAAATAAATCAGGCTCTTAATGGCTATGAGAACATTATTAATCAAGCATTCGGGCACTATAGTTTAAAAGCCTTTGAGGAAAAATCTTGGGGAAAGGTATTTTTTCGGAGCTTAAAGGTGTTGATCACATTAAAAATGCGATGTTGCTTTTATCTATCGTAAATTTCACCCTATCCGCCTCTTTACATTTACCTTGAATTTTACTTTGAAGTAAAGTCACATGAATGAAATATTTGGTGGCAGCGACAGCTTGGGGTAAAGTTTATTGCATTGTATTCTTGGCTGACTATAGAGCATTAGATAGCCATCATTCATCTCTAGCTCTGTCGACATTTTGATAGACTTGGAAATGGCATAATTTTCATTAGATGATTAAAAGAATCGACATGTTGATGTGAAGGTAATGATATTGTTGACATACTTGGCATTTTTTATGACCATGGACTTGAAAGCTTATGATACATTTGATAATCATTGTCTTTGTTCATCATACTTCAAAGTTCACTTCACATTGGTGAAGTCATCGAATGACTTGGGAGAAAGGAAATTAGGGAAAACTTTTTGATCATTCACTTTTTGCTAAGGGTTGAAACCCTTGCTTCAGCCACTGCCACAATGGTAATATTTTTGTCTTTTGGTGGATGCCTCCATATGGTGATGAGTGTTAGATGTGTAACGACTCTTGTTATGATGATTACTTTCTGCTACTTTGATGAAAGTTGGTACAACTCTTTGTAAGAGCTATGGCTTGGTCAGTTTCTTGGTCTATCGTCTCTCATTAGGTGAGGGCAGAGCTGAAAAGAGATTTGCTATTTTTCTCCTTCATCTGGGTTGGTAAATGCTTTGTTACAGATTCACATGCATTTTTTTTTGGATTCATGCTTGCCCAGGTATCATTTCCATCAGTTGGTATTGATATTTGCAAAATTTAATTACTTCTTTTGGCTCGAATTTGAAAAGGTAGTTACTAGTTTCTTGTTCGATTCTGAAAATGCTTCATACATGGAGGGTTCTAGTTTCCTATTATGATTACCTTCAGATTATTTTAATGGGTAAAATCTTGATGAAAAATGCATTTAAGCTACTAAAGATAAAAATGATACCCTGATAGAATATCATTTCTATTTATTCTTGCAATGAGGGTTTGTATCTTTTGGTTGATGGGTATTCAAGCATTTTGTGAAATCTTTCATTATCATTGCATATTCAAAATGGACTTATTTCATGTGTTACAAAAATAATGATTAACTGCATAAGGATTTTTGAAAATAGATTTATATGGCTTTTTCGAAAGAGGGAAATAATATTTTACTTGTGCATATGTTACTACATTCAGATTTGGGTTATGAAAAATATTGCAGTTTGGAAAAGAAGAAGAAGAAGCATTACTTGAAATATACTTGTCTGATTTTGAAATGGCCTTCTGTATAGGTGTTACATAATATTATTCTCCATCTGCTCATCATCATTTTACTAGTTCAACCTTTTGGAAACAGTACGAGGGTTTTAGATTCTTTGATATTCTTTGATGTTCTTAAAATATATATAAATACAGTGATGATACACTATGATATGTTGTTGAAATTGTAATTGTTATTCTTTCAAAAAGAGATAGTGAAAAAGCTCTATAAAAAAAGTTTGAAAACATAATGCAGAGTATAATCATAAAAACCTTATTTATTTAATATTTCAAGGATTCATATTGAATCTTTAGGGTATTAGATAGAGAGGTATGAGTGAGCTAAAATGAAACAGAGAGATCCTTTGTGTTATTTGTAATTCTATAATGTAAAAGGGGTCGGTGCTCCGTGAGATTGATGTCTCTAAATGAGGGGTTGGTGCTCCTTGAGTTGGTGCTAAGAAATTAGCCTATAAGGCATTGTAAACAGTGATTTGAAAATTAGTTTAGGAGTGGTTTTTCTACCCGAGGAGGGTTTTCCACTTGACAAATCTTGTGTCTCTTGGTCTCTCTTGTGGTATCTTTACTTCTTTATGTTAATTTTGTGATATGCATTGTTTTACTATCATACTTCTCATTTCGGTTATTAATGGTTGCATTCAATTTATGGATGATTTAAGCATTGAAATATTCAGAGCATAATTTAGTTTTCTTTCATTTTTAGAATTTTTTTAAATCAATTCATGACACTGATTCAACCCCCCCTCTCAGTGTATTTTTCACTCCAATAATTGGTATCAGAGCGTAGGGTCCTCTAATAGGTATAAACAACCTTAAATTGATTATGGTTTTGGAGTTTATCAATGATGTCACAAGTTCAAGAAATAATTTTTGTTTGAATGATACAAACTATGTTTTATCAAGACATATTTGTTCTATATTGATCTTGGTGTATAGAGCCATACCCGTGCATAAGTCTAAACCACTTAAGGTTTCCTGGTCATGGAGTATTTTTCATGGCTAAGTGAAAGAGAAATAAAGGTCAAAAGAAAATCCCTATTGTCAAGAAAAAAGTGAATCAATCAATCCCTGTCAAGTCTTGTGAAGTCTTGTCTCAAGAAATACCCCTGTCATTTGATACTAATAGTGATCCTCTAGTTGATAAAGATGAAGATCACTTAGTAAGTGACTTTGAACAAGATTTTGGTGAAAAATAATATGAAGATGATGAGTATGAGGTTGATCCAGAAGGAGAACTCCTTGCTGCCTTAGAAGAACTTAAAAGGCTTAAACAAGAAAATGAGGAACTTAAGGTACAACTTCAAAAGACTATTGATACTAATCAGGCATTAAACCAAAACTATGATAAATCTGAAAAGATTATTGAATCTCTGAAAGCTCAAATGGTTGATATAAAAAGGGCTTAAGAGGAATTGGAATTCAAGCTAAAAGACAAGGATGAAGTGTGAAATAAACTAGGATATGAGATTGATTCGTTAAGGAAATCTTCAGATAATGATTCATTGTTAAAAGAACTAACTCTTAGAGATGATATGATTATAAGTCAAAAAATTGAAATTGAAGAATGTAAGAGGATAGCTAATGTTGTGAGTTTTGATTTGGAGATCAAAAATATTTTTTGTCTAAAACTTGAAGGTGAAGTAGTTGCATTAAGAAAAGAGCTTGAAAGAGTCAAGATTCAATTAGGTGAAAATCAAAAATTTGACCATAGTACTAATCTATTGAATGAGATATTGGACAGGAAAAAGAATTCTAAGGATCCTACAAGAGTGGGATATGAGGTTGGAAAAAATTTTGGTATCAAAGATGAATCTAACAAGGAAATTGTGTTTGCAACAACTGATGGGAAAAGTTTCAAGGCTAGGAAAAGTTTCAAGGCTAGGAAGATTCCTAAGAAGAAAATAGATTTGAACTATCATGCTCTAGAGACTGATAGCAATGCTATTAACAAATTTGTAGGTTTCTCATCTACCGAGAAGTTTCAATCAATAAGGTACAATTAATCTCAATTCCATGGTTACTGCTATTCATGTCATGTTTTTGGACATAGGTCTAGAGATTGTGAAAGTTATGCCAGAAATAATTATGAATGGAATAAGGGAAATAGTACTTATAGTTTGTCAAAACATAATCATGACACTATGTGTTATACCAGCCACAAAGTTGGTCATGTAGCAATTAACTATTGGTGGAATGATAAGATTGGTAATAGAAAAAATTATCATTCTTTTGGTTCAGATCAAAATGTCATGTGTTATAGATGTAACTAGTTTGGAAATAGAGCCCAGTCTTTTAGAAATCATGTGTTGAAGTCATCTAGACATAGAAAAAGGACTAATACCTTGACCAAGCAACAACATGTAGATACCTTGGACAAGAAGAAGATAGGTGTTAAGAAGGTTTGGAGAAGAAAAGAAAAACAAGAGAAGGATGGATTAAGTCTTGTGCATATTGCACAAGTGACCTCTACTAGTGCATAAAGAGAAGCATGAAGTTAGGGGGAGTTGTCAAATGTTTTATCTCTTACCCCTAGAATTTTAGAAGGTATGTTGTTTTTTGACAACATTTAATTCAAGAAATATGATACTTCTTATTGTGGTATAAATCTTTGTTTCACATGTTCACACAACTTGAAGATTTGAGAATTGTTAAAATAGTTCAAACCTAGATTTGAGTTGGGTTATCAGCTGCATTTATAAGGTTAAATGATGACTGTTTATAGTACAATGCATTGTCATGTTGACACAGTTCTGTGGTGCTGTGTTTCTGCTTTGACAATACATGCTTAGTTCATATTTTTGAATGTTATGACTATCGGGTTTACTAACAATGGATTGTGGACATCAAAATTGTTTCCACTATGAAAATTTTATACTATTGAAATGTGATACATGTTAAGGGTCAATGAAAAGTGCAGTAGATATGCATTTTGAACGTCTGACATCATAATCTAGGGTCATTATTTCTACATGAATTTTTAGATTAATGACAGTATTGGTATAACAATAATATCTACTTGTTTGGCACCTAAATATCTTGGACAGTGTGTGGTAACACTTGTATTTTGATGCTTGTTGATCATGGAACTTGCACTTTGGATTATGCTCACCATTGCTCAAATTTTATGCATTCTGGTTATTAGTGTGGCAATGTTTTCTTTTATAGTGGAGAAAATATGTATGATGTAGTAATAGTGGTTGGAGAGAAATTATATAATGCTTTGATTTCTTAGTTTGCTGCTTCATTTGGTTTTGATATGTTGCTACAATAGTGATGTGATATTTTTTTTGCTTATGATATCCATGCCATCTTGGTTGTCCACTTTGTGTTCTCTGGATCATTATATGTTATTGGCTCTTGTTGCTTTCTGGATAGTGATATATATTTTTGGGCAATGATCTACTTTGTTTCTCTATTATATTTCCAATGGTTTTTCATAGCGAATACTTATCTTGCTTGAACTATTGGTTGAATGGATTAAGAAGTTTGTGACATGACAATGCACTTTGTTTTTTGAGCTTATTTTGGATGCTTGGGTTTTTGGCTGTAATGGTTTATCTTGAATGCATCTTGGTGCAAAGCCTTTCAAATGTCTTGGTGGTGTTTGAATTAGATACTTGTGTTTATATTCCTTGCAAAATGTCAGTTTGTGATGGTTGCTAACCTTTTACAAGGCTTGCTACTTTGAAACAATGACTCAATGTATATGTGCTAATCAAAGAATTTTTATTTCCCTATGAGGTGACAATGGAGGATGGAGTTTAACCTGAAAATAAAAGTTTTAAGGTAATAGGTTTTCAGTCTTCAGGTATCATTTAACAACTAGGTTTGTTGCATTATAATATTATGTTGTTGATATGGACCGATTTTTTTTTGAAAAGGATATTTTTTTATTCTTATTATGATATCAGCATAATCATTTGGTACATATCTGGGTATATATATATCTACTTGAGGCATTACACATTTTTTCTACCCTTTGTCTTTGATGCAAAAAGGGGGAGAGAGATTTGTGTTTTCCATAAAGGACAAAGGGTGAGTTTGTTGATCTCACCTCTTAGATGTTTTTCCTTGATGACAAAGTCACAAATGATGCAATGGTATCTCAGATTGATTGACATGTCCTCATATGTTTACATTGAATTATTGTTGCCTGTTATGCTTCAGAGTTTACAGGGTTGTATTTGTATTTAGTTTGGTTCATTTATAATATCTTCAGGCTTTTTCCTATTTAGATTAATCATGTTCTTGATCATCATGTTTCTAGTTATGTATGATATTCATTTGTAGATGGTTATGACTATATTGGACTTACAGTGTTGATAAGGCTTGATACAGGTTATTCAGGTTGATCATTTTTAGATTAATCATATTCTAAATGGTCATTGGATTCTGGACATATAGTTTGTTTTAGATATAAAGGTGGCATTGTTACCATCACAAGTCTCTAGCTTTGACATTGTATCATTGCGATCAATCACTTCATGAAGTGATTTGGTATTGAGCAACATTATTATTGTTTGACAGTTGATCATAGTATCTTGACAGGTTCAGTTTTTATTTTTCAGTTTGATCATTTCATATTGATCATAGTGATCATTTGTTTCTAGGCATGAATCTTGGTTTCAAGTTTCTATATAATGATTCTAATGTGGATAGTGTTTTTTTAAGTTTGACAGATGCCTTCAATTTTGGGATGATTTTTTCTTACTGCTACCACAGGTAATGTTTATGGCTCGAAGGAAATATTGGTTTGGAAATTATCATATTTACTATTATCTCTCTTAAAGACATAAAGGAGTCGACTTTGAAAATTAAGGAAACCCTATCGGGCTTCCTTAAGGATTTAATAGAAATAATAATACTCCTACCGGGGTTTTTTTTTTGACTTAGTGAAAAGTCTGAATCATATATTTATCTTGGCTAAATAATTTAACCTTGGGCAACTAGCATTTCATTATAATTTTTGTTTTGTGAATATCCTTGAAGTAACTCAAGGTTGATATTACCTTCAGTGAGGATATTAAATTATTTATATCTTATACCAAACATGGTGCCAGGCATTAATTCATTTTTGTAAACAAAGAAATCGAGCTCTTAATGGCTATGAGAACATTATTATTCAAGCATTCAGGCACTATAGTTTAAAATCCATTGAGGAAAAATCTTGGGGAAAGGTACTTTTTCAGAGCTTAAAGGTGTTGATCACATTAAAATGCGATGTTTCTTTTATTTGTGGTAAATTTCACCCTATCGGCCTCTTTACATTTACCCTGAATTTGACTTTGAAGTAAAGTGACACGAATAAAATATTTGGTTGCGGCGAAAACTTGGAGTAAAGTTTATTGCATTGTATTCTTGGCTGACTATAGAGTATTCGATAACCATCATTCATATCTAACTCTATCATAATTTTGATAGACTTGGAAATGGCATAATGTTCATTAGATGATAAAAAGAATCGACATGTTGATGTGAAGGTAATGATATTGTTGGCATAATTGGAATTTGCTATGACCGCGGACTTGAAAGCTTATGATACATTTGATAATCATTATGTCTCTATTCATCAAACTTCAAAGTTCACTTCACTTTGGTAAATTCATCGAATGACTTGGGAGAAAGGAAGTTAGGGAAAACTTTTTGATCATTCACTTTTTGCTAAGGGTTGAAACCCTTGCTTCAGCCGCCATCGCCATGGTAATCTTTTTCTCTGTTGGTGGATGCCTCCATATGGTGATGAGTGTTAGATTGTAATGAATCTTGTTATGATGATTACTTGTTCCTACTCTGATGAAAGTTGGTGCAACTTACCGTAAGAGCTATGGCATGGTCGGTTTCTTGGTGTGTCATCTCTCATTGGGTGAGGGCTTGAGCTGAAAAAATATTCATTTTTTTTCTCCTTCATTTGGGTTGGTAAATGCTTTTTTACAGATTCACATACATTTTGTTTTGGATTTGTGCTTGCTTAGGTATCATTTCCATCAGTTGGTGTTTATATTTTCAAATGTCAGTTACTTGTTTTAGCTCGAATTTGGAAAGGCAGTTACTGGTTTCTTGTTGGATTCTAAAAATGATTCATGCATGGAGGGTTCTAGTTTCCTATTATGATTACCTTCAAATTCTATTAATGGTTAAAATCTTGATGAAAAATGAATTTCAGATACTAAAGATAAAAATGATACCCTGATAGAATATCATTTCTATTTATTCTTGCAATGAGGGTTTTTATCTTTTGGTTGATGGGTAGTCAGGCATTTTGTGAAATATTTCATTATCATTGCAGATTCAAAATGGAATTATTTCATGTGTTACAAAAAATAATGATTAACTGCATAAGGATTTTTGAAAACATATTTATATGGGTTTTTCGAAAGAGGGAAATAATATTTTACTTGTGCATACATTACTACATTCAAATCCGGGTTATGAAAATTCTTGCAGTTTGGAAAAGAAGAAGAAGAAGCATTACTTGAAATATACTTGTCTGATTTTGAAACGGCCTTCTGTACAGGCATTACATAAGATTATTATCCATCTGTTGATCATCATTTTACTGGTTCAACCTTCTAGAAATAGTATGAGGGTTTTAGATTCTTTGATATTCTTTGGTGTTCTTGAAATATATATAAGTACAGTGATGATAGACTATGATATGTTGTTGAAATTGTAATTGTTATTCTTTCAAAAAGAGATAGTGAAAAAACTCTGTAATAAAAGTTTGAAAACATAATGCAGAGTATAATCATAAAAACCTTATTTATTTAATGTTTTAAGGATTCATGTTGAATCTTTAGGGTACTAGATAGAGAGGTATGAGTGAGCTAAAATGAAATAGAGAGATCTGTTGTGTTATTTGTAATTCTCTAATCTAAAAGGGGTTGGTGCTCCTTGAGTTGGTGCTAAGAAATTAGCCTATAAGGCATTGTAAATAGTGATTTGAAAATACAAGCTAGAATGGCAGCAGTTTAGGAGTGGTTTTTCTACCCAAGGAGGGTTTTCCACTCAAAATTTGTTGTGTCTCTTGGTCTCTCTTGTGGTATATTTAATTCTTTATGTTAATGCTATGTTATGCACTATTTTACTGTCATACTTCTCATTTCATTTATTAATGGTTGCATTCAATTTATGAATGATTTAATCATTGAAATATTGAGAGCATAATTTAGTTTTGTTTCATTTTCTGAAAATTTGTTAAATCAATTCATGACACTGATTTAGGTGTGTTTTTCACTTTGGCTTGTGGGATAACACTCCTTACCCTATTGCTTCTTATAGATGATATAGAATCTAGAAGTCTTCTCCTCCAAGGTGTTGAGGCAGTTAACTGGGAGTACTGGAAATGGCCTCTGGAAGATGCTCTTGTTTGAACTCGGGGCATGAGATTTCCATCCTTTCTTATTAGTCTGATTTATGAAATATTTTTGACTTGTAATCAGACTTTTGGAAAAAATCGGGTCCCACTGGGCGTACTAGAAAAAGAACTATTGATCATAAAATATTGCACCTCTCTGACAACTTTATGGGAAATTCAGTGAGTGGGGGACCAATTTGTGCCTCACTAAATGACCTCTCAGGATTTTAAAGAAAGTTGACTCTTCCTTGTGTTTGGGGGAAAGGGGTAGAGAAAAATGCAAATAAAACATAAAAATGGAAATGCACCAAATTTTTTACAACATTTCAAACTTTAACTATCTCTTATAACTGATGAGATGGACACAAAATGCCACATACCCTTCATTGTTGGGAAGAGAATGAGTAGAAAAGGCTAGAAAAATCATAGTGCAGTCTTTCAAATCTCCTCGTGGGAAGCATCCATTAAGGTCCAATAGAAATAAGAAACCCTAAAGATTAACAGGAATAATCAAATATTCACAAAATCCTTCCTCCTTTACAACATAATATAAAAAATGACATATCTTTTATAGAAAATTAAAGAGTATAATGGACATGATCCAATTTCTAGAAGATAGCATTGAACATAGAAACTAACATGATGTAAAATAATTATCTAGAATATCAATGCAAGGCTTTAACACAATGCTCTCAACATAAACAAAATATGAAAAGAAACCTGGCAAAGGCCATAAAATTCACAATCCCAATATTTCTCCCTAATAGATCAAAATTTTATGATATATTAACTGAAAATAGAGGTTGGATGCCAATCCGATGATAGTCTAAACAAATACAACATGCCAAAGGGAATAAATAGTATTATGTAAAACCTTCCTATTTTTGAGAAAATATAACTCCCTAAAACATTATCTATATTCTTCAAAAAAAAAATTTGAAGAAGCTCCAAAACATTTTTCTTTATTGCTGCCAACTCTTATTTGTAGCTAGGAGAAGAGGACACCACCACAATTGACCAAGGAGAAGAAACCACCAGATGTATGAATCTAATAACTCACAATATGATCCTAGAGCTTGATTAGATCACAACAATATTCTCTCATAAAGTCTCAACTACCTCAATAATTGTTCTGGATATTTTGCAGATATACTGTCATAAGAAGATTAGATCCTAGATTGATTGTATAAGCATAATTTTATCAGCCATGGTGAGTGATGATGCTATCCTAGAAGTCCACTCCCGAAAGAAAACACTTCACCTTGCTATCCGAAAAACTTCGCCTAAAAGAAAATACATCCGTAGTTGACACAACCTGCCTGATGAAACTGTTGATGTGGCAAGCTGGTAGGTGATTTCAAAATTTGTGACAACTTCACAAAAATCCCTGTCAAGCATACATGTGTCCTAACTCGGGCCCAAAAGAAAATGATATATATAAAGTTGGACAACCACCATGTGGTGCATTGTGCACCTTTATGTGTGAGTAATCTTTTTCCTTCAGGTGTGGAGTCATCTTGAAGTAGAAAGGAAGCAACGAATGAAAACTAAAATGTTCAAAGGAAAAAATTATTCCACACTGCCTTCTCACCATTACCTCATTACTCATAATGATAGGTAGTGTATCACTATTGTCCATGGATGTTGACTATCAAAAAAATTTCTCAAGAATCACATTCGCAAATAATGGTATTGACTACCATAAACTAGTAAATAGAGAATATATGATTCCTATGCCTTCCATTCACCAGTTTAATAACCTAAATATGATCAAGGGGGTTTCTTGTATGAGACTTATTAACACAGTCTCAAAATGTTGTCTTCATTTTTTGATCTAATCTTTATTATTAACTCATCTAAACTTATTTATCAAACACATAGCTTCAGAAAATGTTCTATCTCTATCATGCAAAATATGGTTAACCATGATTGCATTATCATTGAACCATTTTCTTTGAACAAAATAAAACCCTATACATTTTCTCTTGAAACCTAGTAGAAGATTTCCTACACAGCTTCTAGAAAATCTTATGCATAGCCCTTTGTGGATTCTTTGTACCCTAAGACTAAATATTCTCAGTATATCAAAAGGTGTACTAAATAGCTCCCATCCCTTATACCATATTGGAAAATCATTAAATAGCTTTAACTTTCCCTTGGACATCACGTAAGAGCTTCATATGAAACAAGTCTTCCACTAAAATGTAATATCGTGTTTGTTGATGCAAGAAGAAAATAATGAAATGATATAGACAACCATACTCAAATGACAAATCTTAGTATATAGATAGTTGCGTGAAAGATAACTAGTCCCAAAACCCATAGGAATTTCCCTTCCCATAAATTTTCTCAAGCATTTATTTGGCTAAAATATCTAAGCAACTCAAAAACCCTAAAGAAAAACTCCATACAATTTTACTAAGGATTTAATAACAGAAAAACCCTAGTAATAGAGGAAAACTTGGAAATTTGTATCAATAAATATGTAGGTTATGTTACGTATGAAGGTGTGAGACTGCTACAACTCATTGCAACGTAGGAAGAATACTGATGGAATCCTTAAAAACCTCCAAACGTACCGTTAATCCTGCCCCCAACGTGCCATTAATCTACCTGGTATTGCTTCTTGGAACTTTCAACTCCACCATACAATCAACATTTCAATCCCATTAAATGAAATCCCTAAAGAAACTCACTGCTACATGAGAAAAGCTAACTAAAAACAAACTCCCCCTTTGGCACCCTAAAAGACTAAGTCCTCTTTTCATTTATTTTTTAGTTTATTTCCATTTTTCTTCCTTTTACCTTGACTTTTCACCATAAAAACTTAATCCTTTTTTCCCTTTCATTAAAACACTTTAAAATTTAGCATTTTTTATTTTAATAAATTTCTTTTAAAACTTAAAGTGTTAACATCTTTGGCAACCTCTAATGGAGTTTTTCTTGCTAAAATTTAGTGACCAACCGCCTTAAACCATCCATTGGGCATAGGAGTCATGAAGAAACTTTGAGAAAATACCAAACATCAAACCTTGCATACTACTACAACACACTCAAAATAGTGTTTGACACCTTCCAACCCACCTAAGAAGACTCAAAACTAGAGTGAAACCCACTGACCAATTGTGCATTAGAACTTGGAGGAATGAAAAGATGCCTAAAACCTACGTGCAACAACACTCCTTGACCCAAATAACCTAATCTAATATATACAAAAAGTAGATCATACCTCAAAAACAAAGTTTGAGATTTATCCTATTGACTGGGATAGGAAGTATCTCTCCATCCATTTTAGACAGCTGAAAGGCATTATGCTATTTATACTCCATAATCATGAAAGGACCACTCCACATGGCATCAAACTTCATTTGTTTCCTAGGCCTGCTCTTAAGTTCATCCCATTTGAGCACTACATCTCCTTCGTTGAACACCCTTGGTGTTGCCTTCTTGTCAAAATATTTTTTCACTTGAATTAGGTGGAATTCCATGGTTTTCATGGCCTTATTTCTTGTTTCTTCAAGCTCCAACAACTATGCATATCTAACTACCATGGGGTCTTCTTCTTCAAACATCTCAAGATGATTGACTATGTCACTTGTGCTGGGAGTTCAATGGACAAAGGAATCCTTGCTTCCTTCCCATATACCAGCACATATGGAGAGTTGTCAATGGACCTTTTAGGTATGATTCTATCCACCCATATAGCATATTTTAACTTGGTGTGCCATGTTATTTGGTTATCTTCCATTGTTCTCTTAATGATCTTGATCAAATTCTTGTTAGCGGACTCAACCAAATCATTTCCTTGAGGATAATAATTTGCTAAAGTACTCAAGAATATACCTTGTTTTACAGCCCACTCACTAATCCTTGCACCAATGAAATGCAAAGTGCTGTCTAAAATAATGGAGTTGGGAACTCCATACCTTGTTACCAGCTCCTCATAGAAGTTCAAAACAACACTTTTAGTTGCTTCTTTAAGGGTTGTAGTCTTTTTCCACCTTGTGAAATAATCCATAGTAGTGAAAATCCACTTGTTACCAACACTAAATGGAGGATGTATTACCCCAATGAAGTCAATACCCCACTTCATAAAGGGTTGTTCAACTTGTATGGGTTGCAAAGGAAGATCTGGAAGTCTTTCCTTTCCTACAAACATTGCATATTTGACACATTTTCTTCCCCACGGATGGGAATCTTTGAAAAGGCTCGGCCAGTAGTACCCAACCCTCATAATTTTCCAAGTTGTAGTCCTTAGAGCAAAGTGACTACTAGTAGTTTTGTCATATGAAACTCATGGAGTACCTTGTAAACTTGGTCAATATCTACGCATCTCAATAAAACTCCATTATGATCCTTTCTAAAATGCTCTAAAATGCACATCATTGACAAGTACAAACAAAATGGACTGCAATCTAAAATACCTTCTTTTTGCCTTGTCCAAGCCATGTGGACACTCATCAATTTGAAGAAAATGTACCATTTCTTGTGCCCAACTAGTACCCAATGATGGTGCAATAGTTTTTGAATCATTATTTGTCATGACGATAGATTCTTCTTGAGTTTATTCACCATTTTCCAACCCAATAGCTAGTTGTTCACATAGTCTCTTACCTCTTACCAGCTTTGTAACTTTGATTTCCACATTGTATTCCATCACCTTTGTGATCCACCTAGCCCTTTTTTCACTCAAATCATTACTCAACAAGAACTCTTTAACGCTTGGGTGAGAAACCATTAATTGAATCTTATTATTGGAAACCAAATGATGAAAATTATTAAGACTTCTAATCACAACAAGCATATGCTTCTCAACAAAAGAATATCTTTGCTCATAACCCTCCAAGCCTTGTCTAAAAAATATTATTAGTTGCTCTAAACCCTCTTCATTTTGTTGTACCAACATAGCAGAGATAGTATCTATGCTACCAAAAGCATAAATGATTAAATCTTTGGAAAAATTAGGATTTACCAATGTAGGTGCTACTGTTAATGCTTCTTTGATGGTCTCAAAAATATTTTTTCCATCTCTTATCCAGCTGAAACTTACATTCTTCTTCAAAATTGCAATTAGAGGTCTCAAAAGATTGGCTACATTAGGTATAAACCTTCTCACAAAATTGATTCTACCAAGGAAAAATTTTAGCCCCTTCTTATGACTGGGAAAAGGTAGAGAAAGAATGAAACTTACTCCTTCTGAATCAATGGTTATTCCATGTTTTGAGACCACATGTCCAAGGATTTTACCTTCATGGACAACAAAGATGCACTTTTGGGGTTAAGGGATATGCCATATTCCCTACACTTGTCAAACACTTGCCTTAAATGAGAGAGATGCTCATCAACATTTTCTGAAAAAATAGTTATGTCATCAAGATAAACCAACACCAACTTGTAAATTAAACCTTGGAATGCCATGTCCATTTCCCTTTGGAAATTTGCACCAGCATTAGACAAACCAAAGGGAATTCTCTTGTAATCCATTATTCCCTACTTTTTGGTGAATGTTGTTTTATACTGATCTTCCTCTTTCACTAGCACTTGGTTATACCCAAAATGACCATCAAGTAGAGAAAACCTCTCTGAACCTACAACAACTTGTAGAATTTATTCCATAGAGGGTAGCGGGTAATGGTCTTTGAGTGAGGCCCTATTCAAGTCTCTAAAGTCCACACAGAGTCTTATCTCCCCATTTCTATTCTTAACAGGAACAAGGTTGGAAACCCATGAGGTGTGTTTGATAGGGAAAATGATATTACCCTCAAAAAGCTTATTCAATTCTTTTCTCATGAGTGGCTCAAGCTTGGGGTTCAAAGGCCTTTATTTTTCCCTTACTGGTTTTGTGTTTGGCTCAAGTTCAATGGTTTGTTGGGAAATATTGGGGTCAAAGCCTTTCAAATTAGAATATTCCCAAGAAAATATATCATGAAACTCTTGACAAAGTGAAACAAAAGCTTTTATATCCTCTTGAGAACAAATCTTACCAATCTTAAGAATCTTACCTTTGAAAATTTCAACCTCTTCGCAATGTTCTTCCTTGATATGCATGCTAGTTTTTCCCCTTTTAAGATGATCATATGAACTAGAAATAGACTCTAAAGTGACCAAACCCTTTGGTAACTTGACTTTTTCTAGCTAAATAATCTAATCACCATACTACTATTGTAATTTTTCTTGATTTCCAGCTGAAAACTTAGCTTCCTCAAGCAAAAAAATTAAGAACCTATTCATCACTCTGAAAGACTTGCCAATGAAAATTATTATCAGGAATAGATGACCTTACTACTACCTTAACATACTATTGTACCTTATCCTTTTCAATGTCACTTAGAATATCAAATTGAGCACCTATGGCAGCCAACCTATCAACATGCTTGTTTTGACTTCTAGGTACAAATAACAGATTAAAACCATCAAATTTCTCTATCATATCCCATACCCTATGCTTATAAGACTTAAGTACATCTTATTTGGTCACATGCAAGTCTCTTACCTAGTTTACAATCAGCTCATTATCACCAAACACTTGTAGGCATCTTATTTTCCTCTTCCTTGCTAATTCCAAACCCTATAAAAGACCTTCATACTCAGTTGTATTGTTAGTACAACTAAAATAAAAATGAAAAGTTGAATAATACTTTTCACCTTGTGGAGATACTAACATAGCACCCCCACTAGCCCCATGTCTACTTCTTGAACCATCAAAAAACATCTTCCAAACTTCGTTTTTCTACTATTTATTCTGATGTTCATTTCTCTTTTCAAGGTTAGGAATGATAGAATCTTGCTCATGAATCATGTAAACTCCTAAGTCTACCTCTTCAAGGTTTTTTTTGGATCAACTTCAATGTTTTCAACTTACCATTCATCTAAAAGAATGTCTAGAATACTCTTAGTTTGGGTACTTGGCTCTTGGACAAAAATATACTCATCATAGTCAAAACTAGCACAGTTAACATTCGAAACACAAGGTACATATGAATCTACATGATATTTTTCTATTGAATCATATTTAATAGTCACTTTGGTTCCATATCTTGTCCTAAACAACATATGTTACCAATTTGAAGATAGATAGCCACCTATCTTAGCATTGAAATCTCTTGAAAGACAAAGAGAAAAATAAGGTGGAAAGTCAATTACATAAACATCATGTAGAATGGAAAAGTTGGGACATGCATGTAAGGTAATATTCGATTCTTTAATAACCCCTACAATATTAATGGTTGTCCCATCAATTTGGACTACCCCTTTTTCAAGAGATTGATATCCCAAACCCAACCTATCAACAATTTGTTTAGGCATGACAAAACTACTAGTCCTTGAATCAATCATCCAATTATGAACAAGGCTATTTCCTATAATCAATGACACATAAAAAGGTGGTGGCTTGACTTCTTTGCTTGGAAGTCCACTACTGTTTTTGGGTATATTGGTAAGTATTGCCTTGTCTTGGTTAGTGGGATGCTCATTTGACACACTCAAACTTGATAAAGCGGATTGCAACAAATCCCTTCGCCCTGGGATAGACAAAGAGTCCCACATACACATGATAACATTTAATTTCTTCATATGCTCAATAATATTTAAAGGATAAATTTTTACCTTTTAATGGGCCTTCATAACAACAGTATCTCCTTGCAAATGTGCTAGTTGGGACTGATTCCCAACCTATTCTTTGGTAGTTCCTTGCTGATTTCTTTGAAGTATATGTGGTACATGAGATGTAGACAGACAAATAAACTCTTTTTCTACTCTAGGAGCTTGATAAGGCTCTTTATTTGTTGGTTGTCCCATCTCAAAACCTCTATTTTTACTCCTTGTGTTAGCTGTTATAGAAGAATAGTTCTGGTTAACTCCAAAAAACTCCTCTCCTTGCTAATTTAGAAGTGTAGTGTCACTTGGAGGAGGTTCTTGCTATCGTGAGGGTGTTTCATTAGGTGTATTTGGCTGCAAGCTAGATACATTTTGAACCATTAAGGCTTGGTTAATCACCCCATTTGAACAAGTGGACTGCTTATGGAGGTGATTACAAGGGAAACACCACTCATAATATTGAGCAAGATTATTTTGGACAAGAACTAACATTGTAGATGAGCTTGGCACATTTGGATTATATGACTAAAAAGGCCTTGGGTTAAGAACTTTTTTTGGGCCTTAGTAATTTTCTTAATAGGGCAGCCTATTTGCTTGGTTTTGGGGTTGGTAAGGCCTATAGCTTTGAAATTGTTGTTTTTTTATGTTAACCAACTCATTCCCTAATGATTGAAGGATGCCTTTTATCTCTTGTAGCTCAGATGAATAGGCTAGGATAGCTTTATCTTGAGTAGGAGCAGCTGGTATAGGGGCTATTTGTGCTATTTGCATAGGCATTATTGGCTATATATCAAGGAAAAATGGCATTGGAGGTCTTGGGGATATTTTCCAGGTTGTATAAGGTTGTTTTCAACTCTAATGGCTACCTCATAAGCACCCAAAAGTGTAGTTCCACCCATAGAATATATCATAATTGATATATCGCTATTTAAAAACCTCAAATAATACAAGAAAGCATTATCAGGTGAAGGCCTTACCAAACGTGAGAACCTATCCCAAGATTTTGAAAATAAGAATTGAAATCTGTCATATGTTTGTGAGTTGCTCCAACAATGACAAGTGATCAGACTTGTCTTCAAAAATCTTACAAAGTGCTTCTCCAAGCTAGTCCCATGTAGTGATTGAGTTAACAACCAAGCTTCTAAACCATTAAAGAGATTTTCCCTTGAAAGATACTACCAACAATCTAAGAGCTACATTTTCAACAATTATATGATGGACTAAACACAAGTTTTCCATATCATTGATGTGTTCAATGGGTATCGTTTGGTCCTCTCTAGTGAAGAAAGGTATGTTCTTGACAGCTACCATTGGCATATCATCATGTTGAGCCAAATTCAAAGGGATTCCCACATCAAATTGTATGAAGCCTACTGGATAGGGGCTACCATAGGGTAACAAAAGTGTTTTCTCATAAAATGAGCAACAACCCTCACATAAGGTGGATTTGATTATGTTTTCCTTGATGAAGGAGGAGTTCTTCTTGTGGTTCTATCTTGTCGCCTTGGTGGAGATAGCTACAAGTACTCAAACAAACTTGCACTCCTTATTTGTATCCTTCTTGTCAGCTATTACAACAATGGTTTTGCTAATTTTCCACACCTAGAGTTACCAAATATGAAGATTTCAACCTCTTAAAGGTTTGAAAGTTATTGGTTGCATATCAAAGCCAACAATAAAAAAAAATTATTTAAATTGTTTTGGTTCAAATAGTCCCACCAGGTGTGCCAAAAACTATTATCACTCAATATTGAGCCCTTCCTAAGTTGCATAACTTAACTTATTGGTGAAACATGTGATCCTTTCCAAGTTTGTGGGTCACCTATGATGAAAAAGAACCTCCAGAGAGGATTGGTTTCCCTGATACCTTGCCTAAAATGGACCAAACTATTTCTTTACTGAGAAAAAGGATAGAGAAAAGACTTTAAAAATGAAACCTAAACTCCTACTGAGGTGATGCACTAAAAAATATGTTTGTTTCAGACCTAAACTATTATTTTTTCACACAAGTAATCAATGTTTCAGTTGTTTGTGCACAACATTAGTTTTTGACATATCTATGTATAAGTATTTTATTGAAAGGTCTATGTTATTTTGTAGTTTTAGAAGGAAGAGAGGTGGTATTCCTCACAACTAACCTCTATTTGAACTATGACACAAGCAATAACCTACACAAATATACCTTCCTTGTTTTAAAATGACAAAAATAAGATATTCATTTGAGAATTCTAACAAAAAATCATAGAAAATGACATCAATTACCTCAAAACCATAATAGAAACAAAAAATTTTGAAGGCCCAAGATGGTCAAATTTTATTGATGAAGAGGTGTTTACAACAATACATGATCTAAAATCTGTATTCCTTGCTTGACAATGTGTTACAAAGAGTTTATTTTCAATCTAAAAATTGAAAATGTGAGTTACAATACACAATAAAAGACAAAAAAGAAACCTTTTTAGTTTACAATGTTGTTTTTGAAAAGTGAAAGAACTGAAAATAAGATGAAAGTAGGTGTGATTTTTAGCCTAGAACCACTTCCTATCCTCTAGTGGCTTGTTACAATGAATAAATGACATGTGTCAAAGCTTTATGAACAAGTCAAACTTCTCTTTGGGCATTGGAAAATTGTTTGCCTACGTTTAATTCTGACTTAAAAACATAGCCCTAGTTGTACATTGAGGAAGAGAATTGGAAGACCTTTAGCTCCTAGATGCTTGCCTCCACTCTTAGATACTTTCAACTACTGCCATAAGTGCTTCCAACTGACCAAACCCACCTCACCCTACTTATAGGAAAAGTGCTAGGTATTTGAAATGGTCAAAAAACTCTTTGGGCATAGGAGAAGTTCAAGGAGAAGTTTAAACTCTCAACTGATTTCATTAAATCTCCTTCATCTGGTTCCTAGATGCTTTCAACCCCTTCTTATCTAGGTCACCTAACTGCTGGTATAACTTCTCAATTTCTTAAAACTACTTAATGTCTTCTTCGACTTCCATTCAATGCCTTCAAATCCTCTTACGTTAGGTACTAGATGCTCTCTTAATTTAAATTGTTATGATATCCATTCTATTGCAACTACTCTTTATATTGTTTGAACTCATTGTCCTTGAATCATGCTTCTTCCTTGATATTTTATTTAATAGCCTCATGGACTACCATATCTGTGATTACCTTTTGCATCTACTACCAATATTTTACATCATTATCCTTTCAACATTTCTTTTATTGATGATATCATTTCACTATCCATTTCTCGTTTAGTAATGAACCCATTTGTATCCATTTGACTATTGTATTATAGGACTTGAATGCACTTTCAATCTCTACACACCCAATACTGCCTTGTGATGACTCACACCTATGATTTGACAAGGATTCACTATTATGATTGTTAGCTTTCCTATATCATTCAACTCCTTGTAGAATATTGTCCCCATGTTTTTGAATTTTCCTTCTTAGGGGTGCTAAAATGAGCTAAAAATAGTGTTGATGACACAAGCAACACAAACAGGTTGCCCTTTGGGGATGAATGTTTATGCACTTTGGTTTCTTGGAACTTAAGATGCATAACACAGTTATCACACAATTGGCTTCCCTCATCCCCTTTAAGATATTGAGTTCTCTCTTCACCATTTCCTGACAAGAACTTGAAGTAATAGTTTTGATGCAACTAATGTGATTGCATAATTGAGCTATAGCTCCAATTTGGTAAGAACAAATATCATTTCAAATACAAATTAGCCCCCACATAACTATATTTTCAACAGCGAAAAACTTAAGTGTAGCACTTGCCATCTTCTTCCTTCATACTCCTCCAATTGGTTGATCTGTAACAGTATTAATCATGCAACATGCACTATGATCTTTGTGGAAACACTAGCATACTGTTGTCATTAAGCCCTTTGTACTTATACTTCAAATTTATTATGCTCACTTGATCATACTATTTCCACTCTCAAATTTTGCCTCTGCACTTTTAGAAGTGCACCTGAAAATCTGCCTAAATGACCTACTTTGGAAGGTTGTAATTTGGAGCCTATTGATTTTCAAGCCAAACCCCTTGGTGGACCCACTCACATGACATATGTGAATGTGTGTGCCAATTTTCAGCTTCCCATGATGAGTTTTGTCAGTGTTTTGAAAAGTGAAGCTAGACGGTTTTGGCACTTTTCTGCTGTTTGCAAACTTTCAGTTTTGCAAAGTGGCCTCTTGTTTAGGTTAATATTTCACAGCTAGGTGATTGTCATGACAAAAATATTATTGTTCTCCATTCTTCCCACATTCATATGCTCCCTTTTCTGATTTTAGAGCCTCATGATTTGATTTTCTATTTTTACCAGGCCAAAAACAAATGCAATTTGTTCCGTTTTGCACCTACATTTTTTGGAACCTTTCAAGAAGGTCAACTTTGACCTTCAGTATCTCATGATATACGGTGATTCAAGGAAAACCCTCTTGTGATCATACTCATTGGTCCCAAATGTGCTTGTGTTTCCATTGGAAGCCTCCCAAAAGTTGATTTGGTATTTTTTCAGAGTGGTGACTTGGTGAGCTTGGATTGGTTCTGAATAGGTGCAGTTGCAGAAAAGTCCAACCGAGCAACTTTGGCATTTAATATCTTTCACCTTGAGATTCCTTTTTCCAAACGGTTTTTTTCATTCCATTCTTGAATAAAATATCTACATTTTTGCAAGTTTTTGTGACTCCAAGAGATCTTTTGACTAGTTTCCTAGGCCTATTCCAGAGCCAACTTGGCCAGTTTTTCTCATTTTTAAAAAAATTCTAAAAGAAAATTATAATGACAACCCATTTCTTCGTTTGGTCTAAGACCTATACAGATCCATTTTCATAAAAAAATGGAGGTCATATATGTTGGAATAATGGATGTTGAATCATCTAATGAAGCTGCACACACTTCAAAGGACCTGCCAAGAAGAAATTCAACCACACAGAAAGTGTTGCAACTAAGGGCATGCAAATAGAGATTATCTAATTGATATCTAGAATATTTTACAAAGAGTACATATGCCTGATTATATAGGAAAGTGATAAACCTAGAATGTAAAGGATGTTGCCAAGTGTTCAAATCACACTTCATGTGACAACAAGAAACCCTAACCAACTACCTAGGGAATGATAACAAGATGGCGATAAGTTCTAGAAAAGACAACTCATCTTCTAGAAGGGAATCTTATCTCAACAAAATTATTAAATGATTAAATGCAACCTAGGACTAGTATGATTAATTAAGACCTAAGTTAACTTATGCTAGTGTAATAAATAATTAATTACACTAAAACCCCCCCATAAGTGAAACTTAGGGAGGAAAAGAAAATGCAATGATTATGCATGATGGTGATGGGTCCCAGCTGATAGCCATTTTAGGTACCCATGTACAAAAGGTGAATATGCAACTATCTCCCACAAACGGAGAAAAGGGGAAAACCCAATGGGAAGAAAACCCCTCTCTAAAAAAGGAGATAAAATGCAGAAAGGTGATGATTGGAGGACTCAACATTATCCTCCCAAGGACAACAATCATCACATGGATACAATATAATCAATGGCCCCCCCATAGGAAAAAAATAGAGAGACTATATAGCCCCCCCAGAACATGTGATCACTTGCAAGAATGGTAAGTGTATGTAGACAAAACATGATCCAATGTTGACAAACAACTTGTCTCCCTTTCGGGAGAAACAAAACGAAGTGCAAGTGGAGAGATGCTTCCCATTCCGGATAGGAATTGAAAGAAGGAAGGATGAATATGGATGCTAATGATGTCTCTAAAAGCTACTCATGTGTCTCCTTGCCTGATGAAGATGAAGATGCCACAACCCACTCAGGTACATACCCAACCAATGAAGAAGGTGACAAATCAGGATGATGCAAAAACTGATGTTGAACATGATCCAAAGACTGCATTGTGATGTTCCTTCCATCAAAGGAATAGATGGAGACTTGATTTCCCCCCCATAATGAAGTGTCCTCAAAACCACTGAGAGAAGACTGAAGCCAATCCAATGGTAGATGCAGAAGAAAATCCGATGAAGATGGAGGAAGTCTCATATATGAAATCTCTGAAGAAAACCAAGTGCCCCCAAGATAGTCTCATGATTCCCAATTAAGGTTGAGACAATGAAATGTGGAGACTCAAGGGAACTCTCCAAAGTAGGATTTGAATAGAGGAGTGATATCCCCTCAAGAATGTCATCGAAACCTATAGAAATAACCAAGTCAACAATCCTTGAAACAAAGCCATCCTGTGATGTTAAGTCTAGAAAACTGAATGTGTCCTAATGAATGATGATGATGGAAGCCTCAATCAATGACTCTAGACAAGGAATCATTGAATGTGAATGGATGCCAACTATCTTTGATAGAGAAGAAGAATCATCTGAAGCAACCTTTCCAACCTCTTCGGAAGATTCAAGGAAATCCAAACAAACAACCTCCTACATAGCAATATCATCATGGGGTACTTGATCTGAAACTTGACATTCTAAATCATGACCATCAGGGAAGGGTGGAGTATCTGAATCTCCATATATTTCCCAAAGCTTAGTCCAAAGGATGTGAGGACTAACACAATGATCAATAGAACACAAAACATCACAATCAACTTGCATTGAAATGATCTCTAAGATAGTGTATCTGCTGCAACTCCAAGCAAACTCATGAATACCTTCACTCAGATGGGGAACTATACCAAACAGATAAAGCAACAATGCAAGTGATTAGAGATGGTGGATGATCCCATCCCGCCATTGTTTATAGTTTCCCGTGTGCAACATAGTCAAAGAAGGATAATATGCAAGCTCCATAATGTACAAACAAATTTCTCCAAAAATATAAAGACAATGACCTTCAACAACAAATAGAAACTTCCAAAGCTGATATGCAACTGAAGTGATGCCATCCAAAACAAAAAACCTTTTCCCATGCTTCAGGATATCCAAGTTATTGAACAAATGCACCAAATTTGAACAAAACCAATGCAAGAGTACTTGGAGATGAAACTGTTCAAAGTGAATGGATGGATGAAAAGAGCTCTGAATTACCTTCCTGATGCCACTGGAATCACTGAATTTTGATCAACGGTTGCAAAGATAAGAGTTTTTATGTCCAAAATGAAAGGTTGACTTCAGTTGACTTGAAATTTTGATAGCAGAAAAATTCTACAAAAATGGTTGCATCACTAGAAAGTAGGCTGAATCCTCTTTCCGATGATATCTCGTTTGTCGAATTTTGACACCGTGGTGCGAAGATATGGTGATTTGAAAAAAGCTGCCCTATTAGGGCCTATTGGCTAAACACATGCAAAAAATAAAGCACCCAGGCTTTAAAAAATCTCGGCCCCTGGTTCTTGATGTGACCGCAGGGTTTGAAATGGCAAAAAAAATCGGACGCCGAGTGGAGAGAGGCGGTGCCGGGGTGGCGCCACTGGGAGAGTGGAGGGCCGGATGGCGGTTCGAGGCACTGTCGGACACCAGCCGGGAAGGGGCCGGAAAGTGCCAGTGGGAGGAGCTCCGGTCAGCAGCAAGGAGTGGACACCGGTGATGGGACGACCGGTGGGCCAGACGCCAGTGATGGGATGACTGATGACGCAAGTGGGCTGGACGGTAGACCGGTGGGCCAGACACCGATGGGTGTGATAGTCAGCTATCGGTCAAAGCAAATGGCCGGACCCCTACAGAATAATGAATGCAGTAGCTTCCCCTCTGCAAAACTTTGATATAGCCGATAAAAAAATTTATATGCAGATTTTATAAGCCGAAAATAAAATTTTAAATAATGCCAATGGCAATTTAAAATTTTATTTTGATACCGACTGATATAATATATCTGTGGATTAGAAAACTTGATGTCGACAAAAAAATCAAAACCCCAAAATTTTTAATAAAATGCCGATGGAGAATTAATATACAGTCGCTCCAATTAATTTTTCTGCAAACTATATAAAAATAGGAAAAATATTTTTTTTGCCAAACAAATGTAGATATAAGCCCAATATTTTTTCTGAAATGAAAATGGCCTACAACTTTTTTTTTTTTTTGCCTCAGAGGACAACTGTAAGGGAGATTTTTTTTGCAAATTGTAAAGATCGTACGACTGATTTTGCAAACCCTAAAAATACCTCTGAGGCTCCCGGTGATGATGAATCTGAATTTGATGAATGAACAAGCGATCCTAGGGTTTCGAGGCCTTCTAAAGATAATGGCGAGCTCGGATTTGACTCAATTTGCTCTAGAAATCAGCTTGGTCCCCAGGTGGAAACAAGTAGCCTACAATGGAAACCTTCAAGCCTGCAAGAATCTCTGTAGCCCAACTTTCTTAATATTGGGATGAACCTTCAATAGAATGGCTCTGATACCATGTTGGAATAATGGATGTTGAATCATCCAATGAAGTTGCACACACTTCAAAGGACCTGCCAAGAAGAAATTCAACCACATAAAGTGTTGCAACTAAGGGCATCCAAATAGAGATTATCTGATTGATATCTAGAATATTTTACAAAGAGTACATATGCCTAATTATATAGGCAAGTGCTAAACCTAGAATGCAAAGGATGTTTCCAAGTGTTCAAATCACACTTCATGTGACAACAAGAAACCCTAACCAACTACCTAGGGAATGATAACAAGATGGAGATAAGTTCTAGAAAAGACAACTCATCTTCTTGAAGGGAATCTTATCTCAAAAACATTATTAAATGATTAAATGCAACCTAGGACTAATATGATTAATTAAGACCTAAGTTAACTTATGCTAGTATAATAAATAATTAATTACACTAACAATATAATACATTATTTTAATGTATTTTGTGTGGAGTGAACACGTTCCGAGGGCTAGTTTACAAAGGAGGTACCTAAAATCTAGGGGCTGGGAAAAATTTGAGAAAATGGGTTTTTTCTAAATAATTGATTATGATCCTACATAAATTTTCACGTCTGAGGTGTCCCGGTTTTCCCACAATAAATTTCTTCAAATGACCTGCAACCATAATTAAAAGTCACAATTTTTCTAAAGTTTCAAATATTAATATTTAAAATATTTTGAATATTTTAAATATTGTGCAAGGATAAATGAGGCATTTAGGAAAAATATAAAATGCATTTCAAATTTTTTTAACCAAAGCAAGTTTAATTCTTGCTTCTGATTGGTCCAAAGGCAGCTTTCATGGCTTTCATGGTTGCACGAAAAACTCATCACCAGAGGCCAAAAATCTTTGTCTTTCCCTTTTGATTTCAATGGTGCAATGTTTCTAGTGATGATTGCCACACTCTTGCATTAAAATGTATCAAAATAGTCTCAGAAAACTCTCCTTGGCGCACAGAGGCACAAATTTAGTGCTAGCAAATTAAAATATAGAATGCACGGGAAATGTGAAAAACCAAAGGAGGAGTATTTGCTCGCCAGCCGCATGATTTAAATATTAGTTTTGAAAAGTGTTGCAAGGTGTGTGCCACATAGGCCAGGCATCTCACGAGCCGGGGTAAGACAAAGGTGGGCCCATTTAAAATTACAAGGCTTGGATATAGTTTTAAATGCTCAATACAAAATTTATTTAAAAGCTTCCATTTTAAAATGTTAAAAATATATTTGTCGGGAGTAGAAATGTAAAAATGTTGGCGGGTGATGTAAAGTGGGAAGAGGCCATTTCACAGGTGAAAATAAAGTGCAGCAATAGAAGGGTAAAATTGTTTTTAGTTGTGAGGAGTTAAAAGAGCAGGGGTAAGATATTTTTATAGATGAACAAAGTAAATTTTTTTCACACAATAGGGTAAGGTGGAGCGAATTTCTTCACATGGAGAAATTTTCTATTGCTGAACAACTTGAGGCAAAGGAAAGTTGAGAGACAAAGTTTGTTGTGGCAGTTGAAGAGAGAAGAGAGAGGCTTTTCTTTGTATAGATTAACAGTGGATGGAGCTTCCAAATTTCTTCAATGGATTAACTTCCGTAGTTTTCTTTTCTTCTATATCTTCTGATTCTCTTCTCATTGTAAGGGTTCCAATTTTCTAAAAGCTCTACAAGGCAGACAATTTTTTTGGGTAGATTGTAAAGCTAGGGTGAAATATGACTATTAGTCAATTAATCTGAGGTGTCTTGTGTTTTGAATTAATCTTCATGAATATATTTGTCTGATAATTATCTTCATTGCTGAGATGTGAAACTCTTTTGAATTCAATAATAAAATATTACATGGGTTTTTTCGTGCACATTTATTGCATTTGAGTTACATCTGTTGTTGTCTTCTGCTCATTGAATAATGTAATTGCTTTAATGAATGTCAAATGTATTTTTTATTGTTTTTTGTTTAGGGAATGGTGTAATTGCTTCAACAAATATAACAAGAGTGTTGTGTTTTCAGGTGGATTGTAAGAATGGTTACCAGATAAAGCTTCAGTGGTCTTGTCATAATGTGATAGCATTTTCAGAGACCTTTAAAACATGTCTAACACTGTAGGATGAAGTGTTGGTTATATGACTTTGTAGCCCTCTTTTTGGCATTGGTCAATCTTCATGCTTTTGTTGTTTTCAATTTGGTCCCAAATTATTAAATCATAAACCATTTTAATTTTTCATTTTGGGTTATGTGTTTTCCATGTTCTCCATGTTGGTTAATGAAATTCACTCAATGTCTTAGCCAATATTGAGTGATATTTTAGGTTTCTTAGCATAATTCAGTGAGAGCATTATCTATTAAGCAATATCCTATTAAGTGTGTGTCTAAATCTTTAGGTATTGCTAAAGGGTCACCCCCCTAGGTCCTACAGAGCCTGAAGTGTCGGGGAAATGTGTTCTAATCCCATTTCTTGTCACTTGGTCAAATCCACCGTTGAGTCTAAACATAAGAAATTGGCTAGTCTTTAGGATTCATTTGGTTTGTTGATTTGGAAAACCAACACATACCTCACTACCATGGTAATTACCTTCTATCCTTGGTCTCTGCCCATTTCTCTTCATTTTCCCTTAGCACCTATTCCTTGGAAATTGTTGTCATTTCATCTATATCACTTTCATTTTACATTTTCATTATCTAGATTCAATGACTGTAGTTTCTCCTTGTTTATTTCCTTAAGTGATTGAAAGAAGTAGCTCTATGTTTCCACAAGTCTTCAGGGGTATCTTGAAACATTTGATTGTATTCATGAAATAACCATATATAAATGATTGTTCTAACTTCGTATTCAATTGTGACCTGACTTGGAATTGATGGTTGTCACTTATATCCATTGTCCACTAACTGTCATCATTGTCCATTGTTAAGATTGTCATTGGAATTATTGACCTTGTCCTATGCCTCTCTTTTCTCACTTTACCATGCTCATTAACCAGCAACAGTATCATACACTTTCTCTTATTTCTCTTGTCACATGCATATCACAATTACTCAGTTGTAACCACCTTTCTTTAGACTGCCATACCTCTAGGAATGTTTATTTCATGACATTATGTTGGCTCATTGGAATCTATGGTGCTCTCTTCATACAATCCCTTAATACTTCTTGCCTGTAGATATAAATTCAATTCACACAGTTGATTCCTTGGATAATGGTATGGAATAATAATATTTATTGGTTCTTTAGAAAAAAATTGAGACAACAAATCCATTGAAAACCTTGCTTCTATTTGAACTGCTACATAGGTTAGATCACCACATACTCATAACGAAGATCTTAGCACCATGAGTTCTTGGGAAGCTTGGTTGCAAACCTACTTTCATATCAACATTCTAGGGTTCAATATTATTCAGTATGGGGTTATTTTAATTGCATTTAGCTTATCCTAGATATGTGAGAGAATTTTTTCAAAAGGTTTCAAACCTGTTGGTTTCTTTTTTTTCTTTCAATCCTCATGATACCAGGAAACCTTCATATATAGCTCACTGTGATGATTATCATCCAATACAATCCCCTATTATTATCTTCTCACCATTACCTCATTATTGAGAATGACATTTAGTGTATAACTACTATCCATGGATGTTGACTGTCAATAAATTTTCTCAAGAATCACATTCACAAATAATAGTTTTAACTACCATAAAGTGGTAAATAGAGAATATATGCTTCCTATACCTTTCATTCATCAGTTTAATAACCTAAATATGATCAAGGGGTTGCTTGTATGAGATTTTTTAACATGGTCTCAAAATGTTGTCTTCATTTGTTGATCTAATCTTTATTATTAACTCATCTAAATTTATTTATCCAGCACATAGCATCAACAAATGTTCTATCTTTGTCATGAAAAATATGATTAACCATGATCACATTATCCTTCAACAATTTTCCTTGCACAAAATAAAACCCTATACATTTTCTCTTGAAACCTAGTAGAAGGCTTCCTACAAAACTTCTAGAAAATATTATGCACAGGCTCTATTGATTCTTTGTACCCTAAGACTAAATATTCTCATTATATCAAAAGGTGTACTAAATATCTCCCCTCCCTTATACCATCTTAGAAAATCCTTAAAGAGCTTTAACTTTCCCTTGGCCATCATGTAGGAGCTTCATATGAAACAAATCTTCCACTGAAACCTAATATCACATTTGATGATGCAAGGGGAAAATAATGAAATGATATAGACAACCATACTCAAATGACATATCTTGGTATAGAGACAGGTGTGTGAAAGATAACTAATCCTAGGCCCCATAGGAATTTCCCTTCCCTTAAATTTTCTCAAGCATTTATTTGGCTTGAATATCTAAGAAAATATAAAACTCTAAAGGAAACTCCATACAATTTTATGAAGGATTTAATAACAGACAAACTCCAATAATATAGGCATACCTAGCAAGTTGTATCAATTAATATGTAGGTTATGTTATGTATGAAGGCATGAGACTGCTACAACTCATTGCAATGGAAAAATATTGGTGGACTCCTAAAAAGCCTCCAAATGTGCCATTAATCTACTTGGTCTTTATGCTTGTGAACTTTCAACTCCACCATGCAAACAACCTTTCAATCCCATTAAATGAAAACCCTAAAGAAACTCACTGCTATGTGAGAAAATCTAACTAAAAACAAACTCCTCCTTTGGCACGCAAAAGACTAATCCTCTTTTATTTTATTTTTCAGTTTATTTCCACTTTTCTTCCATTTACCTTGACTTTTCACTATAAAAACTTAATCCCTTTTTCTCTTTCATAAAAGAACTTTAAAATTTAGCATTTTTTTTGTTTTAATAAAATTCTTTTAAAACTTAAAGTGTTAACATTTTAATTGACTCATAGTTCTAGAATGATTTTAAAATAGATTTCTACAGTATCTTATTGGGACTTTACAATCTTATGCAACATATTTTGCAGACTTATCACTTGATTATGAGCTTCAAGACTTTAAAAATGGTGAATTTTTCCAAGAAGGGTGTACCTATTTTTTAATTTTTCAGAGCTCAAGTTGATATAGAACAAGCACACCTATGCATATTTTTCTACTATGACATACCAAATAAATTAACTGAAAATTTATGAAAGAAATTAACTAAAAAGATGAACCATCATCTATCACATCCACCATTACTTCTTGTTCACGAGAGGGTAGTTCATTCATCTACCTATTTATCGATTTTGAACATGGGTAATCCATCTAGAAGGGAAGTACAAATCTCAATGATGAGTAAGGCCTTTATTTTCTTGAAAATGACACAACCTTCCCCTCTCTCCAATAGGATTCTCCCATGTCCCATGTGATAATATCGTCACATAGTTTCCTTTCAAGGTTCCACAAGCAAGAAAATGACATGTCGCTATGGGCCCGTGGACTTGCATAATCCTTTAATCTTTCACCATATGTCAACATTTTGTGGAGCCTTGATTTTCTTGAAAAGGACACAACCATTTCATCTCTCCAATAGAATTCTCCCATGTCCCATGTGAGAATATCATCACAAAATTTCCTTTAGTGGTTCCACAACCAAGAAAAGGACATGCCGCTATGGGCCCATGAACTTGCGAATTCCTTTAATCTTCCACCACATGCCAAAGTTTATTGGAGCCTTGATTTTCTTGAAAATTATGCAACCGTCCCCTCTCTCCAATAGGATTCTCACATGCCCCATGTGAGAATATCATCACACAATGTCCTTTTGTGGTTTCATAACCAAGTATAGGACATGTCATTATGGGCTCATAGACTCACCAAATCCTTTAATCTTCTGCCATGTGTCATCATTTTATGGAGCCTTGGTTTTCTTGAAAAGGATGAAACCATCCCCTCTCTCCAATAGGATTCTCCCATATTTGACATGAGAATATCATTACACAATGTCCTTCCATAGTTCCTCAACCAAGAAAAGGAAATGCCGCTATGGGCCTACAAACTTGCAAAATTCTTTAATCTTCTACCAAGTGTTAGAATTCTGTGGAGCCTATACACAACACTCTTTGAAATTTCTCTCATGCCTTGGAATTAGTCACCACTTGTGGCACTTGTAAACCTTTCACAATTTTGCAATCCTTTTTCTCTTCATCAGAAATCCTAATGTGGAAGCACGAAAAGAGGTAGGGACCAGTTTTATAAGAGAAACTTAGATGACCATAATACCACATGTAGAACTTTCTTTTTAATGCAGGGCCATAAAACAAAATTCCACAATGACTGAACCTATCAGGTAATAGGGTATGTAGGGCTAGTAAACACATGGGGCTATGACATAACAACACAACTTGAGCAAAAGGAAACCCAAATAACCATACAATAGAAAAATATAACAAGAACACAAGGGTTTCATGAATCATATTCCAAAAAATTGTTGATGATATTTTGTATTGTATTTCATGAATTTATGAATTAGATTGAATAAATTAATGTTTACTATTTTCCACTATTTCAAATTTTAAATGTAGAATCTAGATTTCAAATTTTAACTGGTATCTAGGGATTTAACAGTTTATAGGTATTTAAATTTAATATTGCATTTTATATTTCAAACTATAGTTGATGATATTTTATATTTTATTCCATGAAATTATGAATCAGATTGAATAAATTAACATTTTATTAATAATTTCATATTTTTGTGTTAAACATGTACTTAGTGATTCATCACTCAACTCAATGCTTGATAACATATTAACAACAATAGTATATACAATAATGAACATCAACAATTAGTTAATGTGTATCTAGTAGTTGAAACCAAAGTTTTTCTTCAATTGAGAAAATAAATAATACAAATAATTGAACACATTACTGAATTTGAGTTTTTTATTGATTTTCAAATGAAGGAATACATAGAGGCAATGTAAAATATTGCTCAAAGACAACTCTACACAAAGTTGAGTTAGAACTTGGAAACTCATATTATCAAATAATTCTATCAACTTTTGTAGCGAGTTCCACTATTCAGCTATTGGAAGTGCCATTTGTTCTAACTAATGTTATATGACTTAAAAATTTGTTAACAATTCATGATTGAAATTGGAATTTGACTTGAATGTTTTAGTCAAAGTTGCATTCAAGGTTATCAGTGGTTTGATGGAATCCAAATAGTTTGTCTCATTTGGGTTCTGAGGAAACCAGTCCAAATGAATATTCCCTACATCCTCCATCTTCATCTGAAATCATCCTTTCCAATGAATCATTTAGTTATGTCAAAAGCCTTTGGTAAACTGAGCTCTATCAAGTTCCTTACCTTTTCATCCAAATTCTTTATCTTTTTTGTAGATAGATCAAGAAATTCCTCTATTTCATGCATTCTCAAACACTTTTGAATGATAGATGACAAATTCATTTATGCATGTCAATCCAATTGTTAATTCCTTTTGATTTCAATTCATTCTCACTAGCTTTGTAGACTATTTGTTGAATTTGATTTGCAGTTTTCTCTATTGAAAATAGGTTTTTGTTGTCCACTAAATATTTCTTGAGCTTCCTATTATGTACTATCAGATCATTAATCAATTTAAAAAATTCACACAAATGATCAATCCTCGGCATTATTTCCTCCTATATCTTTTGTTTCATATGCCTCATTGTTTCTTTACAGAATGCAGTTAACTTATTTTGACAAGATTTTATTTCATTTTTTGCTTCCCTTAGCTCTGTCACCAATCTTTCACTTTTTTTCTCTCTTCCTCCAATTTTTTTTCCCATTGTTGATTTGATTTCGCTAGGTTTTGTTTTAATTTTTCTAATGTGGATTTTTCCTCATCAAATTTATTTTTTTCTCTAATCTAACCTTTTCTTTAATTCATTCAATTCCACACCTATTTGTTTATCTTCTTTTCTTGTAGATGTAGAGGTAGATTTTTTAATTCTTTTTTCTAATGCATTGCTTTTGTTATCTGATGCTTTCCTCTTTGCTTTCTCATTTTCTAGGTCTTCTTGTAACTTTTCTATTTGAATCTACAACCTCTCTCTCTCTCTCTCTCTCTCTCTCTCTCTCTCTCTCTCTCTCTCTCTCTCTCTCTTTAGCAATGATGTGTACACCAATTCATTATTCTTCTTTGATACATTATTTTTGTATCCAAAAAAATCCAATTGGAATTTGCTCACCTGAAATTTAGATCGATCCATCTGATTTTCTAGTTTATTTTAAACTATGGGAACAACAAACATGTACTCCATGATTTCTTTATTTGGGTCAAATATGGGTAATACCATGGTTTTTGCAGGCTTTGAAGTTACAACAAACGAACTCTCCATCAATTTCTTCCTTTATTTTTTATACAATTATGATTTATTTTTAAACTCATCATTGTAATCAAAACTTGGGGACACAGGAATAATGGAATGCTTGAATGGTGAAGGACTAGGAGTACTTGTAGTTGTTGTTGCAGCCACACTACTAACTGGAGGAGTTCCTGGAAATAACTACTTTGTGGTGGAACTAGTAGTTGGAATTGGACCTATCATAATCCTTGCCCTCTTCAGTATGCCTTGATCACTGGGTGTTTGTTTCGTATCTTGTATTGTTGGCCTCTTGTGTGTAATTTGTAATTGTTGCAAGGGCATGTCCTAGTTGTGATTGTATCTGACCATGAGGATTAGGATTTGAAGCTATAATAAAATGATTTTTTTCAGTTGTACTTGTATGCCCTTGGTCTATTTTATCAACTCCAAGGCCTCGTTTATCACTTGGTGTTCTATGCTCTACATCTTCTACCATCCAAGGGCCTTGTCCTTGGGACCCCAAAGGACCACCTTCATAACCCATTTTTTTGGGCTCCTAAAGTAAATACTTATTTTGTGGCCTCACTTAAACCAGATTGTATTTGTACTCTTTTTTCTTCCCTTTCATCATCTGATTCATCATCATTTTCTTCATTTTCATTGGGATGCTCTATATTGCACAACTTGCTAAACTCATAATATCTTCGTTATCTCTAAAATCTGCAAGAGTTCTTGGTTCACCTAGATCCTTCCTCATAGGCCAAAAGGTAGTAGTTTTTTATTGGGACCAATTTTTTTCTCCACATTCCTTATCTGGAGAATCCGGCATTTTTACTTTACTAGATGGTGTATCACTTTTTTCATAAAAAAATTTGTACCTCATGATTTGACTCTTTGCTCCTATCTGTTGGTGCAATGCCATAATTTTTGCTAACAATTGTTCAAAAGAAATACCTTTCTCAGTAGCACTTTTCTCCATTTCTATTTTGACCTCATCCCAAGAATCCTTATTTCTCAAGTTTTCAAGCAAGGGTTTACTTTGATGTTTAATTCTACTTGTAGCATTCCTATTGGTCACAATCCTTGATTTAATGGTGTCACATGGATCATATTGCCAGTGACAAACAATGTCAAAATTCAAAAATTCAAAAGATCATGTGCCACACTAAATGTTTTTCTCTCAAATGTGAGCCCTCCACATGAAAAAGGTAAAGATGGAAATAAGCTCTTCTTTCATTGATTGAGAAAGTATTCTTCATCAGTACTCTCCATCTTCCTTACATATTCCAATGCAAAAAACCCTTTTTGTCATATGAATTGGAAGTTTGTATGGATTTACTCTCGATAAATAAAATCTTAACACAATATATTCTTCCATTAAGTACCAATCAACCAATTGTATTTCTTTTCCTAGTTGGATGCAATTTATACAAGACATAGGCAATCTAGGCATTGGAATATTTGTAATTGCTTAATACAATGGAGCCAAAAACTAGTCTAAAAAATGATTGTAGTTCCTTCGAGAATCATGTGTCCTTATCTTAGTGGTCCAATCATATACTGGAGACATTTTTTCCTTGGGATTCGTATAGGGTTGAGTCTGAAGCTTGTTGGTTTGAAATATTTCATTAAATTTGAATAGAAAAAAGTAGCGCAAGTAGGTTGTGAACCTAAATGTCTTGGTGGAACCTCCTTTAATCATTAAAAAAAATTTATGCATGAATTCTACAATGTGCTCAAGATAGTTATATTTGAAACATTTTTCAACATAATGGATATTCCATACCATTTCAAGGTGGCTTGCACCCACTTCCAAATTGCTATCTAGTTTGAGGCAAAATGCTATCATGGAAATAGTATCTTGAATCCATGGTCTAAAAATTTCAAAATCATAAGGAGGTTTATGATTACCTTTCAATTTGTTTCTAACTTCTTTGGTATCTTGAACTATTTTATTTAGAAAATATTTTTTCTCCCTTTTGTCTACTATTTCATAACACTAGTAGAATTTGACAAATTAATGACTACGTGACTAAGAATTTTAGTCAAAACAACTAAAAATGACTAAATTCTACTATTTTTTGCAACTCAACTATAAATGAGTAAATAAATGACTAATTTGGTCATTGAATAAAAAATTATTTAGTCACAAAAATAAAAATGATGAAATAGTTAGTCACACAAATACAAATTCACTTTTGAAAAGCATAATGTTAAAATTTTAATCGCTAAAAGCAAGTGCATTTTTGTTTGAAAGGGAAAATCAAAAGATATTGAAAAATAGAAAATGTCCAAAGCTTAGGCGCCAAAGTGGGAAATGGTTTCAATTTTTTCTTCATTACACTTGCGTGATAAGGAGGTTTAGTGTAAAACTAGAATTAGTAAAACTAATCCCAGAGACATGATCTTTTGTGATTTTTTATTGTGCATGTAGGGTTGTTTTCTTGCTCCTTTAAACAATCACTCTCTTGCAGTCAATGTGATTTGTTGAAGGTTTGTAAGGAATGATTTCAATAATCTATTTATCAATTGAATGGAATTTGTTTTGATTTACAACTGATCCAAGAGCTTTTTATAAGTGTCAAATCTCATCTTTTATGTTAGCATGGCTTTTGGCAAGACATTTATCAGTTAAGTTCATTATGTTAAAATATCATCCCAGTTCATGGATTGGTATCCTGTGGTGTAGAAGAAGGTGCTTTGAAATGCTTTGATCTAAGACAAAAAGTTGATGTTGGGAGAATTAATATTGTTGCATCACCAGGAGATAATGAGCAGGTATTGGTGACATATTATACTCTAGTAAATATTTTTCTCTATGTTAGAAACTACTGAAAATATACATCTTATCATCTATTTGGTTTATTCATAAAATGATTGATAAATTTCAGGAAGTCACAACAATACGATTTGATCAAACAGAAGGATTGCATGTGGCAGTCATAACTAGTTCAAGATAGGCAAGTAAAAATTATAGGGTATCATCCAATTTTGGTTTTTTTTTCATTCATGGGTATTATATTGATAAATTTTTATACACATTTTTATCTATAATGGAAGATTCTCAGTCCATTCTTAAATGAATAAGCAATAAGTAAAAGTGAGACAACTTTTGAGATCTAGCATGTAAGGTTTCATATTGTTTAGTATTTGTGGTTTAATACTTAATTGTTGGGGCTTTTAACACTACATACACAGTATGATCACTGATTAAATCCTATTAATTTCATAGGTACAAGATTCAATATAAGCAACATAAGAGATGGATAATAGAAGAGATAATAACTACATTGGCATGTGTTCCTATGTAATATAGCTATTCTGGAGTAACATCTTTTGACTATGTAAAATTCCATTTTTTGTGAGTGATCTTGATGCATAATTAGTGTAGATATCACATTATCAATTTACAATAGCTAATGTTAACTCATTCACTTTGAAACCTGGTTAATAAACTTGCAGTTTTCTCTTTTAATAATAGTAATATAAAATTGTAAAATATTTTGCTAAAATGAGTTGTTTTAAGTGTTGAAACTGATTAGAGATAGTTTCATCATGCATTGAACAAAATAAGAACTAAAATATTACAAAAAACTGAGCATAAACACAAGAGACTAAGGCACAAACATGGTGTAAATTAATTCTGCCATATACGAGCAAAAACTATTATTTGAAAATTAAATTATAATCTTGGGCTAATTTACTTGAAATAAAATGAGCATAACTTCACAACTAAGATTGCTAGTTAATATACATGCACAATTGAATGGGGCAGTGATTCCATGGACACGCCATAAAGACTGATGTAGATGAATCTATTAAGAAATAAAATGTCACAAACAAAATTATATTGCTCATTTTCCATGACCTTATTCAAATGAAAAATGTGATCATATAAGCATGGTGCAGAAATGACACATCAGCCTCCATGCTTTCAAGATTCATGAGACACAATTTCCATGTGGTATGTATACCATCAAGATTGTATTTTATTTTTAAAAACTTGTAGATGTTGCTCAAGGGTCATTTAAAAGGCTTTCCAAAGCTTAAAATAATGGGACACAATTAACATTTTGTTTTCTCAACAATATCAACTATTTGAAGGTTGCATTAATCTAAATCAACAAAGAAAACACTCTACCATCCTTTATATTTGCGCTCTCCTCAAATTGTAATTATCAAAATTTTCTATAAAGAGGCTAACTCCAAGTAGAAGACATGAGGTTGCACTTTTAGTAGAGGATAAAGGGATAGCAATGATGTTTCCCTTACTCAAGACATTGGGAAGAGAATGAAAGACTTGGGTGTTGAAAGTGAATCCCAAGGAAAATACAAAAGGAAACCTTAATGAGTGAGCTAAGATATATTCCTAAGAGGTTTACATGAAAGTCACATAATAACTAGGAGGTAGTGAGGTTTCTATAGTTATGAATGAAAATTTAATGGTGAGCATAGGATAGTCCAAGAAAAGATAGCGAGCTTCAAGATAGGTTAAGTAAAGAAAGAGAAAGTTGCAAGTATGTGAAAGAAAAATAAAGGTTTTAAGCCCTACTCATCAATATATGGTATTCATTACAAGAAGACCATATTAGTATAGATACCAAGGAAAATAACAAAAAGCATAGTCATGAAGGGAAAAGAAGGATAGTCTGTGATAAACACATCTCAAATCATATATATTTTTACATGATGTTTTGTCATGAGTATATGATAGTGTTAAATAAACAATCACAAGGGGCTAGTTGACAATAAGCAAGATGCAGAGAGTGAAGTATCAAAGGGTTCAAATACCAAGAAGACAAGGTGAGTATGCATAGTATAATCACCTAAAATGACATGGGCTAGTTACATAGACTATCACAAGATAGCCTATAGTATGTAATAAGGATAGTCCAAATATAGATTTTTCAAATGTATAGCATTAAAATAATATAGTGAATAGAGATCACATTTTGTATAATGATTTTGAGCCATGAGATCTTTGAATGAGCAATCAAAAGGAGAAAAAATGAAAATATAGGGGTCCTTAAGTCACTATGCAAGGTTTTTCCATAAGGTGTGAAGAGGCTTCCTATTAGATGTGTGTATGTTTCAGATGTATTTGGAAGTACTAGAACGACACTTAGGACTGTCATAATATAAGAAGTATGCATTAGATAATTCTCTTTGCCAACTTTTTTGGATGATATAAAATCTTGTGAAAACCCATATCAAATCCTCATTACTGTCCTTTTGGAAGCATAGAGACAAGAGTGCCCATCCTTCATAAACCCTGAAGTCTAAGTGTTTATAAGGGTTTATCATTGGAGGCAAGTGTATAATTCTAAAAGCCTATCCAAGTAGTGTGAAATGGGATCAAGGGTAGTCATGAATAGTATAAAGGTCACCTTAAAAACTATAATGAAGATAACAAGGTGTTGTGATAGTGTCTAAAGTGAAATCATATAGAATCTTAGAGACTAGAGTATGCATAGATAAGAGTGAGTCTTGAGACTCTAATTTACATGCCAAAGATAGACAACACAATGAATTAATTTCAAACTACATTGGATAGTATACAAGCTAGTATGGTAGGTCTAATATGGGAAAGGTTGGAAGGAAAATATGGAGAAATCATGAACCATGATAGTAGAGAGTACATTTGTATGTTTGTCAAGAAATATGACAGTGTATTAAGGATAGTCCTTGATGAAGATGGCAGTCCTATGAATACATTAAAATTCAAAGGGAATTCATGTGCCAAAGGATAGCACACAACCCATAGGTTTGGAAAAAGTTATGAACATACAAGGGGTCTACAAAACCATGATAAGGAAAACAAAGGAGAGGAAAATAATAGAGAAGGTCATGAGACATGTGGTCATAAGAGATGATAGAGATTGTAGGGACAAGTCAAAGACAACCTAATAAGCATGATGACTACCCTATGACAACTCTTTATGGGTATTGAATAAGTGTGAGGATAGTCATAGAGGGTGGCAGTCAAAGCACAAGTTAAACTACAATGACAAAATCACAACTAAAATTTATGCTCTTTTTCCACCTTATATATGATAGTCTTCACAATCACAAAGGGATAGTCCTATGAAAAAAAATCAAGCTCTATGTACTAATGGTAGATAGTAGAAATATTTTATGCCAAATGGAAAGGAGAATATTGTAGACCTGTAAATGATAATATCAAAAAAATTTAAGAAAAGGATGTTTGTAGAATATTGAAAGCTAAGATGAAGGTTCGATGAGCAAGGAACAAAGGATAGTTTCTTTGATCAATAAAAGATTATGTATCAAATACCACATGACTATCACTATAAAAAGGAGAAAGAGGTATGTGCTTGATAATGGTGATGGTCATGAGAAGAAACCTTAGACAATTTAAAGATTATAAAGACTTGTAGAAGTCTTAAACAATTCAGATAAGACAGTCAAGTGGGAGATGATTAAAAATACTGCCATAAATTTTTTATTCATAACTATAGAAAGGACAATGGAAAGGAAAATTCACATGACATTTAACATAAAAAAAATATTATTGTTTACCAAGCCAACATAATATTTTTTTCATTAGAATACAATACTCCACAAAATTTTGGAAAAATGAGGCAAGCCTTTATCTTTATGCTTTTCAAATATTTCTTAAGCTCTTTCTTCAATCTGGTTATTTGTATAAATTGAGTGTTTGGGCACCCTGCAATCTTACCCATGTATAAATTATTGCTTATGTGTTGCAGTAAAGGTGATAGCTCTTCCTTACCTAGCACAGGTGGCTCTTCAACCTCATGATTGTCTTCAGAGGAGCTTCTAATTTGGTAACTCTCTCTCTCTAGTTAATTTTTTTATTGAATTATTTTATAGATTGAAAGTTTCTTGTTGTTTATCATGAATTTTTTCTTCTTCTTCAACCTATACTTCAAGTGCACCTAGCAAAAATAAATCTATGTACGTTTGTGAAATTAATTTAGTTTTGTTTTCTACATCTCAACTTTGTAGATTTATAGTATGAAGAAACATGATTTCTAATAACTTCTAATGCTTTTGAATTTTTATTTTCCATCAAAAACTATGCAGTAGTAAAGATAATCCCTTCTTGTGCCTACTTGAAAAATCAAATGACTAAGTTGAAGGACATGCTATTACATTATAATTGATGGTTTTCACATCCCTTTTTTTAAGCTTTCCTAGCCTAGAATATATCATCATGAGATAATTTTGTCCCTGAATAAGGTTGTTCCAAAAGACCAAACCACCATCTTTATTGAGATACTTACTTTATTGTATGGTTCAGAACACATCACTGTAGGGAATTTGAGTTCTAAAATTATAAAATACCTCTCGAGAGGATTGTTTAAGTTCAGCTGTCATAAAAGGATAGATCACACAGTTATAGAGACATGAATTTCTTTTAGGATAACTTCTTAATTTTGGTTCTTGTAAAAGATTAGGTTACATAGTTATAAAGACATGAATTTATTTAAGAATATTATTTAAGCTTATTTTTCATTAAAAAGAATAGATCAACTTGACAACAAAACAAACAATCGGTTTTCATGAATGTAATATTTATCATTTGTAAGTTGTAGCAAGTTTTAGAGGAACTTTAAGGCATCTAAATACATCATAGATAAATATTGCATTTGTATTTTTACATATTCAATTGGTTAGTTATGTTGTTTGAACTAGTTTTGGCCAATTAAATGTTAGTCAATAAGCACAATTCAACAAGAGTATGGTTTGTTGTTGCATTGTTATAAGCAATAGAAAGATGTTCAAATTTGTAGATTGATCATAAGCATTGCTTCATTGGCCTTGGCCACAAAGTAGAGGGGTGTAGGAAATAAAAATGTGAGAGGATTGCCTCTAACATAAGGTTATAGTAAGTACTCACCTAGGTGTGATATGATAGGTGATATTAAGGTATATAAAGAATGGCCAATGGCACTAAAAAGTAGTACAGTACTGAAAATGTACACGTTGAGAATGCCTACTACATGTCCAGTATAGTAATATGAAGCTCAAGAAGAACAAGAGCATATCACAGTGACAAACATTAAAGAATAAAAAATATTAAGTAGCAAATACAATGTATGTTCATTGAAAGCTATGTCAAGCAATTGCTTTGTAGCACCCCTCCATTTTTTGCTCTTTGGATCAGATAGTGTTCTACTCTGTTATGCTTTGTTTTATGTTAGTACCTTGACTATAATATACTATGATGCTTGGTTATTATTTGATCGCTAACTTTAGAGCGATGTGGATTTTATGTTAATGATGTGATGGTACTTTATTCAGATGTTATTATTATGACATGCTTTGGATTAGCATAGTGGTTATTTGAATTAGTATTGTTATATGCTCTTGAGTAGATTATTTATGTTATATTCATCAGTTTTGTGACATTGTATTGCTGAAGGGGATGAAATTGCACCACTCGCTCGTGAGCGCCCTACGATTCCGCGATTCTCTCTTCACAGTGTGTTTTATTATGATATATATGCATGTCGATATATGCTTTGATTGTAGGTTTTCAGGTACATGACATCGACTCCACTTGCCTTCATAGGTTTGAGCGTGTCCATTTCCCAACAATAATGTTGATTGGGAGATAGTAGCTAGGTTTCTCGTGTCTAGCCAATACCCTAGTCAAAGTGTGTCATTGGTTTAGTTGGCTTTGTTTGTTATAATGTTGTTCAATTTTGCCCTGATATTATTTATGTTGCTAATTTTGTAAAAGGTAAATAAAGGATTTAAATATTTTAGTTGATTATTTAATTAATCTAGTTTATTATGTTAGAAGATGGTAATTAATTAATTAATTAAATTAGTTGAATTAAGTATAAAGTAGAAATGCTAAGTATTTTAGAAATTAATAAATGTTTTAATTTCTAGAAATATCTTGAGAATTTGGTGCAATTTTATTTTAAAAGATATTTTGTTTTCAACATGTGTTAGAAAAATTAATGATGTTTGTTGGGAAAAATATATTAACCAAGAAATTAATGGTTGTAATGGGAAGAGGTGAGAAGCTTCTTAACGAAAGGGAGGAGAGGATATTTTGTGGGGAAAGGTGGTTTTAAAATTAAGTTTTTTTATTGCATTTGGGTGGTTGAAATTTTGGGAAAAATATAGTCTCGAGAAAGTTCTTTGTGTTCTGGAATTTTGTTCATTCTGGAGGAAGCTCTGGTTGATCTGGAAGAATTTTGGTTCTATGGAAGAGGCTCTATGTCAATTCACATCTTCTCAGGCATTGGATTTTAGGTTCCTCTATTATTCTAGTTAATTTCATTTCAGAAAAGTTTCTTAGATTAGATTACTGTCTGGAAAAAGATTGTCTGTGCAAATTATAAAGCTTTTGAGTTTTGTTAAAATTGAAAATGTCATGTGTGAAATCTTTTGTAAAAATGAAATTTTGTGTAGAATTAAAATCTTTTGTTTTAACTATTGCAAGTTTTAAATTGGGATTGTTGTAGACAATGAAGAACCCAGAATAAAATATTAGGGATCTGGAAAAATCTCTATCGGGAAGAAATTTAACTCTCTGTAGAAATTCTTCTGTAGAAATAAACCTCACAAAAAAATTGGGTAAAAGTTTTATGTAGAGAAATATAGCTCCATTTTTCTATTGGAATTGTTTTTTGTAGATAATGATTGCTTCCTATTGAATTAGTTTGTTTGAGGAAAATTTAGAAAAACCCTGTGTTGAAAATTGCTTCTCTCTATAAAATTTGGGTATTCTCCTGTAGATGGTCATTTTTGAAAATTTATTGCCCGACTAAGGCATTCGTTTTATTAAATTTGTATATATATATAAATATATACATATATACATATATATTGAAGATATATATACATACACATATATATTTATATATATATTATATGAATCTATATATTGAAGATATATATACATACACATATATATTTATATATATTATATAGATTCATATATATTTATACTCCTGTAAATGAAAATTTCTTGTTTCTTGAAATTATGGACCAAATTATTTGTATGTGATTCAATGAATCACTGGTTTTATGGCTTGAGGTTTTTATTTATTAATATGTATGTGGGGGAGGGTGTGTGGAGGTATTACCTCCACCACCGCCCCACAAGGGTACGACCTTGTGGAGGTAATACCTCCACAACCTTGCATACTCCCTACCCGGTCGTACCATTAATAAGGGGAGGTTCGGTTGTGGTAACACAACCGCCCCTCCCCATATTAATATGTGTTTGTAACTTTTTTTAATGTGAACCCTTGCTTGTTTCGTCCATCGTACGATTTGTTATTTTGATGGTTTTAATTATAAATTATATGGATATTATATATATAATGTGTATATATATATTTTTTTGTATTGGAATTCTATGTATAATTTGGATATATACATTTAAATAATGTAGATATATATATATATATATATAAATATATATAATTATGTATATATACATATATGTATATATATATATATATATTTAAATGATTTTATTTATTAGGTGCATGCAGTTGATGCACAGTTAGAAGTTTTGTAAAATGATATGTTTTGGAAAATGAAGAAATTTTATATTTTGTTAAAAGTAGTTGAGGAATTGAAGTTACAGATAAAATTAGATTTTCATTCTTTGTTTGAAAAAGGTTTTTATTTAATTAATTTATTTGGGCGATTACTTTACTGTAAATTACTGAAGGGGAAATTAGATTTAGTATATTCAAAGATTAGTTTTATTTCCTATTTTATTGCCCTTTGTATGTAATTATTTTATTCTCATCTTGGGGTAATTTGTTTAGTGGTGTTAGTAATACTTCTAGATGTGGGGATTTAGTTGGGGGTTGTTGTAATTCCATTGTCAGCCCTTTTATTACCCTTGGGTAGTGCGTATTTTCGTTTCCAGTAAATCACCCGGTTTCCACGAACGGGGATGTGATGTCTTCATGTTTTGGATGGGGATTGAATATCCGTAGTGTGCACTAGTTACCTTTGGGTTATGGATTTGTTCTACGTGTTGTCAGTAGGAGAGTGACTCTCAATGGGGGTCGGGGTCTGGGAATATTTTTCAGGGTAACCCATGCAACTTTGTGGTGACGCTCCTCCTATGTCAACAATATGTTTGGTTCAGTAAATCAATTGATTAGTTAACTCTAGAAGCAAGGTAACCAATGTGTGTTAGTGTTGTAATTATGTTTGTTTTGTTCAATTTTGTGTTAGCCTATGTCTAGAGGTAGTAGGTCTTGTCTAGGAATCTTGGTTACTATCTCCTAGCATGGGGGGTGAGCCTTCAGGTACCACTTGGTTGGGAGGAACGTACACCTTACTCTGTTGGGTCCCCTTTCTTTTGATCATGATGGCGAGGTCTTCCAGTTGGAGAGCTCGTGGATACTAGTTGATATGTTCCTTTCATTTCATGTATTGTATCAGTTGACACTTGTATTTATATTACTCCTCAATTGTGTTCGAGGAGGACTTTTGTAATCTGTAACACTTATGTATCATCTTCCTCATTTTGGGAATGAGTATTGTAAACTATGTTTGAAATTAATGTAATCTTTGGATCTTTATGTATTTCTATCCTATGTGATGTAATTTTAATGCTTTGAATGTATGTACTTTAAATTCAAGTGTAATTAATTTTATGCTATGAATGAGTTAATGTTTATATTATGGGATTCAGATGTAACCTTAGTCGTGTACCTTAGAGGATGTTTGTGATAGTGTAGTGCACCTTTCATGTTGTTATTGCACTTTAGAAGAAAAAAAATTGTACGCTTTTGTAGTCATAGCATCTTCCTCTAGGGTTACGTGGCGGGGCATTACATGCTTTCTTGATGTTTAAAGTCAAGATAAAATTTATTATGGTTATTACTTAAGGGTGTTTTGTCTTGTAAAAGATTTTGCTTGATATAGCTTTTATGACATTAAAATGATTCCTTCATTCTCAATTGCAAACTTCACTCTCTGATACCTTGGTGTTCAACTTGAGGAATTGGTACATATTTGTGAATACAAGGAGGCATCAAAGAGAATTTCATGAAATTCACATCTTTGATCAAATAGACATAAGTTGTTGGCATAAATTACCAATTAGTCAAATATAGTTTAAGGTAGTCCCTCGACACTATGCATCTGTGTTAATCCTTCCAACCTTCCCCGCTCTCCCACAGACACTTCAAGAAGTGTCTGCGGGAGAGCGAGGAAGGGTTTCTCCTCAACATACGATTAGTCAAATATAGTTTAAGGTAGTCCCTCAACACTATGCATCTGTGTTAATCCTCCCAACCTTCCTCATTCTCCCAAAGACACTTCGAGAAGTGTCTGCAGGAGAGCGAGGAAGGGTTTCTCCTCCCCACTCCAAGGAGTAGAGACTCCAAGGGTTTTACATTAGTTGTTAACTGAACTAGATTGGATTGAATTTTTGACTTAGGGTTGATGTAATTATAGGTGGATATGACACTGAATTGAAAGTAGCAAGATCTTATGATAAGGCTACTCTCAAGTATTGGGGTGACAAAAGCACAAAAAAAATTCTTGTAAGAATTTTACATTGGGTATTGCATATAACACTATTTATTATTCTAGATTACACAGACATCTACCTTTACATAATACTGTTAAAATGGCATGTTTTATGTAGATACAGGAATATAAAGAAGATCTTGAAGTCATGAAATAAATGACCATCGTAGACTATATTAATTATCTCAAAAGGTATCAGAATTCTTTCCATTGAAGTCTTTTAGATTAAAATTATGGCAATGGAGCTTTTGTTTCTGGAACTAACAGTACATATATGCATTTCTATTAGAATAAGAAAGGGTACACTAGTATAGAAAACTTAAAATTTTAAATACATGAAGAGTTTCCCTAGCTTGAATTTATTCATATTCAAATGAACCATCAAAAAATTCATACACAGTAGGGTCACCATAAGGTCTATGACATCATTTTAGATTTAGTT
>CM021108.1:428696512-428859352 GCA_007115665.2 Sequoiadendron giganteum | reverse complement strand
TTCAAGGTTAGGAATGATAGAATCTTGCTCATGAATCATGTAAACTCCTAAGTCTACCTCTTCAAGGTTTTTTTTGGATCAACTTCAATGTTTTCAACTTACCATTCATCTAAAAGAATGTCTAGAATACTCTTAGTTTGGGTACTTGGCTCTTGGACAAAAATATACTCATCATAGTCAAAACTAGCACAGTTAACATTCGAAACACAAGGTACATATGAATCTACATGATATTTTTCTATTGAATCATATTTAATAGTCACTTTGGTTCCATATCTTGTCCTAAACAACATATGTTACCAATTTGAAGATAGATAGCCACCTATCTTAGCATTGAAATCTCTTGAAAGACAAAGAGAAAAATAAGGTGGAAAGTCAATTACATAAACATCATGTAGAATGGAAAAGTTGGGACATGCATGTAAGGTAATATTCGATTCTTTAATAACCCCTACAATATTAATGGTTGTCCCATCAATTTGGACTACCCCTTTTTCAAGAGATTGATATCCCAAACCCAACCTATCAACAATTTGTTTAGGCATGACAAAACTACTAGTCCTTGAATCAATCATCCAATTATGAACAAGGCTATTTCCTATAATCAATGACACATAAAAAGGTGGTGGCTTGACTTCTTTGCTTGGAAGTCCACTACTGTTTTTGGGTATATTGGTAAGTATTGCCTTGTCTTGGTTAGTGGGATGCTCATTTGACACACTCAAACTTGATAAAGCGGATTGCAACAAATCCCTTCGCCCTGGGATAGACAAAGAGTCCCACATACACATGATAACATTTAATTTCTTCATATGCTCAATAATATTTAAAGGATAAATTTTTACCTTTTAATGGGCCTTCATAACAACAGTATCTCCTTGCAAATGTGCTAGTTGGGACTGATTCCCAACCTATTCTTTGGTAGTTCCTTGCTGATTTCTTTGAAGTATATGTGGTACATGAGATGTAGACAGACAAATAAACTCTTTTTCTACTCTAGGAGCTTGATAAGGCTCTTTATTTGTTGGTTGTCCCATCTCAAAACCTCTATTTTTACTCCTTGTGTTAGCTGTTATAGAAGAATAGTTCTGGTTAACTCCAAAAAACTCCTCTCCTTGCTAATTTAGAAGTGTAGTGTCACTTGGAGGAGGTTCTTGCTATCGTGAGGGTGTTTCATTAGGTGTATTTGGCTGCAAGCTAGATACATTTTGAACCATTAAGGCTTGGTTAATCACCCCATTTGAACAAGTGGACTGCTTATGGAGGTGATTACAAGGGAAACACCACTCATAATATTGAGCAAGATTATTTTGGACAAGAACTAACATTGTAGATGAGCTTGGCACATTTGGATTATATGACTAAAAAGGCCTTGGGTTAAGAACTTTTTTTGGGCCTTAGTAATTTTCTTAATAGGGCAGCCTATTTGCTTGGTTTTGGGGTTGGTAAGGCCTATAGCTTTGAAATTGTTGTTTTTTTATGTTAACCAACTCATTCCCTAATGATTGAAGGATGCCTTTTATCTCTTGTAGCTCAGATGAATAGGCTAGGATAGCTTTATCTTGAGTAGGAGCAGCTGGTATAGGGGCTATTTGTGCTATTTGCATAGGCATTATTGGCTATATATCAAGGAAAAATGGCATTGGAGGTCTTGGGGATATTTTCCAGGTTGTATAAGGTTGTTTTCAACTCTAATGGCTACCTCATAAGCACCCAAAAGTGTAGTTCCACCCATAGAATATATCATAATTGATATATCGCTATTTAAAAACCTCAAATAATACAAGAAAGCATTATCAGGTGAAGGCCTTACCAAACGTGAGAACCTATCCCAAGATTTTGAAAATAAGAATTGAAATCTGTCATATGTTTGTGAGTTGCTCCAACAATGACAAGTGATCAGACTTGTCTTCAAAAATCTTACAAAGTGCTTCTCCAAGCTAGTCCCATGTAGTGATTGAGTTAACAACCAAGCTTCTAAACCATTAAAGAGATTTTCCCTTGAAAGATACTACCAACAATCTAAGAGCTACATTTTCAACAATTATATGATGGACTAAACACAAGTTTTCCATATCATTGATGTGTTCAATGGGTATCGTTTGGTCCTCTCTAGTGAAGAAAGGTATGTTCTTGACAGCTACCATTGGCATATCATCATGTTGAGCCAAATTCAAAGGGATTCCCACATCAAATTGTATGAAGCCTACTGGATAGGGGCTACCATAGGGTAACAAAAGTGTTTTCTCATAAAATGAGCAACAACCCTCACATAAGGTGGATTTGATTATGTTTTCCTTGATGAAGGAGGAGTTCTTCTTGTGGTTCTATCTTGTCGCCTTGGTGGAGATAGCTACAAGTACTCAAACAAACTTGCACTCCTTATTTGTATCCTTCTTGTCAGCTATTACAACAATGGTTTTGCTAATTTTCCACACCTAGAGTTACCAAATATGAAGATTTCAACCTCTTAAAGGTTTGAAAGTTATTGGTTGCATATCAAAGCCAACAATAAAAAAAAATTATTTAAATTGTTTTGGTTCAAATAGTCCCACCAGGTGTGCCAAAAACTATTATCACTCAATATTGAGCCCTTCCTAAGTTGCATAACTTAACTTATTGGTGAAACATGTGATCCTTTCCAAGTTTGTGGGTCACCTATGATGAAAAAGAACCTCCAGAGAGGATTGGTTTCCCTGATACCTTGCCTAAAATGGACCAAACTATTTCTTTACTGAGAAAAAGGATAGAGAAAAGACTTTAAAAATGAAACCTAAACTCCTACTGAGGTGATGCACTAAAAAATATGTTTGTTTCAGACCTAAACTATTATTTTTTCACACAAGTAATCAATGTTTCAGTTGTTTGTGCACAACATTAGTTTTTGACATATCTATGTATAAGTATTTTATTGAAAGGTCTATGTTATTTTGTAGTTTTAGAAGGAAGAGAGGTGGTATTCCTCACAACTAACCTCTATTTGAACTATGACACAAGCAATAACCTACACAAATATACCTTCCTTGTTTTAAAATGACAAAAATAAGATATTCATTTGAGAATTCTAACAAAAAATCATAGAAAATGACATCAATTACCTCAAAACCATAATAGAAACAAAAAATTTTGAAGGCCCAAGATGGTCAAATTTTATTGATGAAGAGGTGTTTACAACAATACATGATCTAAAATCTGTATTCCTTGCTTGACAATGTGTTACAAAGAGTTTATTTTCAATCTAAAAATTGAAAATGTGAGTTACAATACACAATAAAAGACAAAAAAGAAACCTTTTTAGTTTACAATGTTGTTTTTGAAAAGTGAAAGAACTGAAAATAAGATGAAAGTAGGTGTGATTTTTAGCCTAGAACCACTTCCTATCCTCTAGTGGCTTGTTACAATGAATAAATGACATGTGTCAAAGCTTTATGAACAAGTCAAACTTCTCTTTGGGCATTGGAAAATTGTTTGCCTACGTTTAATTCTGACTTAAAAACATAGCCCTAGTTGTACATTGAGGAAGAGAATTGGAAGACCTTTAGCTCCTAGATGCTTGCCTCCACTCTTAGATACTTTCAACTACTGCCATAAGTGCTTCCAACTGACCAAACCCACCTCACCCTACTTATAGGAAAAGTGCTAGGTATTTGAAATGGTCAAAAAACTCTTTGGGCATAGGAGAAGTTCAAGGAGAAGTTTAAACTCTCAACTGATTTCATTAAATCTCCTTCATCTGGTTCCTAGATGCTTTCAACCCCTTCTTATCTAGGTCACCTAACTGCTGGTATAACTTCTCAATTTCTTAAAACTACTTAATGTCTTCTTCGACTTCCATTCAATGCCTTCAAATCCTCTTACGTTAGGTACTAGATGCTCTCTTAATTTAAATTGTTATGATATCCATTCTATTGCAACTACTCTTTATATTGTTTGAACTCATTGTCCTTGAATCATGCTTCTTCCTTGATATTTTATTTAATAGCCTCATGGACTACCATATCTGTGATTACCTTTTGCATCTACTACCAATATTTTACATCATTATCCTTTCAACATTTCTTTTATTGATGATATCATTTCACTATCCATTTCTCGTTTAGTAATGAACCCATTTGTATCCATTTGACTATTGTATTATAGGACTTGAATGCACTTTCAATCTCTACACACCCAATACTGCCTTGTGATGACTCACACCTATGATTTGACAAGGATTCACTATTATGATTGTTAGCTTTCCTATATCATTCAACTCCTTGTAGAATATTGTCCCCATGTTTTTGAATTTTCCTTCTTAGGGGTGCTAAAATGAGCTAAAAATAGTGTTGATGACACAAGCAACACAAACAGGTTGCCCTTTGGGGATGAATGTTTATGCACTTTGGTTTCTTGGAACTTAAGATGCATAACACAGTTATCACACAATTGGCTTCCCTCATCCCCTTTAAGATATTGAGTTCTCTCTTCACCATTTCCTGACAAGAACTTGAAGTAATAGTTTTGATGCAACTAATGTGATTGCATAATTGAGCTATAGCTCCAATTTGGTAAGAACAAATATCATTTCAAATACAAATTAGCCCCCACATAACTATATTTTCAACAGCGAAAAACTTAAGTGTAGCACTTGCCATCTTCTTCCTTCATACTCCTCCAATTGGTTGATCTGTAACAGTATTAATCATGCAACATGCACTATGATCTTTGTGGAAACACTAGCATACTGTTGTCATTAAGCCCTTTGTACTTATACTTCAAATTTATTATGCTCACTTGATCATACTATTTCCACTCTCAAATTTTGCCTCTGCACTTTTAGAAGTGCACCTGAAAATCTGCCTAAATGACCTACTTTGGAAGGTTGTAATTTGGAGCCTATTGATTTTCAAGCCAAACCCCTTGGTGGACCCACTCACATGACATATGTGAATGTGTGTGCCAATTTTCAGCTTCCCATGATGAGTTTTGTCAGTGTTTTGAAAAGTGAAGCTAGACGGTTTTGGCACTTTTCTGCTGTTTGCAAACTTTCAGTTTTGCAAAGTGGCCTCTTGTTTAGGTTAATATTTCACAGCTAGGTGATTGTCATGACAAAAATATTATTGTTCTCCATTCTTCCCACATTCATATGCTCCCTTTTCTGATTTTAGAGCCTCATGATTTGATTTTCTATTTTTACCAGGCCAAAAACAAATGCAATTTGTTCCGTTTTGCACCTACATTTTTTGGAACCTTTCAAGAAGGTCAACTTTGACCTTCAGTATCTCATGATATACGGTGATTCAAGGAAAACCCTCTTGTGATCATACTCATTGGTCCCAAATGTGCTTGTGTTTCCATTGGAAGCCTCCCAAAAGTTGATTTGGTATTTTTTCAGAGTGGTGACTTGGTGAGCTTGGATTGGTTCTGAATAGGTGCAGTTGCAGAAAAGTCCAACCGAGCAACTTTGGCATTTAATATCTTTCACCTTGAGATTCCTTTTTCCAAACGGTTTTTTTCATTCCATTCTTGAATAAAATATCTACATTTTTGCAAGTTTTTGTGACTCCAAGAGATCTTTTGACTAGTTTCCTAGGCCTATTCCAGAGCCAACTTGGCCAGTTTTTCTCATTTTTAAAAAAATTCTAAAAGAAAATTATAATGACAACCCATTTCTTCGTTTGGTCTAAGACCTATACAGATCCATTTTCATAAAAAAATGGAGGTCATATATGTTGGAATAATGGATGTTGAATCATCTAATGAAGCTGCACACACTTCAAAGGACCTGCCAAGAAGAAATTCAACCACACAGAAAGTGTTGCAACTAAGGGCATGCAAATAGAGATTATCTAATTGATATCTAGAATATTTTACAAAGAGTACATATGCCTGATTATATAGGAAAGTGATAAACCTAGAATGTAAAGGATGTTGCCAAGTGTTCAAATCACACTTCATGTGACAACAAGAAACCCTAACCAACTACCTAGGGAATGATAACAAGATGGCGATAAGTTCTAGAAAAGACAACTCATCTTCTAGAAGGGAATCTTATCTCAACAAAATTATTAAATGATTAAATGCAACCTAGGACTAGTATGATTAATTAAGACCTAAGTTAACTTATGCTAGTGTAATAAATAATTAATTACACTAAAACCCCCCCATAAGTGAAACTTAGGGAGGAAAAGAAAATGCAATGATTATGCATGATGGTGATGGGTCCCAGCTGATAGCCATTTTAGGTACCCATGTACAAAAGGTGAATATGCAACTATCTCCCACAAACGGAGAAAAGGGGAAAACCCAATGGGAAGAAAACCCCTCTCTAAAAAAGGAGATAAAATGCAGAAAGGTGATGATTGGAGGACTCAACATTATCCTCCCAAGGACAACAATCATCACATGGATACAATATAATCAATGGCCCCCCCATAGGAAAAAAATAGAGAGACTATATAGCCCCCCCAGAACATGTGATCACTTGCAAGAATGGTAAGTGTATGTAGACAAAACATGATCCAATGTTGACAAACAACTTGTCTCCCTTTCGGGAGAAACAAAACGAAGTGCAAGTGGAGAGATGCTTCCCATTCCGGATAGGAATTGAAAGAAGGAAGGATGAATATGGATGCTAATGATGTCTCTAAAAGCTACTCATGTGTCTCCTTGCCTGATGAAGATGAAGATGCCACAACCCACTCAGGTACATACCCAACCAATGAAGAAGGTGACAAATCAGGATGATGCAAAAACTGATGTTGAACATGATCCAAAGACTGCATTGTGATGTTCCTTCCATCAAAGGAATAGATGGAGACTTGATTTCCCCCCCATAATGAAGTGTCCTCAAAACCACTGAGAGAAGACTGAAGCCAATCCAATGGTAGATGCAGAAGAAAATCCGATGAAGATGGAGGAAGTCTCATATATGAAATCTCTGAAGAAAACCAAGTGCCCCCAAGATAGTCTCATGATTCCCAATTAAGGTTGAGACAATGAAATGTGGAGACTCAAGGGAACTCTCCAAAGTAGGATTTGAATAGAGGAGTGATATCCCCTCAAGAATGTCATCGAAACCTATAGAAATAACCAAGTCAACAATCCTTGAAACAAAGCCATCCTGTGATGTTAAGTCTAGAAAACTGAATGTGTCCTAATGAATGATGATGATGGAAGCCTCAATCAATGACTCTAGACAAGGAATCATTGAATGTGAATGGATGCCAACTATCTTTGATAGAGAAGAAGAATCATCTGAAGCAACCTTTCCAACCTCTTCGGAAGATTCAAGGAAATCCAAACAAACAACCTCCTACATAGCAATATCATCATGGGGTACTTGATCTGAAACTTGACATTCTAAATCATGACCATCAGGGAAGGGTGGAGTATCTGAATCTCCATATATTTCCCAAAGCTTAGTCCAAAGGATGTGAGGACTAACACAATGATCAATAGAACACAAAACATCACAATCAACTTGCATTGAAATGATCTCTAAGATAGTGTATCTGCTGCAACTCCAAGCAAACTCATGAATACCTTCACTCAGATGGGGAACTATACCAAACAGATAAAGCAACAATGCAAGTGATTAGAGATGGTGGATGATCCCATCCCGCCATTGTTTATAGTTTCCCGTGTGCAACATAGTCAAAGAAGGATAATATGCAAGCTCCATAATGTACAAACAAATTTCTCCAAAAATATAAAGACAATGACCTTCAACAACAAATAGAAACTTCCAAAGCTGATATGCAACTGAAGTGATGCCATCCAAAACAAAAAACCTTTTCCCATGCTTCAGGATATCCAAGTTATTGAACAAATGCACCAAATTTGAACAAAACCAATGCAAGAGTACTTGGAGATGAAACTGTTCAAAGTGAATGGATGGATGAAAAGAGCTCTGAATTACCTTCCTGATGCCACTGGAATCACTGAATTTTGATCAACGGTTGCAAAGATAAGAGTTTTTATGTCCAAAATGAAAGGTTGACTTCAGTTGACTTGAAATTTTGATAGCAGAAAAATTCTACAAAAATGGTTGCATCACTAGAAAGTAGGCTGAATCCTCTTTCCGATGATATCTCGTTTGTCGAATTTTGACACCGTGGTGCGAAGATATGGTGATTTGAAAAAAGCTGCCCTATTAGGGCCTATTGGCTAAACACATGCAAAAAATAAAGCACCCAGGCTTTAAAAAATCTCGGCCCCTGGTTCTTGATGTGACCGCAGGGTTTGAAATGGCAAAAAAAATCGGACGCCGAGTGGAGAGAGGCGGTGCCGGGGTGGCGCCACTGGGAGAGTGGAGGGCCGGATGGCGGTTCGAGGCACTGTCGGACACCAGCCGGGAAGGGGCCGGAAAGTGCCAGTGGGAGGAGCTCCGGTCAGCAGCAAGGAGTGGACACCGGTGATGGGACGACCGGTGGGCCAGACGCCAGTGATGGGATGACTGATGACGCAAGTGGGCTGGACGGTAGACCGGTGGGCCAGACACCGATGGGTGTGATAGTCAGCTATCGGTCAAAGCAAATGGCCGGACCCCTACAGAATAATGAATGCAGTAGCTTCCCCTCTGCAAAACTTTGATATAGCCGATAAAAAAATTTATATGCAGATTTTATAAGCCGAAAATAAAATTTTAAATAATGCCAATGGCAATTTAAAATTTTATTTTGATACCGACTGATATAATATATCTGTGGATTAGAAAACTTGATGTCGACAAAAAAATCAAAACCCCAAAATTTTTAATAAAATGCCGATGGAGAATTAATATACAGTCGCTCCAATTAATTTTTCTGCAAACTATATAAAAATAGGAAAAATATTTTTTTTGCCAAACAAATGTAGATATAAGCCCAATATTTTTTCTGAAATGAAAATGGCCTACAACTTTTTTTTTTTTTTGCCTCAGAGGACAACTGTAAGGGAGATTTTTTTTGCAAATTGTAAAGATCGTACGACTGATTTTGCAAACCCTAAAAATACCTCTGAGGCTCCCGGTGATGATGAATCTGAATTTGATGAATGAACAAGCGATCCTAGGGTTTCGAGGCCTTCTAAAGATAATGGCGAGCTCGGATTTGACTCAATTTGCTCTAGAAATCAGCTTGGTCCCCAGGTGGAAACAAGTAGCCTACAATGGAAACCTTCAAGCCTGCAAGAATCTCTGTAGCCCAACTTTCTTAATATTGGGATGAACCTTCAATAGAATGGCTCTGATACCATGTTGGAATAATGGATGTTGAATCATCCAATGAAGTTGCACACACTTCAAAGGACCTGCCAAGAAGAAATTCAACCACATAAAGTGTTGCAACTAAGGGCATCCAAATAGAGATTATCTGATTGATATCTAGAATATTTTACAAAGAGTACATATGCCTAATTATATAGGCAAGTGCTAAACCTAGAATGCAAAGGATGTTTCCAAGTGTTCAAATCACACTTCATGTGACAACAAGAAACCCTAACCAACTACCTAGGGAATGATAACAAGATGGAGATAAGTTCTAGAAAAGACAACTCATCTTCTTGAAGGGAATCTTATCTCAAAAACATTATTAAATGATTAAATGCAACCTAGGACTAATATGATTAATTAAGACCTAAGTTAACTTATGCTAGTATAATAAATAATTAATTACACTAACAATATAATACATTATTTTAATGTATTTTGTGTGGAGTGAACACGTTCCGAGGGCTAGTTTACAAAGGAGGTACCTAAAATCTAGGGGCTGGGAAAAATTTGAGAAAATGGGTTTTTTCTAAATAATTGATTATGATCCTACATAAATTTTCACGTCTGAGGTGTCCCGGTTTTCCCACAATAAATTTCTTCAAATGACCTGCAACCATAATTAAAAGTCACAATTTTTCTAAAGTTTCAAATATTAATATTTAAAATATTTTGAATATTTTAAATATTGTGCAAGGATAAATGAGGCATTTAGGAAAAATATAAAATGCATTTCAAATTTTTTTAACCAAAGCAAGTTTAATTCTTGCTTCTGATTGGTCCAAAGGCAGCTTTCATGGCTTTCATGGTTGCACGAAAAACTCATCACCAGAGGCCAAAAATCTTTGTCTTTCCCTTTTGATTTCAATGGTGCAATGTTTCTAGTGATGATTGCCACACTCTTGCATTAAAATGTATCAAAATAGTCTCAGAAAACTCTCCTTGGCGCACAGAGGCACAAATTTAGTGCTAGCAAATTAAAATATAGAATGCACGGGAAATGTGAAAAACCAAAGGAGGAGTATTTGCTCGCCAGCCGCATGATTTAAATATTAGTTTTGAAAAGTGTTGCAAGGTGTGTGCCACATAGGCCAGGCATCTCACGAGCCGGGGTAAGACAAAGGTGGGCCCATTTAAAATTACAAGGCTTGGATATAGTTTTAAATGCTCAATACAAAATTTATTTAAAAGCTTCCATTTTAAAATGTTAAAAATATATTTGTCGGGAGTAGAAATGTAAAAATGTTGGCGGGTGATGTAAAGTGGGAAGAGGCCATTTCACAGGTGAAAATAAAGTGCAGCAATAGAAGGGTAAAATTGTTTTTAGTTGTGAGGAGTTAAAAGAGCAGGGGTAAGATATTTTTATAGATGAACAAAGTAAATTTTTTTCACACAATAGGGTAAGGTGGAGCGAATTTCTTCACATGGAGAAATTTTCTATTGCTGAACAACTTGAGGCAAAGGAAAGTTGAGAGACAAAGTTTGTTGTGGCAGTTGAAGAGAGAAGAGAGAGGCTTTTCTTTGTATAGATTAACAGTGGATGGAGCTTCCAAATTTCTTCAATGGATTAACTTCCGTAGTTTTCTTTTCTTCTATATCTTCTGATTCTCTTCTCATTGTAAGGGTTCCAATTTTCTAAAAGCTCTACAAGGCAGACAATTTTTTTGGGTAGATTGTAAAGCTAGGGTGAAATATGACTATTAGTCAATTAATCTGAGGTGTCTTGTGTTTTGAATTAATCTTCATGAATATATTTGTCTGATAATTATCTTCATTGCTGAGATGTGAAACTCTTTTGAATTCAATAATAAAATATTACATGGGTTTTTTCGTGCACATTTATTGCATTTGAGTTACATCTGTTGTTGTCTTCTGCTCATTGAATAATGTAATTGCTTTAATGAATGTCAAATGTATTTTTTATTGTTTTTTGTTTAGGGAATGGTGTAATTGCTTCAACAAATATAACAAGAGTGTTGTGTTTTCAGGTGGATTGTAAGAATGGTTACCAGATAAAGCTTCAGTGGTCTTGTCATAATGTGATAGCATTTTCAGAGACCTTTAAAACATGTCTAACACTGTAGGATGAAGTGTTGGTTATATGACTTTGTAGCCCTCTTTTTGGCATTGGTCAATCTTCATGCTTTTGTTGTTTTCAATTTGGTCCCAAATTATTAAATCATAAACCATTTTAATTTTTCATTTTGGGTTATGTGTTTTCCATGTTCTCCATGTTGGTTAATGAAATTCACTCAATGTCTTAGCCAATATTGAGTGATATTTTAGGTTTCTTAGCATAATTCAGTGAGAGCATTATCTATTAAGCAATATCCTATTAAGTGTGTGTCTAAATCTTTAGGTATTGCTAAAGGGTCACCCCCCTAGGTCCTACAGAGCCTGAAGTGTCGGGGAAATGTGTTCTAATCCCATTTCTTGTCACTTGGTCAAATCCACCGTTGAGTCTAAACATAAGAAATTGGCTAGTCTTTAGGATTCATTTGGTTTGTTGATTTGGAAAACCAACACATACCTCACTACCATGGTAATTACCTTCTATCCTTGGTCTCTGCCCATTTCTCTTCATTTGGCATGATATAATTACCCTCTATTAGACTATCACCTTCCTTTAAGACATGCTATCTTGTAATGACTGATGAATGACCATTTTAGTTTTCCCTTAGCACCTATTCCTTGGAAATTGTTGTCATTTCATCTATATCACTTTCATTTTACATTTTCATTATCTAGATTCAATGACTGTAGTTTCTCCTTGTTTATTTCCTTAAGTGATTGAAAGAAGTAGCTCTATGTTTCCACAAGTCTTCAGGGGTATCTTGAAACATTTGATTGTATTCATGAAATAACCATATATAAATGATTGTTCTAACTTCGTATTCAATTGTGACCTGACTTGGAATTGATGGTTGTCACTTATATCCATTGTCCACTAACTGTCATCATTGTCCATTGTTAAGATTGTCATTGGAATTATTGACCTTGTCCTATGCCTCTCTTTTCTCACTTTACCATGCTCATTAACCAGCAACAGTATCATACACTTTCTCTTATTTCTCTTGTCACATGCATATCACAATTACTCAGTTGTAACCACCTTTCTTTAGACTGCCATACCTCTAGGAATGTTTATTTCATGACATTATGTTGGCTCATTGGAATCTATGGTGCTCTCTTCATACAATCCCTTAATACTTCTTGCCTGTAGATATAAATTCAATTCACACAGTTGATTCCTTGGATAATGGTATGGAATAATAATATTTATTGGTTCTTTAGAAAAAAATTGAGACAACAAATCCATTGAAAACCTTGCTTCTATTTGAACTGCTACATAGGTTAGATCACCACATACTCATAACGAAGATCTTAGCACCATGAGTTCTTGGGAAGCTTGGTTGCAAACCTACTTTCATATCAACATTCTAGGGTTCAATATTATTCAGTATGGGGTTATTTTAATTGCATTTAGCTTATCCTAGATATGTGAGAGAATTTTTTCAAAAGGTTTCAAACCTGTTGGTTTCTTTTTTTTCTTTCAATCCTCATGATACCAGGAAACCTTCATATATAGCTCACTGTGATGATTATCATCCAATACAATCCCCTATTATTATCTTCTCACCATTACCTCATTATTGAGAATGACATTTAGTGTATAACTACTATCCATGGATGTTGACTGTCAATAAATTTTCTCAAGAATCACATTCACAAATAATAGTTTTAACTACCATAAAGTGGTAAATAGAGAATATATGCTTCCTATACCTTTCATTCATCAGTTTAATAACCTAAATATGATCAAGGGGTTGCTTGTATGAGATTTTTTAACATGGTCTCAAAATGTTGTCTTCATTTGTTGATCTAATCTTTATTATTAACTCATCTAAATTTATTTATCCAGCACATAGCATCAACAAATGTTCTATCTTTGTCATGAAAAATATGATTAACCATGATCACATTATCCTTCAACAATTTTCCTTGCACAAAATAAAACCCTATACATTTTCTCTTGAAACCTAGTAGAAGGCTTCCTACAAAACTTCTAGAAAATATTATGCACAGGCTCTATTGATTCTTTGTACCCTAAGACTAAATATTCTCATTATATCAAAAGGTGTACTAAATATCTCCCCTCCCTTATACCATCTTAGAAAATCCTTAAAGAGCTTTAACTTTCCCTTGGCCATCATGTAGGAGCTTCATATGAAACAAATCTTCCACTGAAACCTAATATCACATTTGATGATGCAAGGGGAAAATAATGAAATGATATAGACAACCATACTCAAATGACATATCTTGGTATAGAGACAGGTGTGTGAAAGATAACTAATCCTAGGCCCCATAGGAATTTCCCTTCCCTTAAATTTTCTCAAGCATTTATTTGGCTTGAATATCTAAGAAAATATAAAACTCTAAAGGAAACTCCATACAATTTTATGAAGGATTTAATAACAGACAAACTCCAATAATATAGGCATACCTAGCAAGTTGTATCAATTAATATGTAGGTTATGTTATGTATGAAGGCATGAGACTGCTACAACTCATTGCAATGGAAAAATATTGGTGGACTCCTAAAAAGCCTCCAAATGTGCCATTAATCTACTTGGTCTTTATGCTTGTGAACTTTCAACTCCACCATGCAAACAACCTTTCAATCCCATTAAATGAAAACCCTAAAGAAACTCACTGCTATGTGAGAAAATCTAACTAAAAACAAACTCCTCCTTTGGCACGCAAAAGACTAATCCTCTTTTATTTTATTTTTCAGTTTATTTCCACTTTTCTTCCATTTACCTTGACTTTTCACTATAAAAACTTAATCCCTTTTTCTCTTTCATAAAAGAACTTTAAAATTTAGCATTTTTTTTGTTTTAATAAAATTCTTTTAAAACTTAAAGTGTTAACATTTTAATTGACTCATAGTTCTAGAATGATTTTAAAATAGATTTCTACAGTATCTTATTGGGACTTTACAATCTTATGCAACATATTTTGCAGACTTATCACTTGATTATGAGCTTCAAGACTTTAAAAATGGTGAATTTTTCCAAGAAGGGTGTACCTATTTTTTAATTTTTCAGAGCTCAAGTTGATATAGAACAAGCACACCTATGCATATTTTTCTACTATGACATACCAAATAAATTAACTGAAAATTTATGAAAGAAATTAACTAAAAAGATGAACCATCATCTATCACATCCACCATTACTTCTTGTTCACGAGAGGGTAGTTCATTCATCTACCTATTTATCGATTTTGAACATGGGTAATCCATCTAGAAGGGAAGTACAAATCTCAATGATGAGTAAGGCCTTTATTTTCTTGAAAATGACACAACCTTCCCCTCTCTCCAATAGGATTCTCCCATGTCCCATGTGATAATATCGTCACATAGTTTCCTTTCAAGGTTCCACAAGCAAGAAAATGACATGTCGCTATGGGCCCGTGGACTTGCATAATCCTTTAATCTTTCACCATATGTCAACATTTTGTGGAGCCTTGATTTTCTTGAAAAGGACACAACCATTTCATCTCTCCAATAGAATTCTCCCATGTCCCATGTGAGAATATCATCACAAAATTTCCTTTAGTGGTTCCACAACCAAGAAAAGGACATGCCGCTATGGGCCCATGAACTTGCGAATTCCTTTAATCTTCCACCACATGCCAAAGTTTATTGGAGCCTTGATTTTCTTGAAAATTATGCAACCGTCCCCTCTCTCCAATAGGATTCTCACATGCCCCATGTGAGAATATCATCACACAATGTCCTTTTGTGGTTTCATAACCAAGTATAGGACATGTCATTATGGGCTCATAGACTCACCAAATCCTTTAATCTTCTGCCATGTGTCATCATTTTATGGAGCCTTGGTTTTCTTGAAAAGGATGAAACCATCCCCTCTCTCCAATAGGATTCTCCCATATTTGACATGAGAATATCATTACACAATGTCCTTCCATAGTTCCTCAACCAAGAAAAGGAAATGCCGCTATGGGCCTACAAACTTGCAAAATTCTTTAATCTTCTACCAAGTGTTAGAATTCTGTGGAGCCTATACACAACACTCTTTGAAATTTCTCTCATGCCTTGGAATTAGTCACCACTTGTGGCACTTGTAAACCTTTCACAATTTTGCAATCCTTTTTCTCTTCATCAGAAATCCTAATGTGGAAGCACGAAAAGAGGTAGGGACCAGTTTTATAAGAGAAACTTAGATGACCATAATACCACATGTAGAACTTTCTTTTTAATGCAGGGCCATAAAACAAAATTCCACAATGACTGAACCTATCAGGTAATAGGGTATGTAGGGCTAGTAAACACATGGGGCTATGACATAACAACACAACTTGAGCAAAAGGAAACCCAAATAACCATACAATAGAAAAATATAACAAGAACACAAGGGTTTCATGAATCATATTCCAAAAAATTGTTGATGATATTTTGTATTGTATTTCATGAATTTATGAATTAGATTGAATAAATTAATGTTTACTATTTTCCACTATTTCAAATTTTAAATGTAGAATCTAGATTTCAAATTTTAACTGGTATCTAGGGATTTAACAGTTTATAGGTATTTAAATTTAATATTGCATTTTATATTTCAAACTATAGTTGATGATATTTTATATTTTATTCCATGAAATTATGAATCAGATTGAATAAATTAACATTTTATTAATAATTTCATATTTTTGTGTTAAACATGTACTTAGTGATTCATCACTCAACTCAATGCTTGATAACATATTAACAACAATAGTATATACAATAATGAACATCAACAATTAGTTAATGTGTATCTAGTAGTTGAAACCAAAGTTTTTCTTCAATTGAGAAAATAAATAATACAAATAATTGAACACATTACTGAATTTGAGTTTTTTATTGATTTTCAAATGAAGGAATACATAGAGGCAATGTAAAATATTGCTCAAAGACAACTCTACACAAAGTTGAGTTAGAACTTGGAAACTCATATTATCAAATAATTCTATCAACTTTTGTAGCGAGTTCCACTATTCAGCTATTGGAAGTGCCATTTGTTCTAACTAATGTTATATGACTTAAAAATTTGTTAACAATTCATGATTGAAATTGGAATTTGACTTGAATGTTTTAGTCAAAGTTGCATTCAAGGTTATCAGTGGTTTGATGGAATCCAAATAGTTTGTCTCATTTGGGTTCTGAGGAAACCAGTCCAAATGAATATTCCCTACATCCTCCATCTTCATCTGAAATCATCCTTTCCAATGAATCATTTAGTTATGTCAAAAGCCTTTGGTAAACTGAGCTCTATCAAGTTCCTTACCTTTTCATCCAAATTCTTTATCTTTTTTGTAGATAGATCAAGAAATTCCTCTATTTCATGCATTCTCAAACACTTTTGAATGATAGATGACAAATTCATTTATGCATGTCAATCCAATTGTTAATTCCTTTTGATTTCAATTCATTCTCACTAGCTTTGTAGACTATTTGTTGAATTTGATTTGCAGTTTTCTCTATTGAAAATAGGTTTTTGTTGTCCACTAAATATTTCTTGAGCTTCCTATTATGTACTATCAGATCATTAATCAATTTAAAAAATTCACACAAATGATCAATCCTCGGCATTATTTCCTCCTATATCTTTTGTTTCATATGCCTCATTGTTTCTTTACAGAATGCAGTTAACTTATTTTGACAAGATTTTATTTCATTTTTTGCTTCCCTTAGCTCTGTCACCAATCTTTCACTTTTTTTCTCTCTTCCTCCAATTTTTTTTCCCATTGTTGATTTGATTTCGCTAGGTTTTGTTTTAATTTTTCTAATGTGGATTTTTCCTCATCAAATTTATTTTTTTCTCTAATCTAACCTTTTCTTTAATTCATTCAATTCCACACCTATTTGTTTATCTTCTTTTCTTGTAGATGTAGAGGTAGATTTTTTAATTCTTTTTTCTAATGCATTGCTTTTGTTATCTGATGCTTTCCTCTTTGCTTTCTCATTTTCTAGGTCTTCTTGTAACTTTTCTATTTGAATCTACAACCTCTCTCTCTCTCTCTCTCTCTCTCTCTCTCTCTCTCTCTCTCTCTCTCTCTCTCTCTCTCTCTCTCTCTCTCTCGTGCTTTAGAAATTATGTGTACGCCAATTCATTATTCTTCTTTGATACATTCATTTTTTCAAAAAAAATTGTATCCAAAAAAATCCAATTGGAAACTACTCACCTAAAATTCAAAGCGATCCATTTGATTTTTTGGTTTATTTTAAACTATGGGAACAATAAACATGTACTCCATGATTTCTTTATTTGGGTCAAATGTGGATAATACCTTGGTTTTTGTAGGCTTTGAAGTTATAGTAGATGAAATTTCTATCAGTTGCTTCCTTTCTTTTTTATATAATTCTAATTTCTATTTAAACTCATCATTTTAATCAAAACTTGGGGATACAAAAATAATGGAATGCTTGAATGGTGAAGGAGTACTTACAATTGTTGCAGCCACACTATCTGGAGGAATGCTTGGAAATAACTCCTTTTGGGGTGGAATTGGAAATTAAGGTAGTGGTACTAGTATGGTAGTTGGACTTGAACCTCTCATAATCCTTTGCCTCTTTAGTATGCCTTGATCATTGGGTGTTTGTGTATTATCTTGTATTCTTGGCCTCTTGTGTGTAATTTTTTGTTGTAGCACATGTTGACCACTACTAGTACTACTACCCATACCATCGCCACCAATGGAAATGCAAGTTGCACTAGTTTCTCTACCATGGGCATGTCCTAGTTGTGATTGTATTTGACCATAAGGATTAGGATTTGAAGCTTTAAAAAAATGAATTGTTTTAGTTGTACTTGTATGCCCCTAGTCTATTTTATTTTCTCCAAGGTCTCATTTATCAATTGGATTTCTAGGGAGTACATCTATTACCATCCAAATGTCTTCTCCTTTGGACCCCAAAGGACCACCTTCAGAACCCATATTTTTAACTATGGTTGCTCCTGAAGTATATGTTTGTTTTGTGGTCTCACTTAAACCATATTTGACTTTTCTTGCATCATCAATTTTTTCACATTCATCATCAATTTCTTTACATTCATTGTGATGCTCTATATTCCATGAATTGCAAGAATTAGAATCTTCTTCGATCTCTCCAAACTCTGCACTAGTTTTTGGTTCACTTAGATCCTTCCTCCTAAACCAAAAGGTAGTAATTTTTAATTATAACAAATTTTTTTCTCTACAATCCTTATTTAGAGAATTTGGTATTTTTACTTTAGTAGATGGTAGATCACTTTTTTCACGAAAATTTCTGTACCTCCTAATTTTCTTCTCTACTTCTCTTTGTTGGTGCAATGCCATAATTTTTGTTGAGAATTTTTCAAAAGAAACACCTTTCTCAATAGAAATTTTATCCGTTGCTATTTTGACCTCATCCCAAGAATCCTTGTCTCTCAAGTTTTCCAGCAAGGGTTTACTTTGATGTTGAATTATGATTCTAGGATTCTTATTGGCCACAATCCTTTTAATGGTTTCACATGGATCATACTACCAATGATAGAAAATATCAAATTTAAAAAAAATTAAAAGATCATGTACCACACTGAATGCTTTTCTCTCAAATGTGAACCCTGCACATGAAAAAGGTAAAGAAGGAAATATGGTCTTCTTTTGATAGCTAACAAAGTATAGTTGATTAGTACTCTCAATCTACCTTACATGTTCCAATGCAAAAACCATTTATGTCACATGTATTGGAAGTTTGTATGGCTCTACTCCTAATCCATAAAATCTTATCATGGTATATTCTTCCATTAAGTACAATCAACCAATTGTATTTATTTTCCTAGTTGAATGTGATTTCTACAAGATAGGCAATCTAGGCATTGAAGTATTTGTAATTGCTTGATACAATGGAGCCAAAAATTAGTCTACAAAATGATTGTAGTTCCTTTGAGAATCATGCATCCTTATCTTAGTGGTCCCATCATATACTAGAGTCATTTTATTTTCCTCAACATTTGTATAGGGTTGGATCTGAAGCTTGTTGGTCTAAAACATTCTACTAAATTTGAATAGAAAAAAGTAGCACAGGTAGGTTGTGAACCTAAATATCTTAGTGAGACCTTCTTTAATCATTAAAAAATGTTTATGCATGGATTCTACAATGTGCTCAAGAAAATTATATTTTACAAGTCCATTAACATAATGAATATTAAATACTATTTGAAGCAGGCTTGCACCCACTTCCTGATTGCTATCTAGTATGATGCAAAATGCTAGCATGCAAATAGTATCATGAACCCATGGTCTAAAAATTACAAAATCATAAGAAGGCTTATTATTTCTTTTCAATAATTTTCTATGACAATCCTGAACTATTTTATTTAGAAATGTATTTTTATCCCTTTCATCTACTGTTTCATAATCACTAGTAAGCTTTTATAGGTCAATGTGGACGTTTCCAAATTCTTTGATTGTAAACCCCATCAAATTTATAAATTCTTCTACATAAATGGATAAAATTTCTTCTTTTCTATCTTTATTAACAATTACTCTTCTATTATCATCATAATTTTGGACATAGACCATGCTAAATTATTGGCAAGGGAAAACCTCATGTAACATTGTGTGCCCTAATCCAATTACCCACAATGTAGTGATACTATTAAATGGAATTCTTTGACTAGTTTTCATTTTGTTTTCAACCTTATTCTCACATAAAAATCTAAGTTCTGAGGTGAGCCTACCATAGATTTCAGGATCATAAATATCATGGTATTCATCAGTGAAACCTGGGGTTTTAAGCACTCCAACATAATCTATTTTTCTATCCAATTTTTCTTTGCCTTTCCCAACAACTAGTCTGCTAGTGGTGGTAGACATTCTTTTACAATTATATTCCCTCTTAAGTCCTCCTTAAGTTTTCTTAAGTCAACCCTAAACCCAAAGTTTGAAAAAATAATATTTTAAGAAATGATGAAATGTAGGAATTATGTCTTTCACTTACCTAGATTTTGATTCTTGAAAAGATTAAATGGATAGGCATGGAATGGCTTTTTTGGAACCTAAAATATCCCTGTGTGCTATCTCTCTCACTTAAAAATAAAATCACTTAGCAATAGAAAGTTTATATTTTATTTTTTTAATATTAAAGTGAATTAAATGTCAATGTGTTGACTCTGGACTACACAATTAGTAAATTACATTTCTATATTGACACTTAGAAATAAATTGAAAATTTGTCCTACATTGATGTACCTTCTATTAATTGATCACTTTTGGCAAGAGACACCGTCAATATAATTCAAATGTTCCATATCAAAAAAAATCTTAACTATTGATCTTTATAAATATAATGATTTTAGGGTGATTTCAGAGGTTTGAGTTCGTAAGCCTACTAATCTATGCATTTAATTCTAGAATGAAACTACAACCATCCATCAAATGTCAATCAAATGGTCGAGTAATTTATGATATAAACAATAAACATGTGTTTTAAAGTTGTTTTAAACTTTAGTGTGCTAGGATACACAATCCTCATGATATTTTCCTTTCATAGAAAACTAATTGGAGACATTAAGATGAGTCCATGTGTCCATTCCGTGGTTTTGTGAGTCACATATAAATAAACTTGAAGCATCCCACAGACTCACAAAGTCCCTTTAAAAGAAAGACATTGATTGACACCTATGATATTGATTGACACATGTCCCCTTTTTGCGGTTCCACGACAATTAACTTAACCTTTATAAAACTATCTATGGACTCACAGAACCATAAAGTGGGGGCTCACTTAAGCCATCCAATTAAGCATGTGTGGAATCTTCTTCTTAAATGATCACTAGGAGAGGACCAAGGGGATGGTAACTTAATGTTGCAAAGGACTTAATAAAATGACTAATGACAACGAGAACTAGAGGAGCAAGTCAACAAAAAATTAGAAATAAAATTTTGGAAAACCCTAGCAAGAGTGGCAACATTTTTCCAAACCTATATTTGTCTAGGTTTATTTCATTCCATTATTTAGCACTTGTTTTATGGTAAACCTGCTTCCATTTCATGGTAAAAGCCTCCAAAATATTAGGTAAAAGGCTAAAGCCTCCAAAATCTCACTTATCACATAAAATCTAGATAAATATTGATTTGAAAACATTCTATTTCCATTTTTAGTGCTTTTTTTCAATTTGATGACAACTTTCTTTTTTCATTTGTATTGCTTTATGTTTTAAATTTGCATACAAATATTTCATAAATAGATAATACTTAATTTATTGAAGAAAAAATGTAGATTTGTCTAAGTTTATTTCATTCCATTATTTAGCACTTTTTTAATGGTAAACCTATTGGCATTTAAATGTAAAAGCCTCCAAAATCTCACTTATCACTTAAAATCCAGATAAATATTGATTTGACAACATTCTATTTCCATTTTTTAGTGTATTTTGAAAATTTGATGGTAACTTTTCTTTTTTCATTTGTATTGCTTTATGTTTTAAATCTACACACAAATATTTCATAAATAGGTAATATTTAATTTCTTGAAGGAAAAACCTATATGTTTCTAAGTTTATTTCATTTTATTATTATCACTTATTATTAATTGTTTAATCTAGCCACATGCAAATATAACTTTCAACTTGTGGCCTATGCACACACAAACACATACTCTATAATATATTATAACACAAAGTTTTCTATCGATGTAATCATTAAACCTCATTTAGAGTTTATGTGCAAGTGCTACTGTTAGAAACATTAATGCTATTTCTAATTACTTGTATAATTTGAATAGACACTCAACACACAAAATGATTCTTTATTGTAAATGAATAATGAAGAATAGCACAACCTTTTATTTTATTACAACTGAATTACAATGTTACATTATTACATATCTTTTTAAAGATGAGTAGAGCATGCAAGCTCTTGTTTTGTATAAATAACACATGTCACTCTACATCAGACATAATTGATTCCAAGCTGGTAGTGGTGTTATGCGATACAAATCATATTCTCAAACTAGGGGGCTTGCCAACCATGCTTAGGATCTTGAGATTTCATATGATAGGTCCAAGCCACCACTATGGTTTGACATTTATAGAAATTTTTTACATTGGTTTTGCATCCCACTATGGTGAAGCAAGAGCCAATAGTTAAAGTATTTAATACAAAATATATTGCATAATATGCTCAATCTGACCCACCAAAACAACCCAAAATGACATAATTAATTCCAAGCTAGTAGTAGTGGCTAAGGGATCCAAACCATATAATCAAACAATTGAATTTGAGCATCCATAGGGCTTCCCTACCATGCTAGGGAAATGAGAGCTGTGAATATAGAAAATATACCTATCTTGGTTACCAATTGGAATTATGCAGAAGATAAGTGGTATTAAATCTACTCCCACCCTCTTCGAGAAACTCTAAGGCACCAGGATAGCACAAAATGACTCTCAAAAGTTCATAGTTCCTCTTTGAGACCTTTTTGAAAATGGAGTATGAGAATTCAATGATTTTGAATGAAAACAATGTTATAATACTTATGTGGGCGCACACTCTATGAAAGCACTGATCTCCATCAGAGCTCCGCATCTTAGCTCAAAAAATTTCTTAGAAGCTAGGTAAACCAGATTAACTTCTTTCCAATTCCACCCATTCTGAACTTGAAGGAAACTAGTCTTTCACTCTGTAACTACATAACTAGAGGCAAGAGAATTTAGAGTATCTCAAATAATACCACATCTTATTCCTTATTAACCTTGCAAAATAAAACCCTTATCAAAATTCAGAACATTGCACTCAATAGTAAAGCCTTCTACAAATGATCTCAATTATGCTCACTATCCCTATTTATGGGCCATTTATGAGCTCCCAGCTCACCATCTTGGTCCCTATTTACTCATGAGTCATGCGAGGTATAACTATTTTTTTGCGCTAACCAAGTAACCAATTTTAATTGTGATTCATGTGAGAGAAACTTACAATGTTTATTTTGATAAACATCCGGCTACATGCACATTGTACCTCAAGTTGACAAGCTATCAATCATGCTAATCAAATGATATGAAATCATTGCAAATATTATTTTGATTGATAACTGGATTCATGACATCATAAAGTACAATATGTCATGCAATTTATAATATCAAGTTATCCAATTGCTTGCTTTGGATGTACATATGGTATTAATATGTGATTCTACAATCCAATGTTCTTCAATGAGCAATAATCCCATGTGATTGCAGAAATCAACAAAAAGAAAACATGTGCCATAATTTCTACCATTTTTAGTATCAAGCTATCAAATCAATAATTTTTATGGCTTCAAATTAGAAGAGGAACTTAATTCTAAATATTTTAAGGATTTCTCAAGTACAAATTGTTGGCAAAACAAGGATAGACAACTGAGGGGGGGGTGAATCAGTTGTTATAGAATTTAAACTTGTTGAATCTTAATCAACCTTTAATCTCATATCTAATAATTAACAGTGAAAGCATGAACACAACAAAAACACACAACACTAAGATTTTTGCGTGGAAACCCTGTTAAAGGAAAAAACCACGGTGGAGGTTAATCCATAATTATACCCCGTTAAAAGTATAATGAAAAATGAATAAGGAATGCACATGCATTCAGGCACACTGTCTAGAGCTCATTGCTCAAAGGAAGGCTCACTGCCTTACATAAACATTCAGATTAAAACCATCTGAAGAATATGAACTGATAATTTAGCTTCTTCAAAAGCTTGATGACAGTTCCAGTTAGGCACATAAATACTTCTTCACACTTCGCTCAAACTTCTTCACACTATGCTCTACAATCTAATGATCTGATCCTTATTTGCACATATCTCACATATACTTTGCATACATTCATCGAGCATACTTCAAAATGAGGAAAAAATCGCTCTTATATATCCGCTACATGGATTTACATCAATAACTTTATCGACCACAAATAAGGAATAAATAAATTACAAATTGTTGGCCCAATTCATGAACAAATCTCAATGCGTACCAACCTAAGTCAGTCACAACATAATGAAGACCTAAATCAACATCCTTGAACATGCCAAGCATTCAAAAATTAATCCATAAGGATCCGCAACACGTTACCAGCATCATGTCGGCCAAGAACATGAAAACTCGAACACACAAAGGAAAAATCTTCGATCACGAACACACTGATCAACACAGATATACCATAATGATAGAGCACAATATAGAAACATCTATACATATCTCAGGAGTGTATGCAACAACTCAATTCATCATAATTGCAATTTGTTTTTCCATAAACATTTGCTGCAGTAACAAAATAATTGTAGGAACTCAAAAACTCATAACTTTCTCCAAACTTGATGCACACCTCTGAAAATTTTGGAGAACATACTAGATAGGCTAAAAAAAACCCTTTAAAGTGTGACTTCTGAATACCAACTTACTGAACTTTCTACCACTATGATCTTTACAGCTTCATAGACTGCCTGCAACATATTTATTCTAAATTTATCAATTTCCTCGACATATACAACCTTCAGAACACTTAATGCTAATAGTGTTGACATCAATGATAACCAAATATCAGAAACAAAACCACAACATCCAACACATATGAAATTAATTTTTAGTATTGCAACCATATTTTATTCAACGAAATTGCAAAAATCGATAAAAAGATATAGAATTAAATGATAGGTAGAGTACTTCGAAGCATTGAAAAAGATAGAGAATTAAATGGCATCAAACGATGAAATATTATTTTTACATTAACTTATTTTTCTTAGTATATTAACATTATGAAATAATAATATCTTTCTGGAGTCTACTACGACTTTTATTTGCATACCAGTTTCTTGACAATTAAGAGTAATATTAGATATATATATGTTCAAAAAATAAACAAATGAACCATACAAAAATTATAAATATCTTTTCAGTCTTAAAAGCCACATTTTTATATTGAACAAAGAAAAACGGATTTACAAGAATGGAGCTACAAAAAATATTTTAATTTAAGTAGCTAAAGACTGAAGTACGTGGCCAACCTAGCCAAAAAGCCACTAACCATGACAGAAAACCAATCCTAAAATATATATTACAAGAATTGTACAATAAAATATAGATGCAATTCATTACAAAAAAAATTACTTATCAATAGTAGAGGCCCTGAACCGGGTGTTTGAGCAGGAGGTCAATCAAATTGAATAAAGTAAGAGCAGAGAAGAAAAGGGCATCACTGAAATCCTTCCTTTGAAACTCCAAACTTTGAAATGATTCATTTTGTGTATCACACATTGGACTACACATCATAACTACTAGGGAAAGAGCTTGCACTACAAAAGAAGCTAGTTCAACTTTGAGAAAGATTCCACCAACAAGCACTAACCTAAATTCAAAATTGTAATGCTCAAGTGCCAACTGCAATGAAAAAGGAGAGTAAATGAAAGGATGCAAATAATGTAATTCCAACATCTTGACCAACTCTTTATCCAAAAGAATTTCCATGTAACTAGACAAGAAAGAAGAACCTACCTCAAAAAATAGAGCACGAGGGTTGTTCTGAAGCCATTCCCTACCCAAAAAAATTCTTATAGCCTCCTCAACCTACAAACAAGGAATAGTGAAAACCATACGCAATTTTTTTTATCATATTCATCATTGATTCTTTTCTCCCAAAAAAAATGGGTAGCATGACACGCCATGAAGGCTCCATAATATCATAGTGAAATTGTGAATATAGAAGAGAGAAATCAAAGCTAAATATGTTTTAAATGATATGAAGAACATCAAGTTGGTGAAGTATATATAGAATGAAGACATCAATACTCAACAATTGAAAATTTAATTCACCACTTGATATAAAAATATTATTTCATAAAAATTGAGTCATGACTTTAAGTGATTTAATAAGTAATAAAATGTCAACCATTGATATTTGAAAATCTAATAGTTCAAGGGTTATTACAAAGGTTTGAATTTAAAAATGTAGTGTTTCAGATATTTGTTTCCATAATGCAACTGTATTCGTCCATCAAACATTCATTGAATGGTTATATTAATTTTCTAATTCACCACAAGACACACATGTTGATGTGACAATATTATTCACAAAATATGATTCATGAATTTAAGTGATTTAATAAGTAATAAAATGTCAACCATTGATATTTGCAAATCTAATGGTTCTAGGGTTATTCAAGGGGTTTGAATTCACAAGTCTAGTGCTTCAAAAAAAATCTTATAGAATGCAACTACAACCATCCATCGAACATTCATCGAACAATTAATTTTCTAAGAATATTACTGTTATATTAATTTAAATTAAATAATACAACTAATAGTTACTGGTCATTAATTTGCACTGACATTTGGCTTCAAACATAGTACTTCACTCAATGGCTCACTTGACACTTCTGATAAGGACTTATAATAAATATTTTGACACTTGTCCCCATTTTGAACACTTTATGAAGGAATCTGGGTGTGGAAAATTTGTTCCAAAATATAACAATATATAGCATTTGATATTTTTGCCACCCACACTATGAATTTTTATTGGCATATCAGTTTAATTATCCAATGAATATTTTTATTGGATTGAAATTATGTTTAATTCATCAATGATTTTTTTTATTGGTTTGAAATTAGGTTTAATTCACCAATGAAAATATATATTTTTGGTTTGAAAATAGGTTATGATTGCCACAAAAAATATTTTTTTGGTTTGAAAAAGGTTTAATTTACCCACATAAATATTTTTTTGGTTTCAAAACAAGTTTAATTCTCCAATGTAAATATTTCATTGGTTTTTAAAAATATATAATTCGATAAGATTTTCTATAGACTTCTAGCGATTACAAATTATTTTCCAATTGAGATTATTTTTTTCTTGAAAAAAAAAATTGCCAATAATTTTTTATTTTTTTTGGGAAGTACACAAGATTTTCCAAGTTCATACACCTTCTCCAAGGGGGGAGGGGGGTTCTTAATGTTATCTCTAGTCTAAACTCTTCTCTTTAATGATACTCCCCCTCTCCCTCTAGAGGGTAAGGAACTGGTCTTGTATTTAACTTAAAAATCTAATCAAATAGTTAGTTTGTTATTAATCACATCATTATAATCTTGATTAAATAGTAATAATAATTATCATCAAAATTAAAATACATTACATTGTATTTTATCTCATCAAAATTTTCAATAACATATAGTCATCATCAGATATCAAAGCATGTTTTAACATAAAAAGTTAAAAGTAATTTGTAAAACAAAATTGGGGTGTAACACTATGTATATACTTGATTGTATCTTTTCTTCTACATCTATGGACCCTCCTCCATGTGTCCCTTCTAATTCATCTCTACTTAATGTTGTTGATACATATGTAAAAAAAACACCCTCTTCCATGTCTAGTGATACAATTATTTATTTGGGATTACCTATTTATGATAATCATCCTAGTTATGAGCCTTCAAATGATTATATTTCCCATATTACTAGTAATATACCTATATTTTTCACTCCTATTAGAAAGGATACACACGAAACACATGGATCTTCTATTACCATGAAAAATACATCATATGATAACATTATTGTAACTTATGACACTCTTTCTACATGTCATTTGACTTAAAAATTTTCTAGATTTTCATCTCATAATAAGCTCAATCTCATTCCCAATTAGAATGCCTTAGATATACCATCGATCCATTCTAAATATAGGCATACAAAAATGAGTATGATATTCATGGTCATTCTCATAATACCCTACCAAAATACCTATATGGGATTCGATATGTTGCTTAAAAATTCATCAAAACATCTTAAAGGATATATAATAGTCCATCTAATCTTAAACCTAAGATGGTATTTTTGATATTACAACCAGTATTGGAAGATAATGCCTAGAACTCTTTTAAGCTTCATGGTCTACCATCCCCACATGTAATTCATAATTATGGGCCATTATATATTACAATTAGGTATGAATACATTAGAGTTAAACATGCATTAGTGGACAAATGATCTAGCTTGAAAATATGTAGTAAGCATTTTCTTACTGTGATCTTAGAAAGTTACTCTAATCTCCCAAAGTTTAAATTAATAAAGGATTCAAAAATATTATGTAGAAATCCTTGGGTAAGAGAAAAAATATGGGGGATCAAAAAGGGGTCTTAAGTGGCCACTTTTTTTTTTTCTGAAATTAGGAAAGGACCTTGGATGACAATTGAAGATAGCTACACTCAAGATTTTAAAACACAACGAAAACAAGAGTCATAGTGCTCCAAATATACTTTATAAACTACTATTTTATTGAAAATGGTAGAGATTAAGGGGTTCAAAGGGGGCCACACAAATTGGTCCTATTTAAAAAAAAAAAAACATAAAATAGTGTCTAGTGTGGACCCCCTAAAATATTAACTTTTTTTTAGTATTTGAAAAATCACTTTAGTGAGAAATCAGATATCACCATGTAGTTTATCCTCAATCTTTCTACTAATTTTTTTAATGAACATATATTTTTAACTAATTATCAAAGTGGACACATGTTTAAAGAAAGAAATTTGAGCATGCTCCCCCCCTAAGTTTTTTGAAAACTGATTGAACATCATTTTTTTTAATATGTGTAGAATGGAGTCAAGTTTTTAAAAATGTAATTTATTTGAAATTTTGATGAAGGTTAAAAAATAAATTGAAAAATACCAAACATTGGTTTTTGACAAAAAAATAGATATAGGTCAACAAAAGAAATTGAAGATGAAAACCTTAACATGCTTAAAATATGAAAAAAATCATATCGTTAGATATCTAAGAGAGAGCTTAACATTACCATGGTGCTTTTTTGACTTGATATTGAAACACATACAAACCTGATGGGGAACATGCCCAAGTTTATGTAAAAAAATTCACGATTTGGAAAAACACCTCTTTGGATATTGGAAAGTCACTCCATGCCTTTGGGGTGGAAGCCCAAGGCTTAGAAATTTCCAAAAAAAAAAGAAAAAATGAGATCGAGCTATAACACACTTACGTTATGTCAAAGAAACTTAACATAACATGAGCACATTATAATGAGCTTGTGTTATGCTTTGTTTAAGTTATGTATGTATGTATATTGTAGTTAATAAAAAAATTCTTAAGCTTGCGGTGAAATTTTCCTCCCAATTCTTGTCTAAACTAATCAAATAATTTTGTCTAACCTTAATTTTTTCGTTCCTCTTTTCCCTTATAATTAAATAATTTTAATTATTTAATTTTCTTCTACGATTAATTAAATAATCTAATTAATCTTCTTCTCTCTCATCTCCTATTAATTAAATAATTTTAATTATTTAATTAATCTATCTCTTTTGATTAAATAATTAAATTAATTGTTTAATCTGTAACTTCACCTATGATTAAATAAATCTCTATTTATTCAATTACCTAATCCCTAAATTCTTCTATAATTAAATAAATATGTTAATTTATTTAATTATTCATGTGGGTGAAAATAAATAATTTTAATTATTTATTTTAATTTAACTTACCATATTTTCACTCTCCACTTAACTCTTCCATGTCCCATGATTATCTCCACTTAACTATTACATTTTTCTATTTTTCTCTCTACTTCTTCCATTTCCTTCTCCACTTAACTCTTCTTCTTTTCCATTTTTGAATGGACAACTTTCCATTGCATATTCCCTCATTTGATCTTGTCCATCAATATTCTATCAAATCTAGATCGTTGATCGAGCTAACATCCCCTATAAATACAACCTTCATCTTCTTACAAATCCAACCACAAACTTTGAAATCTCATCATCGTTATCATCTTTAGCTTGTCACAATTGTGCACATACAAATCTGAGAGAAACAACTTGAAAATTGAGGTTGAGAAGAACAATGGAGGTGAACCGATAAGGTTGCTAGAAGGTATAATGTTTTGATTGATTCTTATGTTTCTTGCATCTCATTTCTCGTACTTCATTGATAAATTAGAATATTTATTTTAAACCTAACAATTTTTCATGGTTGTTGTTTAGGATTTATGCTTTGATTCAAATTTCTAATCTATGCATTTGGGTACTTGATGTGAATCATGTCTTAGTGACAATATTTTGCATAGATTTAGTTGTTTATTTATTTTGCAAGATCCCACAATGAATTTGCATGGTTTTGTGATGCATTTGTCCCATGACACAATTGCTAGATAAAGAAATACAATCATCTATGTGGCATAAATTTGAATTTTTATCTAATAATGTCTTTGTTTGTGCATTGCAAGTTTATCAATCTCAATTGTTCCCCCCTAACATTAGTATTGTGTTGTCTAGGTTGTTTTCTTGGTTTTGGTTTTTTTGGTTTTTTAGGATCTTGCAATGCATCTACGAAATTATGTGATGCATCTATCAGATCTAATGATGCAAGTTTTAGATACAACAACACATCTATCAAATCTTGTGACACAATTGTCTATGTAATGATGCATCTGAAGTTCTTGTTGAAGTTCAAAAGGTTTAAATTTTTAGATTATATTATTACATGTGTTTTGATTTGGTTAGATAGTTATTTTTCTATTACTAATCAATTTTTGTAGCTATGTTGGTAAATGGTTGGAGAAAAATTCATTGCAAACTACTAACAATATTTTTTGTAGGATGTTGAAAGAGATTTGATTTGGAAACTACTAATTTATTTGTTGCAAGATGTTGTTCAAAGAATTTAAATCAACAAAACCTATGTTTCTTTGTTCTTAGATAGATCACATTTCATTTCTTAAGGTTAATGAATGTTGTCTTCTATGTCTTGTGCACTTGAACATTTTTTAATCCTAGGTTGTGTGTGTATCCTCTCCCCTCACACACTTGTGTGACTTTGGGTGCTAGGAGAAACACACAATATCCTCTTTTTATTTTTAGTAGGAGGTGTGCCTGGGGATTTCATCACCATAGGGTTTTACCTCAACCACATTTCTCAATGGGGTATATAAAAGGGGAGAGTGAAATTTGTAACTCAAAGAGTAGCTAGTTTAATTTGAAGTGGAGCCATGAGATCCTTGATCCACTAATACTTTCTTTGGTGATGATAGTAGAAGAGACCCTCCTAATCTTAGGTTGCTATAGATGAGCTCTTTGTTCACAATTGTCCCCCACTAAGAACCTTTGTTCTTAAGAAGCCTAAGAGCCTTCTTTCATTGTTTAGTGTAGTGCAAGCTATAGTATCATGCCCAAATCTACTCACTATGTATTCCCATGAGTTGAGATATAAATTATTGGGTTTGGCTTCTTTAGCCTCCCAGGGAGAGAGGAAAGGTGAGATTGTTTCCATATTGGTTCAATTCCATTGGACCTTTAGCTATCTACTCTTGAAAGAGAGGTGTTTCACACTAATCTTTGTGTATTAGCACTTTGCATGGTGGGCCTATACTATATATACAAACCAATTTGAATAATTATACAATGCATGTTTTCAAAGTGTCTTTAATCACGTTATAGGTCAATAAAGCCATTGTCCTTTTGGACTTAAGCCTTATCTCCTATAGTCTAGAGTCAACAACCATTCTATTTTTTGAGTGTTTTCTAATCTAAAACTAAAAAAACCAATACAAAATGTAGACACTAAAAACTATCCCAAGCTCGCGAAAATTTTGCTTAACTAATTATCAGTGTTGCATTAACTAATTTATCACTTCATCTCAACAATCCTCCACAATTGATATTATCATTAAACCTCTTAATCCTCACCATTCATCTGATCTAAATTTCTATAAAAGAAATCTATCAACCTCATTCCAATATAACCACATTCTTTGAGATTTTGCTATCTTACATCTACATTGAGCTTTTTGGAAATTGTGCACACTTAATATCTAAGAGAAAATAAGAAAATTTGAGAAGAGAAATGGAGGGGAATCAAATTTTACATAGAAGCTGAGGTATATCTGATTTATCATTTTATTTATATTGTCATCTTGTACTTCATTGTTAGATTAGGATCTCTATGGCTTGAATTAGATAGTTTTGTGGTTGTTATAGATGATTCATGCCTTCCTCCTGATTTTCCCTATCAACAAATTGGTGAACCTGATAGAGGGGGAATGAGGGAGGGATGAAGTGAGAGGTAGGTAGAGAGAAATGGGGAGGATGGATAGAGAGAAATAGAGAGGGAGGGAGGAAGGGAGATTTAGATATAGAGAGGTAAGGTGGGAGGGATATAGGGAGAGGTAGGTAGGCATAGAGGAAAATGTAGATGGGAGATAAAGAGTAGAGATAAAGAGAGAGAGAAAGAGAGAGAGAGAGAGAGAGAGAGAGAGAGAGGTAAGGTTGGAGGGATAGAGGGAGAGGTAGGTAGAGATATGGAGGGTGACCACATTACCTCTCTCTCTTTGTATCTACTTCTCTTTATCTCCCATCTAAATATGTTGAATACCCAATATACTGAGAGGGGGGTGAATCAATATCTTCTTAAACTTATTGAACAAACAACATCCAATTACTCCAATGCATATAACAGTAAATGTGAGAAAAACCATTAATAGAACATAAAAGCACACAACACATGAACACCAAAATTTTTACATGGAAAACCCAGAATGGGAAAAACCACAGTGAGGATTAACTCACAATATAATGTAGTTACAAAAATGGATACAAAAGGCTCACTGCCAGATACAAAAGCTTATTTCTTACATAGAGGACTCACTATCCAAGCAAGGAGGATCACTACCTACAAAATAATTACAATATCGAAGTGGCTTCACAGCTAGAATGAACTTGTAATTTACACCTAACAAGTGTTGATTCAGTACCTTTGAATCTCAATAAACTAACTTAGCACACTTCATAATTTTCATAAACTTCACATTCAATTCACTTCAACAATCTAAAAACAATCCAATATATATAGTTGATACATTCGCAAGCATCAATTAGGTCGGACTAATTAGATGCAATCTTTATTCACCAAAATTACTAGCTGTTGGCTTCAAGCATGTACAAAATATTTCAAAAAACAATTCAATCATGTATCATGCTATATCATATTGGCTTGGACCTAGGATAGGTCACACATACATCCAAAATACAAAAATTAATCCACTATACCACCAATTGTTTATTAGGTCAACTAGAGATAGACCTAATAGCAAAATGTAAAGAGTAATGTCAACTTGTTGTACGAGCACTTGAACACATGGGATTCTAAGCTTACAAGCTTCCAACATCCAAAAACCATTTCCCATAACTACAAGTAATGATGATCACCGGAGGAGGATTGTAGACCAAAATACTAGAGGAAATTTCTGCATACCGGTTTAGAATAAAGAATCAACTTGGAATTTAAACTTGCAATTGCAACTCATATATCATGGTGACATCAATGACAACATAAGAACTACATAATTATATGTTATTCATTCTTCCAACAATCTGCCCCTTTTTCATTGATGACAACATGTGCCAAAATAATTTACAAAGCTAATATGTACAATACTCTCCCCTTTTCTTTCCATAACATTCTCTCTAGGTTTTCTCTCCTTTTCTCTCCCCCTTTGACATCAAGGACAAAGGGCGGTCAAAAAAATATGAATATACATGTATATAAAAGGATAGTCTAGAACATTGTAGGATCAAAAGAATCAAAATTCTTAACTCCCCCTTAGGAGTTTGTCTCAAAAATGTGTAAACTTGAAAAACATTACCCAAAGGAAGGTGAGATTTGAAGCTCCTTGAGAATAACTTTCCATGTTGTCTTTCCATTCTCCCAAATATTTATAGTAGATATCAACATTCTATCTAGAATTTCCAACTTTATCAGGCTCTCTTCAACATCATCTGGTGTTCCCAGAGTCAGGTTGACTTTATCCAATTTTTCTACATTAGCCAAAGAATTGGCCACCAGAGAGTACTCCATTCTCACACTGTCACTTAGTATAAAATATCTCCCTTCTGCTTCTATAACATAAAGAATTTATCTCCTTTCGAATGCATGCAATGCATCCCCTAACACCAATTTATGAATAGGAGAAATCTTATCCAGATCCACACTGCCTTGAATTATGGGGAGTTATAGAAGTTCCAGAGGAATCACCAATTGGAACCTAATCTACTTGGATAACAAGCCTTTCAAAAAATCATCACCAGAGGAGGATTCTCTGAAGGACCTTTGTGATTCCATGGCTTGCCTTATTTCTTCTTCATTCTTTCCACAAAATATTCATGTTTTTATACCTACCTCTCCATATATCCCTCCCACCCTACCTCTCTATCTATACCTCTCCCTTCCTCCCTCCCTCTCTAATTCTCTTTATCTCCCCTCTCTATTTATCTATACCCACCTCTCACTCCATCCCTCCCTCATTCCCCCTTTCTCTCTCCCTTTATATGTCTATCTATATTTCTCTTCACCCTCTCTCTCCTCTCTACCTCTCTCTCACCTTCCCTCTCTACTTCTCTCTATCTCCACTCACTCTCTCTCTATACCTACTTCTCAATATATCCCTCCCACCCTACCTCTCCCTCCATATCACCCTCCTTCCATCTCTCTCTCTCTCTCTCCTTATCTCTCTCTCCCTCTCCCTCTCCCTCTCCCTCTCCCTCTCCCTCTCTGTGTACCTCTCTCTCCTCTTCCCTCTCTACTCCTTATCTCCCCTCACCCTCTCACTCTACCTCTCCCACCTTACCTCTCCCACCTTCCCTCTATACTTCTTTATATATCCCCTCATCCTCCCTCTCTCTACCTAGCTCTCCCTCTATCCTTCCCATCCTACCTATCTCTCTTTGTATCTACTTCTCTTTATCACCTATCTCCACCCTCTTCTCTTTCTACCTACATCCACCTATATCCCTCCCACCTTACCTCTTTATCTCCACCTCCCCCTTCCTCCCTCTCTACTTCTCTCTATCTCCCCTCTCTCTCTCCTCTCTACCTCTTTAAACTTACCTCTCTTATTCTCTCTATCTCCACTCACCCTCTCTCTCTATAGAAAGTTAGAGAAGAATATAGAGGGAGAGGGAGAGGGAGAGAATACATATATAGATAAAGAGAGGTAAACGGAGAGATACAAATATAGAGAGATGGGGAGTTAGTAATAAAGAGGAATATGGAGATAGAGATATAGAAGGGAGGGAGAGTGGGGGGATAGATAGAGATGGGGTAGATAGAGAGATAGATGTAGAGAAAAGGAGAGAGACATGTATAAAGGTATAGAGAAGAAGAGGGGGAGAGATATATCGATATATAGAGGGGGAGGGAGAGGGAGAGGGAAAGATAATGATAGAGGGAGATATAGAGAGATAAAGAGGGATAGGGAGAGAGATAAAGAGATAGATAGATAGAGGTAGAGAAATATATGAATAGAAAGGGATAGGACATGATAGAGACAAGTAATAGAGAGGGGTGTAGAGAGATAGGAAGAGAGAGATATGGAGAGATGGGGATAGATAGAGAAATATATATAGGGAGGGACAAATAGGGTGTGTTCTTGTGTATGAGTGAGAGAGAGATGTGGTGATAAATTGGTGTAGAGGGAGATTATATAAATAGATAGAGGGAGGGAGAGAGAGAGAGAGAGAGAGAGAGAGAGAGATACAAATAGAGGGAGACAAGGAGAGATAGAGATAGAAAGGGAGAGAGATATGTAGAGAAATATAATCTAGGAAGGATAGAGGGGAAGACAAAAGGAGAGAGCTAGGTAGAGAAGAGGAGAGAGAGAGGAGAGATATAGATAGAGGCAGAGTAAGGGAAAAGGGGAGAGATAGGTAGAGAGGGTGAATGAAGGAGAGGGGGAAAGAGGGAGAGATAGCTAAATAGATAGAGTGAGAGATGGAGAGAGATATGTTCTCCTAGTTCAACTTGGGAAAAGGTACACATAGGATCAAAGACAACAAGGAGGCCTTCTATGATGATTTATGCAAATTTTTTACTCTCCTTAATAGAAAACTTTAAATGTTTCATTATTTGTTACTTTTTTAGTGTTTCAAGTCATTTAGGATGATTATTACAAAAAAATCAAAACTTATGTTTTGAAAATATTAAATTAATTAAAATACTTATAAAAAAATGGATATCCATTTTTCTTTTCAAAATGGATATCCATTTTTCTTTTCAAAATGGATATCCATTTTTCTTTTCAAAATGGATATCCATTTTTCTTTTCAAAATGGATGGAGTGAGAAGTAGGTAGAGATAAATAGAGAGGGAGGGAGGAAGGGAGAGGTAGAGATAGAGAGGTAGGGTGGGAGGGATATAGAGAGAGGTAGGTAGACAAAGATGAAGATGTAGATGGGAGATAAAGAGAAGTAGAGACAAAGTGAGAGAGGTAATTTGGTCACCCTCCCTCTCTCTACATACCTCTCCCTCTATCGCTCCCACCCTACCTCTCTCTTTTTATATACTTCTCTTTATCCCCTATGTCCATATTCCTCTCTTTTTACTACCTCTACCTATATCCCTCCCACCCTAACTCTCTATCTCTACCTCTCTCTTCCTCCCTCCCCCCCTCTCTAACTCTCTCTATATTCCCTCTCTCTCTATACCTCTCACTCAATCCCTCCTTTCCCATGTATCTCCCTTTAGATATATCTCTTCTCTCTCTCCTCTCTACCTCTTTAATCTTCCCTCTCTACTCGTTATCTCCACTAACCCTCTCTCTCTATAGAAAGGTAGAGATGAATATAGAGGGAGAGTGAGATAATAGATATATAGATAAAGAGAGGTAAATGGAGAGATAAAAATATAGAGAGATATGGATATAGTAATAGAGAGGAAGAGATAGATAGATATAGAGGAATATGGAAATAGAGAGATATAGATGGTAAGATAATGTGATATAGAGAGAAATAGAGATAGATATGGAGAGATAAAGAGGTAGAGAAAATGATAGAGAGAGAGAGGTAGAGAGGTAGAGAGAAGAAGAGGGGGGAGATAGATCAATATATAGAGGGAGAGGGAGAGAGGGAAAGATAATGGTAGAGAGAGATATAGACAGATAAAGAGGGATAGGGCGAGAGATAGAGAGATAGGGATATAGTGGTAGAGAAAGATATGGATAGAAAGGGATAGAGAGAGAAAGGATATATAGGGAGATATAGATAGAAGGGGAAAGAGTGAGAGAGAAAGGATGTGATACAAACATGTAATAAATAGAGGTATAGAGAGATAGGGAGAGAGAGATGGAGAGAGGGGGATAGAAAAAGAGATAGAGATAGGGAGGGACAAATAGGGTGTGTGTGTGAGTGACAGAGAGATGTGGAGATAACTTGATGAAGAGGGAGATTGTATAAATAGATAGAGGGAGGGAGAGGGAGGGGAGAAATAGAGAGAGAAAAGTAGAGAGATAGAAAGAGGGAGTGATACAGATAGAGGGAGACAAGGAGAGATAGAGATAGAAAGAGGGAGAGATATGTAGAGATATATAACCTGGGAAAGATATCTAGGGGAAGAGAAAGAGAGAGAGCTAGGTAGAGAGGGATAGAGGGAGAGGAAAGATATAGATAGATGTAGAGTAAGGGAAAAGGGGAGAGAGATGGAGAGGGTGAATTAAGGAGAGGAGGAAAGAGGGAGATATGGCTAAATAGATAGAGGGAGAGAGGAAGAGAGCGATAAGTTTTCCTAGTTCAACTTGTGAAAAGGTGTGCATAGGATCAAAGACAACAAGGAGGCCTTCTAGGATGATTTATGTAATTTTTTTACTCTCCTTAATATAAAAATTTAAAAAAATCATTATTTTTACTTCTTTAATGTTTCAAGTCATTTAGGATGATTATTGCATAATAAAATCAAAATGGGCATCCATTTTGAAAATATAAAATTAATTAAAATACTTATATAAAATGGATATTTATTTTTCTTTTCAAAATGGAAATTTTTTTCTCTTTCCAAAATGGATATCTTCTTTGCTTGCAAAACGGATATCCGTTTTGAATATATTAAATTGATAAAAAATAATTTGGGAAACAAATATTCGTTATTAATGGATATTAATTACTAAAAGATATCTATTTTGGTTTGGTATCACCAAACCAAAATAAAATTTTACCCGACCCATACAAATATTCAACTTTATGTTTCATGATTTTGGCAAAGTAAAAACACATTTTTTTTCTTATTGCCACTTTTTGGCCCATCATGATCCTGCACATACCCATATATTAATGCGTTCTCATGGATGATATATTAGATGTTATCTTTAAAATACATTCTATTGTGATTAAAGTAATGATGAGTTATTATGATGCAAATATTTCAATTATTGATTATGGCTTTATGAGCTAACCTATTGACAAGATATTGAGTGCGAATGAGTGCAAGAATAGGTTAAAGGTGAGAACATGGTTGAGGTAGAGATGACCTAGTTGCCCAACAATAGTCAACATGATGGAAATCCTACACACACACTCAGGTAGTTACATTCATCCTACAATGTGAATGATTATTTTATGCACTGTGTTATCATGAATGCATCATTGCCTATTGTGCACTATGATTTAAATAATGACTGTGTCTTATGGTTGTTTTGTTTGTAAAAAATAATTTAATTGGAAAAATATATTTTTTATTTTCAAATGTTTGATAATGATAAATCTCATAGTATATTTATATATAATAATGTAATTATATATATTTATATAAATATAAAAAAATTATGTTCACAATTATTATAATTGTATGTCTATATATAATAATGATCATTCTTTATATATATGAATATATTAATAGATTACTATTTAAAAAAAAAAAAAGTTTTAAATTTAAATGTTATGCATGATAAATCATTCGATGATGGCATGAGGAGAAGGTTCAATTCTAAAAATAAAGAGATACTCCAACTAGAGTTGAACACTTGTATGGAAATATGAAAACCATGAAAATAGAGCTCAACGAAGGAGAGGGATGACTGTTTTCATATCATTACTGGCAATGGCTAAGGAGGATTGGCATCATAGTATCTGAGAAGAGTTGAGGAGTTAGCACACAAAGCAGGAGACCAAATATTACCCTATTATTGTTGTTTGTAACATGGCTTATGAATGCATGGTAAAGGTTTAAATAGAACCAAATCTGTAAATTTTAATGATGAATGATATTGTTATTGTATCGTGGGGTTTGAAGGAGATTATTGTTTGTATCATAGCATGTATTTAGTTATTTGTATCAACTAGTATATGTATAGTTCTACCTATCCATACATAATAAAATTTGTGTATCGACCTTAATGCCTCAACATATGGCATTGATCTACCTATAAAATTTTGTGCAAATTGAATATATGTTTGTGTACCCTCTATTATGCATGGAATTGCATACTAAGTTGATTAAGAAATTTGGTTGCCATATATATGTGTAAATACCATCATATCGATTCACTTGTAGCACTTGAAACCATAGAATCAACCATGCTTTCATAAATATTTGCTGCTATTATATGAACCCGTGCATGGATTATTACGTATAATGCAAAAATAATAGTTATGCATATCAATTTTAATATATATATATATATATGGTATGATTTTATTATACCTAGATTAATGAACAATTCATGGTTGTAATGATATTTGAATTCTTTGTTGCTGTTATAAAACCATTGTTCTATTTCTTATTCTTAGAATATTTAAACAATAGTATACATATATCTATATATGTATAAATATAGAAATATACATGAAACTATATATATACATATAAAGTATAGTGTATTTTCCATGAAGTTAATACTAGTAAACATTTTATTTCTACTATGATGATTCCACGGGAAATCTATAAAAGTGAATATATGAAGTTGTCATTTAATTGTTATGAATTTGAATCTTTATTTCCAATCAGCATATCAATAGTATAAATATAGTTATATATACACACATATAACTATATAAATATAATGATACAAATATGCATCATATGTTATGAACTGATTTCATATGAATTTAACCTGCATGACATCAAAGATTAGTTAGCATTGCATATATATAGTAAATATTGTATATCATTAGTTAGAGATCAAATTGCACGTCAATAACCAAATTTCATGTCAATTATATATTTAACCATCATTATGCATGAAAGGATTGAAATAATAAAATACCTTCTTATAATCATTTTGCATGAAAAGAAAAGGGTTATTTATTTTTATGATCATTGGATGTATGCATGTTGTATTGTCTTCATGAGAAAAGTATTTTTTTTCTATATGTGATTTAGCTTTACCTTTTGGGATGAGTGTTGAATAGGGACTAACAGAGGCGAGTATATTTAATTTTTTAAATCTACCTACCATTTATGATTTGATTTATTTGGCAATAGCTATGTGTACCATTGAAATAGATGGATGTTATTTTATTCTATTTTCCTTATTCTGGTAGTAAGGCACAACATGCTTGTATGTGAAATGCATGTAGCTATATCAGGTTGCACCAACTTCCATCCCGAGAGTTGTTTCCAGGTTGCTAGGTTTCTCATGTAGGGTCAAGTATTCATGTTAGTAAGAATTTCGAGGAAGCATAAGCTTTGTGGTTGGATGGAAAAATTCCTAAGCCATGTTCTTGTTTCTTGGTTTGTGGATGACCATTGGGGTTAGTGGTAGCCAAAGACTAGTGATTATATTTTTTTTAATATCTTTACTTTTATTGTTATAACCAAATGGGCATGAGAGCTTGAGTCACATTCTTGCATTAATTATATATTTTACTATATAATAGTTGACTAGATAGTACTTTATGTGATGATGTACCTTATTTCTAGTACTTAATATTTGGATTAAACACTTTTACATGTGAGATGTAAATGTCATTTGTATAAGTTGAAGATGTTTCATTTCATTTCTATATTTATGTGAAAATGAGTTACTATTTATTTTTTGTGAGATAGTTTGGGGTTTTGAACCTTATATGACCTCTATGATCAAGGCTAAAAAATTTTAGTTTTAGCAATGATCTTTGTGATCTATACTTTTTATTCCACAAATATAGGTGCTCTAACGATAAATATCATGCCTCTAAATGTAACAATATATATATATATATATATATATATATATATATATATATATATTAAAATAAATAAATTTTAGGATGATATCTAACCTTGCATGTAAGAAGGGAAGCAATAAGAAGGTTTCACGAGTTGGTGATGAGGCTTGCGCACTACATGAAGATGGTAGCCGGTAAGGAGGACATGTGAACCCTGACCACCAACAAGGTGAATGCAAAGCTATTGTTTTCAAGTTTTGATGTCCGGTCATGCTTCATAAGTTCTAACATTCATTTCATGGATGTGGCATGAAGGAACTGAGACTCTCGACTCTCGACAAGTCTAATGGCATGATGGGATTCTTAGACCAAACTTTCGGAGATCGAGCACTTTTGTAATTACTTAGGCCCTCTTGGGCTCTTTTGTAATTAGGCCCTCTTGGGCACTTTTGTAATTACTTACTATTATTATTAATATAATATATAGGCTATTAGCCTTTTTCCAAAAGAAAAAAACTTGCATGTCTTCAATGCTATAATGAAATTTGTTTGTGGAAAGAAAAAAAAATATTGTAAAATGAATGGAGATGATTTGAACTAGTGATTTGTGAGGATTTGTGTGTATATTCTAAATATATTTTTTTAAATAAATTTAGAAATAAATTGTGAGTATTTTTACATAACTTTAATAACCTATTTTTATAATAAACAACATTTTTAAAAAGTAGCATTTATGTCTTAATGCATGAAAATTTTTTATTGAAAGGATGAAATTATCAATTTTAAAATATAGATTTGTAACATCAATATCTAAAGCATGGATATTTTATCATAATTTTTTGTTGCATATTTTTTTATTAATTTTTGAAGTTAGAGTAATTATAATTTTGGCATAGGTGTATGTCGTAATGCATAACTTGTTTTGTATGTATTGAAATTAATTTTTATTTTTTTTGTTGAAACAAGAACATCAATACCTAGTGTTGATGGGTGTTTTTGCACTTCTCAACACAGGCATCATACAAGTATGATACCTCTCTTGAAAGACAACCCCCCACAAACAAGCTGCAGAAAATTATCCCAAAGTCTCTCGGGTGTTAGGTCAAGACTTGCAAAAATAGCTCAGTTGATTGATGTGATTTTTTAGTAATCACATAGGGAATTTATGGCTCAATAATTTGGAAGGAATCAAATCTTCAAATGGAGTTTCCTATTATTTTTGGAATGAGTTGCAATGGTTGCAGGTTCAAAACAACAGTCTAAAACTCCATGTTCAACATCAGATTTTGCTTTACAATTATGTTGGAACCTTGCTTTAACTTCTATTTCAAAGAAAGGTCAAAAGGGAAAAGGGGTAGGAGAGTTCCTAGACCTAAAACTAAAGATGAACATTGAAAATGGAGGATGCTACAGTGGATAACCTTCCTAAAACTAAGTTACACTTAACCAAAATACCAAACAGTCTCATGAAACTAGTGCTATCTTCTAAGGTCTACATATTTTTAGTTGTTCATTCAACACAAAGCATTAATACAAGATGAAGTTTAAGTGCAAAAATGAATCAATGTCTAGACTAGCTTTACACTGTTGTTCATCATCAACAAACAACAAAAAGCATGAACATGGAAGGGCATCAACACCGTAATATTCTTCACTATCAATGTGCAACATGAACTAAAAGCTAAAAGTAACTCTAAAACATTTAGAACAATAAACTAAATCTATATAGATCTATCAATTTTGAGAATATGAATCATGCAACATGTGAGAAACACAAGAATCCACCAAAACAATAAAATTCTATTAAATTTTTTGTAGCATGTCTTTACCACAACTCAACTCTCTTTTTGGAAATGAGAGGGGACCCCTATTTATAGTTTTCAAAAAGTGAAATGAATGGGAAAGATTCATTTTGCATTAGGATTTCACCTACCCCCAAAATATTTCAATATAAAATACATCCTTTTTTCTCTTTCTCCATTTTGTCCTATAGTGGCTATAGCTGTAGCAGTTTTGTCTTCTAGTGACTGCCTTCCTTTTTAGCTACACTGTCAAAAACTCCTGATCAATCATTGGCTTCCCGCATCTTTATGAAGAGTGGCATACTCCACAAATTTTCCAATCAGAGCTTGAAGCTTATCCCACTCCATGATGTCAAATTGGTGGATCTAAAAAGATAACTGCTTGAACTTTCCAGTGATTTGTTCCCAATGTTTAGTGCATCTAGGTGTGGCCTTGACTACCTGTTCGGACTGTGTGAATGCCCTTGTAGCAAAGTCCATGAAATCTTATGTAATCACATCTACTACCCCTTGCTCGATCTTCTTGTGAAAGTATGGCTTGATTTTCTATGGATCCAATTCCAAGGTGGGCATTTCATAATCTATCATCATCTTAAGGTAGTCCTCAATTTTTATCCTATGCTCAGTAAACCATTCGATGTCTATTTCAACCTCATGCAACACTCTCTCAAGGACATCCTTTCTATGATCTAGGCCCACTTTTTAGGTCTCCACCAGCTAATAATCATCTTTAACGAGCTTCAACCCCTTTTGCCACATCTTCTCTAGTGTCTTTAGAATTGTCTCGAGCTTAGGATAGGTAATCTTGTAGAGCTTGGTGAACCTATGACATGTCCTTTTTGTAGCCTCTAGCTAATTTTGTAGATCTCAAAACTTGTTGAACATTCGAGTAGCATGATGGATTCCCATGTCACCATTTTACACTACCCGTTGGAACCATTTTGTTGTAACCTTGGTCCAGTTCTTCATTTTCTCCATACGGGTGAGTTCTTCTTGGGAGAGAAGAGGATGCGCAAATGATGTGGTGGGAGATTCTTCCTCCAAGGACATCCATTGTTGAATATAGGTGGTGAGATCCACCACTTGTGCCTTCAACTCCTCTTTGGTGGACTGGTCCTTGTTCATTTGTTGTACGATTATCGCCACCAACCCTTGGAGCTCATCAGTTTGTTGCTCTCTCGTGGCTAGGCCTAAGTTGATGGTGGGGACTATTGGGTCTCAAAAATGCAGGTTTGCACCACAAGAGGTTTCCAAGCTCTCACAACACTTTTGGCCAACGTACAAGTCCAATTGATGCAATTGAACCTTCTTCTCTTTAGGTTTTGCTAGACCAAGGCGAGTGAACCTATGTGAATGATGCAGATTGAAATGTATTTCCTGGTGAAACAATCTACCCACAATGGCAAATGGAAGTGGATAGACAAAATCACTACAACTATACCTACTCCTACTGCACAAAAGAAAGGATTTGAATAAGTTGTTTAATATGAAATTTTATCTCTAGGTTGAGGCAGATTAGTGCCTTCTATCCACATGGGCAATGGAGTCAAAAATAAAAATGATATGTGTTTCCCTCTTTGACTTTGTTCTAGTTGTTAGGCACTTTGAAAATGAAACTATATGACTGTCATAAAACTTCATTTATTTATGACTTGCATAAATTATGCTAGGATGTTTCTTAACCTGGTTCTTCTTTAACTCCCCAAAAGAAATCTTTAAATTACTATGACTTATTTAAAAGAGTTTAAATCTGACATGCAGACACCAATCAACTAAATCACACAAAATGGGAATACATTTTGGTAAATCAGAGATATACTTAATATGCTGATTTAAATAATTAAAGAATCTCAAGTTGGAGAGAACCAGATAAAAGAATTTGATTTAACACAACATAACAACTGAACACCAAGAGAGAATATCACCAATTAAAATTCATTATCTCCATTGATCTATTTCAAAAAAGGCTCTGTACATTGTTTACATTCCCTAGTCTGAAAAAATCTCATTCATACTCTAACTATTGTCTTCCCCCTCTACAATTGATTTTACAAAGTATTTCTACAATTCATACCAAGGGTCATGAACCTTCACATGACTAGTAAAACTGTTTACATTCTATCACAGAGATAAAATATTTAATTGAGTTCCCTTTCGGCAAATTAAATATTTTTAACTATAATCTTGCTTTTGATTTTTCCCTTTATATTTTACCACTCCGTGCATTTCACTTTATATGTTTCCTCCTTTACATTTATTGTCTCTGCAACTTCCTTTTATCTTACCGCACTACCGTAGTCAACTCCTCATCCTCATGCGGTATGGTGGTGATTGACTTTGACTAGTCCCTCGTCCCTTTCTACCGCTCAACCACGGCCTTTGTCTCTTACCCTTGCGATGTGGCGGTGATTGAATTTGACTGTTATCTACACTATTACCTCCATACCAAGGTCCTCCCTTCATCTGTTAGCAATACCATGGTCTGACTATCATGGTCTATCCTTCCTCCACCACTCTATCACCATCTTCATTCCAATTGGTCATGGTATAGCGGTAATCGCTTACCGACCGCCACGCTGCCACCTGACTGTTCACCACACTACCGCGGTCACTGGCACGACCGCCAATGGCACCGCGGTAGCCACCCCTGACTGCCAACTGCTTCCCAACCTTTATTGCAGTCACTGTGGTCTCCTCATAGACCGGTGGTGGTACCATGGTGACTGTCTTCACTGTTGTCGCACCGTTTACCATGCCACCGCGGTGACTGTGCTAACTGCACATGTTTTTGTGGTAACAATCTTGATGCCACCTCCTCCCTGCTGACTTTTTATTGAGCCACCACGGTCTATCTGTTGACCGCCCACGGTTGCACGATAAACCCTTCATATGACTACACATCAACCGCCATACCGCGAGCCCATTGTGGGAGGCCGCAGTAAAGTGGTATGTGACATGATATAGCCATGGTAAAATATATAAGTCAACCTTGGCTTTTTTAAATGGCGGTAAAGGTATTTGGACATTATGGATGGGGGAAATGATTTTTTTATAGAAAGATAGTGAAAAAATGAAGTTTAAATGGGAAAAAAACTTAGGGTTTTAGCAAAAAATTTGGGTTCTAACAGAGACATTGTAACTGACACCAACCTCTTTGTCTGCCACTGGGGTGGCAATTTGCATCGTTCTTGATCTAGAGGCATCGACTGTGATGTGGGAGTGGACTCTTGGCTTCTTCTATTTCCTTGCCTTTTTTTATGCTTGAGCCAATATTTCCTTGAGTCTGGTCTTAGGATCAACAATTGTAGGGCCTTCTTTTGTAGCTGTCTCTCAAGACAATCAAGCACCTAGGCTTCTCCTTTGGGTGATTCATGATCACCTTCCTCCTCCTATTGAGGCTATTTCTCTTCATGCCCTAGGGCTTCTTAATCTGCTTTTTATTCTTCATCGGAGTTCTCAATTTGAATAGCCTTTTCCTTTTCCACCTTAGTGGAGGCTATATTTTCTTTGGCGATATCTTCCTCCAGAGGCACTTCCTTTTCTTCTTGTTCTAGTTCACATTTGAGGTTCTCAGGCTCGGGGCTCTTCTTTGGTGTATCTTTTGATTGTTCTTCCTTCTCGGCTTCCTTCTCTCCTTCTTCCTTTTCAGAAGGTACCTTTTCTTCCTAGATGGGGCCCTTATCTTGGCCAATTAGTGGAGGCTCTTCGAGTATCTCCAAATTCACTTCGGTATCCATTTTTTCTTCAAAGGTGCACTCCTCAAATTCAATTTCTTCAGCTATGTCCTTGAGCTATCGAGAAAACTCCTCTTCTAGTTCCTGATATGAGGTTTCCACTATGTATTTTGTGTTGAGGTCCTCAACATCCTCCTTCAAAGATCATGACTCTTCTTTGTTAGTCACTAATTTTTCTAGATTTATAGTTAGCCCACCCTTTGGGTGTTCAAAGTAGGGCTCTTCGGGTTCCTCCATTATTCCTTTGTCAGCTTCCTTCTAGAGTTTCTCCATTTCTTTGTAAATTATCATGGTTGCCTCCATCTTTGGTGGCTGTATAGGCGGAAGAGGAACAAGCAAACTAGTGGCAATTTGGGCTATCAGGGCCTGAATAGTGGGATTCATAATTACCCCAAAAATATCTGAAGGTACACCTTGCATATATTTTGTAAAGGCTTCTGACAGGGTGAGTAGGGGCATAGTAGTAGTGGTTGCAGACATCAAGGTAGAGAGAATAGGGAGTGGAGGTAGCGAGGAGTTTGATGGTGGGGATGTTGTGGTGGAGGAAGAGTCCAACACCATCATCAAAGCCATTGGTGGGGTGGAAGAGAAGTGCCATGGCAGTCAGAGATGAGACAGGAAATGCCTGAGATGTAGGAGGTGGAGGAGTGGCAATGAAGATAGTAGTGGTAGGAGTGGAGGTGGTTGGTGATGATCATGGCCACTCAATTTCTTCTTCTCCCTTATGCTAAGGATCCTCCTCGATTGTTGGCATCTCAGCCATAAATCATCCTATTTTCTTTCCTTTCTTCAAGGGTTCACCCTTTGTGGCCTTGTGCATGTATACTTTGTTCTTGGGATGGTGCTCAGGTGCATCCTTCCTTTTCTTTGATCTTGTTACCAGAGGGGACTTTGGTACTTCTTCGGTGGAGGTAGCAACAACTCCACTCTTAGTTTCACTTTCAAGCTTATCCTCGAGCTCACCATATGTCAATGTTGCACCTTGTACTTTGAGTTGAGTAACTTGGGCATCAACCCACCACTTGGTTCTATCTACCACCGACTATGTTATTGTGTCGAGGTCATTGACCTCTTATTCATTCTAGTCTATTAGCGGCAGCGAAAAATTGGCCATGACATCAAATCTTTCATTAATAATTATATCATCCTCTTCAACAACTTGGCCAGGTACAAGGAATAGGTTGATCAAGTTTACAAATTGGGTCATCATCTGCATGTAGCATATCATCCATACTTCTTTGTCATCTTGATAGTTGTCCCAGAAGTCTTCAAGGTGTGGTCGATGGGCATATTGTTTTCCCACCTTCTTCTTCAATTTTTCATATTGGCCGAGCTATGTGGAGTTCCAGATTGTATTCCACTATCTCTTTCTCTGAATAGTTGGCGCATTGGGTAGTGGGATAGGAATGCATTCCTTGTCCAAAGGTTAGGGGATATGGGATCCCTGCTTTATGTTTATCACTCAACAAGGTGTGAGCATTCTACAACTGTCGAGAGACTTCCAGTAGAATCATTCGGTCATTAGGGTATCATGACAACTTGTAAGGCCTCTCTGAGAAACCTTCTACTCTTATGTATGTAAATTTCTGGAATGGTATGAATAGATACCCAAATCTTTGGATGAATTCTCTGGAATTGTGAAAGACTCTTCTCTCAAAGTCTCCCCCAAGAAGTCTGATAATATGCCCAATAAAGGCGTCATTCACCCTCCGATAGTCTTTCTTGAAGTTCCTGTATTGTAACTAAGGGTATTTGTAATAGAATTTAATCTCTATTCTTGGATCTGGATTAGGCACCATGGAAAAGCCCTTGTATGGGAATGGCTCTACTAAAAGGTATACCAGATAGGAGTTCATATAAAACTGGGATGTCTTCTTTACTACCATCAGCTGGCTATTAATGTTATCACTGATGATCTTTTCCTAGTGGAACTTTGTTGTACCTTGAATGATCTCTTTGATATAGTAGAACATCCACTCCTAAAAGAAGGAAGCAATGGGAAGGCCCATTACCTTGTTAAGCAGAGTAACCAAGTCATGGTACTCCTTATGGAAGTCACTTCTATATAACTCCTACGACACTTTCATGGCACTACCCCTCTTATCCTTCAACCAATGTTGGTTGATCAACTTCTTGCATGCTAGGGGGCCTACCTTCCACATGTTCTCAACATATCCCTTCTCAGTTTCCTCCATCTTGTCAAATGTAGGGATATGAAATTTTTGGCCTATTGACCTAGCAGACAAATCTGCTAACACTCTACTATCATGATCGATGATTTTTTTGCTGCTATTATAGCACTCCCTACATGCAATCACCAGTTCCAGAGCAATGAGAAAAGGAGAGAAGCCAGACGCCTTGGCGAGGCCACTCTTTCTGATCTTCAGTGCATTTTCAATTCTTGGGTTGACCATCACCCTTTGTTTGAACTCATCAACATCTACGTGCCTGAGGTTTGTGTCTGACACTATGCCCCAATCAGAAGCAACTTTAGAGGTGCACTCTACACCATGGAACTGGTACCTCATCTGATCCTTTGCTTCTTTACCCCTCGGTGCTTCGGCATAATTTTTTCCTTTCTCTTTCTCTATAGACTTCTCTGATGGCCTTGCAAGAGATTCCATAAATTCTGCAAACAAAAATGCAGTAAGCATACTCTCATGAAAAACATGAGGAATCGTTAGTTAAATACTACAAAAATGAGCATTAGATCAACAATTCATCTCCAAAAGATCATAAAATCATTGAAATTGATCATTACTCATCTTTTGAGGCTTGTTTGAGTCATTTACAAGAATGCAAATTTCCTTGGGCTAGCATTTGTCAAGAGTGTTCAGTAGTAAAACAGCGTCGGGGTCACGGTGGCCGACATGCAGCCACCCGCATCCAAAGTTCTGCATTTGAAGCTTGGAAGTTATTCAAGGTTCTAAGGTGTTTGGAATATGTAGAAATCAATTTTTAAGCCTTTTTTGATTTTCAATTAGTTTATTTTTCCATGTGGGCCCAAGGAATGTGGAGGTCGTAGGCATCACAGATGTTTCGAGCTCTATCATTCAGAAATGGCGATCAGGAGGCTGAAGCCTAGATGAGGAATCCTACAATGCGGGACTTGTAGGTGGTTTGGACAGTTTAGGGTGACTCCTTTAGGTTCATTCATTTTGGTTTATGTGGGCAGAGATCAATGGAAGGCCGTTAGGAGATGGTTGTTTAGGGATGGCAATGATAGTGTGGTATCTCGCAAGCGGTGGTCCACATAGGTAGGTCCACAAAACACCTTGGTATTGATTATTTTGATTGAAAGGTCTCAGGCAGTGGAGAAGGACTTGGGCTCTTCCCTATGGAAGGAAGGTGAAGGGTGACCTTTAGTGAATGACATCCACATGATGGCAGGCCACAGGCGGCAACCCACAGAGGAAGGATCGCAATACATTATACCTAGTCATTTTAGCATTAAAGACTAGAGGGAAATGATGGGGTGAAATTCTGCAGAGCAGACCGATGTGGGTCCTTGGCTATTTGTGAATGTAAATGATAGCGGGTCAGTCCACAAGTGGACCCCCACAAAGTTTGGCCCGCCAAGGATTTAAGACTTATCATTTTTTCATGTAAACTCTAGACAACAAGGAGAACCATGGGGTCCATCGTGCAGGCGAGGGAAAATACCTCATCATTCAAGGATGGTGTTGAGACGATGGTGAAGGGAAGGTAGAGTTCCATAGGGAACGATCCTCAAAGAGATTTAGATTTGACCATTTGGCGGCGTTGGATTCAACGAGACCTATGATGCAAGAAGCGAGCGTAGAATGGCCATTTTAAGAACGATGGAAATGTAGGTGCTGCCCACATGCGGTGACCCATAAAAGTGGACCCGCAGAGGTTCTACGGTCTTGTGTTTTTCATTGAGTGTTCAATGTCTTAGGATTTTCAAAGGTAGCGAGGAGACAATGTCATCCCACATGCGAAATTCTGCAAGAGCGGACCCGCAAGGCCACTGAGCTTAGGTTTCATTTTAAAGTTTACATTGCTTCAACGATGACGAAAAGGGTGTGGGCCGCAAGGGTCCAATGACTCTGTGAAGAATGATGGTGAAAAAGCTAAGTTCTACAAGGCCCTTACAAGCATGTTCGAATGAACTTCAAAGGAATCACGAGATGGGTTTGCACAAAATTTTGAGGTTATTCGATCACCCCAAAAGATCATAAAGTTTTCCTTAAGATTTTAATTGGTTTTGAAAAACTTAACTCAAGAGACGTTATCAGGTTGGCGGCGGTAGACATACCTAAAGATCCCAAAGAAATCGATGGAGGCCAAGCTTTAATTCTTCCTGGAGGTCATGCGGGTGTGAAGAAGGTGGCGGTTGTTGGCTCTCTTGACAAATTATGACTGGGCATAAGGTAAAAATGATAGGTCGACACAACTATTTATAAGAAAATATGCATTTATGACCTAGATTTAATGCACGTATGGTGGTTGGTGGGGTAGTTAGGTGAAAATTTTGAAAGAGCGACGATGGGAAAGTCGGGGCCCATAGGATGGATGGAACCTCTGCCATGATCGTTTGATAGTCAGTGAAAAAGGGAAGCCTTAGAGGATAGGGATCCACCATGTAGGAAGACATCTTGCATTGGTCAACGTTGAAATGGAAAATTCAAGGTAGCGATGCGCAAGGGGAAAACCAAAAGGGTGGACCGGAAAGGGATGAAGGATGCCAGTTTAAAAGACTAAGGGAAACCTGCCAAGGAAACCCCACAAAAGCCCAAGACTTAGGAATTTTTTGCGAGGTGAATTTTTGTCAACTAAGGATGATGACTTTTAGGGTCGTTGACCACTTGATGTTAAAAAATAGGGGCATGCAAAATGAGGCAAAGGTAAAAAGCGACCTGACTAAGGTGAAAAGAGAGGGTCCCCATGCCAAATAGGTCATGTGTGCTATAGGCACAACACCTAGTAATATATAGATTTTTAAAAAAATATCTCTATTTTTCTATTTTTTTCATGTATGAAATAAATACCTTGATGTTTGGTGAAAAACCTACTTTCACAATAAATATAATAATAAAATTAAAATTATTTAAAATTATACTTTTGGGAAAGTTTATAATTAGGGCTACATACTTATAAAACATAATTTCTAAATTATTTTATTTGATCTCTCAAATGATAAAGAAAAAATGGTTTTTTTCTACATTTTGTGAGTTGTTGTAGACACCTAAAATTTTCTGAACATATCACACATCTCAATTTCACCTATTAACATCATTTTCTTCATTATCACCCAATTCCTCATTTTAATAAAATAATTTCCAATTATTTGATTAAATTCACTTTATTCCTCTATTAATTGAATAATTAACATTATTTGATTAAGTCATCATTTCTCACTAATTCTTCCCCTTGATTAAATAATTTTTAGTTATTTAATTAAATTCATTTTTTCCTCTTTCCACCATGATTAAATAATTTTGACTATTTAATTAATACTAACATTTTCCTCTTTCCCACTTGATAAAATGATTCCCAATTATTTAATTAAAGGTCCTAATTCCCTCTCATCCTCAAAATTAAATAATTTTCATAATTATTTAATTCCCTAATTTTATTCCAACTCTCCAACTTGCACAAACAATATACCTTTTTAAAAAGAGATTATATTCCCAATTCAAATTCAAATATCTTCTTACCTCCAATTTAAAATATCTTCAACCATTTTTTCATGAAAATAGGGATATTTTTGGCTCTCATGAATTCTCATCCCTTGATTTTCCTTGATCTCCTTGATTTCCTCTTATCCATTGATCCTCAAATTTTATCTCCACCATTGATAAAAAAAAAATCTATAAAATCTATAAAACAACTCATTCATTCATGAAAATTATTCATAGTTTTCATAAGCATATGTATTCTCTTGAATTCTTGAGCAATATTGAGCATTTGAGATCCCCTTTTTTGAATCACGTCAATCTTAAGCTTTTACAATCATGGATTATGCATGAATTGGAGAAATCCACATCACAATTTGACATCAATACACAATGGGATTGAAGCTTTGCATTGTGTCTTTGGTTTAATTACTTGAATTATATTTCATTTACTTTAGTTTAAATCTTTGAAGTTTTAGCAAATTGATTTCATTGAGTATGGGTTATAATGATCTTAATCTTGTAAATTTTTAGTCTTTGTAGACTCTAATTTCTTGAATTATGTTTTCTAACCATCACTCATATTTCCCCTATGACATTTTGGCATGCTCAATGTGATCCATGTACTGGATTTAACTTTTTTTGTGAAGTTTTTGTTGGCTTGTAGGTTACAAAGGAGCTTTTGAAGAAGAATCAAACTTCTGTCAAAGGCAATATGACAATTTTGTCAAAATTTTGACACATATGCAAACATAAAACAATGCTTTTGTTTAGGAGCGATGCTTTTGACCGATGCCCTTTTACGTTTGTGTTGTAGGTTACAACAACACTTCTATTAAAGGACAACATGTTTATCAAATATTGATGCATTTTCATAACAAAGGTTGACACATTTGAAGAAATTAGATGCTTTTTTTTTAAATCATTTGTTTTCTATCTACAAGATATTTCCATGCTTTTGTGAAAAGATTGACACTTCTATCACTTTTACAATGATACTTTTATAGAAACATGACAGTTCTTTTAGGTATAACTTGACACTTTTTCTTTGTTAGGATTTTGCAAAATCTTTTTTATTTCTTTCATTCATCTAACCGTAATATGTATATGTTTTTGGATCTTTTATTTTCAAGATAACTTTTGTACATCTGGCATATGATGGGAGAAGACTAATCACAAAGACTACTAACATTTTACATTGTAGGTTCTTGATTAGTCTATACTTCCATATTTTAATTGTTTTTTAAAAATTGTACAATCAACTTTCACATTTCAATTGGCTTTTTAAAATTGAACAATCAAATTTACATTTCATTTTGGAGCTCTTAGAACTTAATAATACAACTCTTATTTTCAATTTGGTGTACTAAAATTAAACAATACAACTCACATTTTGAATTTGGTGTATTAAAATGAATTATATGTTGTGTTTGGTAGGTTGGTGGTTGTGTATGATCTTTTCTTGTTCTTTGTGCAATCTTAGAAATAGAAATTACCATTAAATTGCAATATTTGTTTGTACACCCAAAGTGTGACTATCTTTGTATTCTCCCCCCTCATGACTCATAAGAATGATCTTGGGGATCATAAATAACATCATTAATACTTAATTTGAGTAGGAGACCTACTTGGGGATTAACACCTCAAGGGAAACCTCAACCATATTTTTAAGTAGGATATATAAAGGGGGAGAATGAAATTTGTATCCTAAGGCATGCTTAACATCCTTCAAGCCAAGCCTCACAACCCTCAGTCCATTGAGACATGTATAGGTGAAGAGAAGAGGGGAGACCCCTCTCAACTCGGGCATCCACGAATAGGCTCATTGTTCATCAATCCCCCACTACAAACCTTGTTTATTAGTAGCCTTTAAAACTTTTTAGCCATTAGCTTGGAATGATACAACGTACATGTATATCCCCTTGTTGAGGTGATTGATATTCCTTGATTAGGACCTCATCCTTTTTAAGGTGAGAGGTGCAAGGGTGGTACATGACCTTCATATAATTTAGTCACACATTCATTGTGGATATATTTTCTTCAATAGGCGGGCTTGTTCCAAATAAATACACCTAATATACTACTAGTTAGGTTGTGTATCTATGGTGTATGTTCATTGTTCAAATACTTGTAACACCAGTTAGCATGATCTTGTTGAAGAAGACATGTGAAATCTATCCAAAAACTCCCTGGATTCAATCCTCTATGCAATTATTTTTTATTTTTATCACTTGCTAGATTAGAAAAACACAAATCATAAGTCATACAATCAAGAAATTTCAAAACCTTAGATGTTTTTAGGTCCAAAAATTGTAAAACTTTGTCTCTAAGTCAAATTGGTATTTTTGACTGTCCTATTGCATCACAATGTGTTTGATTTTTTTCAAATTGGCATGTTTGTCTACAAATTGACACTTATGTCCATTTCGATTCATTTGTCTCAAAATTTTTTTTCAAAATCCTAAAACATAGTAAAACTATGCTTTTCACTATTACATAGTGATGCATCTACATTTAAACCTACACTTTTGCAAAATCCCAATGCTTCTGTCAGAGGCAATGCAACACTTCTAATTTTAATTCGACACTTTTGAATGTCAATCCTACATAAGGTGGAAATCAGGAAGATGAAAATAAGATAATTGAAATGAATTGAAACTAATCTAACTCAAAAAAAATCAAGATTCATGCCCATTACTCATGAAATGAATGATATTGAAATTACTGAATTTAATGAACTTAAAAGCAAAGGAATCACAAAACATACAAAGAATTCAATAAATAAAATTTGTTACCCATCCCGTGTCAGAGTGTGTTCACGAAGATGTTGGGTTGTTCGTATCAATGTGAAGCCTCCATTATGCGTGCAAAATCCTAAAGAACGTGTGTGCGTTGATCAAATATGTGTGTAAATCTTTTTCAAAATGTTGATTAAGATTCCTACATTACTTCATTATGCAAATAATATTGATTCTCTGATTCATTTTTGAGGAAGATGGTTTTTATATAGAATTTTTGTTTCGAAATGAACGCTCAAGATCACATAGTAGAATATCTTGATCTATAGTTCAAAACCATTGAGAGGATTTAGATGGGCATAATCTATGCATTTTGATTACATAATTGGTGTAATTGAAGAAATAGATTGAATAATGTGTGGAATTGAAGAATAGGTTGATCAGTTAGGAAATAGATGGATCAGTCAACCACTTAGAGTGAGCAATCAAGGAATCATAATTTTCTCAATCATGAAAGTGGGTGAGGATAATTAATTAATTGATTTAATTAATTAATCTTTTTGAGTCGAACATGCAAATCAAGTTTGACTTTTTCAAACAAAGTTGTATTTGTTTGATTTATTTTTTGATGATGTTTTGAATAATTTATTTAATTATTCAAATTTAGGGGAAAGTGACATAGTTAAACTATTATGTTTTAATAATTTAATTGACTTAGGGGAATAAAGTGAATTAGCGAAATAATTAAATAATTGATGTTATTTAATTAATTAGGAGGAATAGAGTTAGATTAGGACTTCATTAAATAAATAAAATTTATTTAGATAGCCAAAAATGATGAAAAAGTGAATTAATTAAATAATGTAATATTATTCAATTAATAGAGGAAATTAGGGTTTTGATGATGTATTTGATGTGAAATGTAGTGATATTTGATGATAATGATGTCGATGATGCAAAAATATCATTTAGGATGTGCGATAAGTGTTAGGTCAATTTTACATGTCTACATTTTTCCCCTCTTTGAGACAAAGTAGTGATTTATTTGTTTAAAATATTTTGATGTTAAGATCAAGATTTGAAAACTTTTATATGCCCCACTATGCCCTGACAGTCAGCGAAATGATGGTAGGATATTGGGCTGCCCCCTTGAGAGGTTAGCCGAAAAAAAATATTTTTGAGGTCGGGCTTGCAATATGTTCTATTTTAGTTTTGATGTGTAGAGGACAAAAAATTAAGCCTATAGGTCCCTTGTTGAAGGTTTAGATGTCCCGGGAGGTCCTAATTTCAACCTAGGAGGGTTTCATAGGTAAAAAAATCAGGGTTTAGAGGGTTAAAATAGGTAATTAGGGTTCAAATTACCTCATTTGCACTTTGAGCCTATAGAGAATTCTTGCTTTTGGCTTTCTTGTTCGCAATTGCTAAAATTTTGCACTCTTGATTTCATTTTTTGCTCTCTTTTTTTGCCCTCGCTTGAAATTTTTGCATTTGATGTTCATTTTTGCCTTTATTTTTCGCCCTTAATCTTTTGTTATTTTTTTTGCGCACTTGTTGAAAATTTGCGCTTTTGAAATTTGCACATTTGACTTTCTCTATCGCTTTTGACTAATTTTTTTTTTATTTTGCCTGTTTCGCTCGCTTTTTTAAAAAAAATCATCACTTTTGACAAAAAGATTTTTGCTTTTTCCATTTTTGGAATTTTAAGTCAATTTGCTCATCATCATAGGTTCATTTTGCGTTTTCATAGAAAATCCTTAACATCATGGGTTGAATGGTTGTAGGCAGTTCTTAATCCACTTCAGTCAAGGGAGTGAAGATCACATGATTTGTTTGACTTGATTGTTAGGTTTTAGGAGTTAGAGTGAGATATCCTAGATGTTGTCAAGTTGTGGCATATCTGCTACATCCCTACCATCAGATGCCATAGAGGGATGATGATTGCTCTCATGGAGAGGTGGCACTCAGAGATCTCATCCTTTCATTTAACTACTGGGTAGGCCACCATCACTCTAGAGGATCTATGGAGGATCCTCTATATACCCATTCACGAAGAGCTTGTTACATTTTTGGTCCAATGGGGTACCCTCGTTATGTGCCACGTTCTTGATGTGAGACATCTAGAGGTTCATGAGACAGAGGTAGACCTATCTGATTTTTTTGGCAGTGATGATTTTGTTTCACTTTTTCTCTATGGTTTGGTCATGGGGCTCATTGTTCCTGATAGGAGAGGAAGACAATTTCCTATTGGTTAGGGTGTGTGTATCGAGCAAATGTTCAAGCATGGTACTAGATACACATGGGGCCCATGTTTCCTTGCCCACTTGTACAATGATATGCACAAGTTTGCATATCATGGAGGGAAATCTATTTCTACTAGTGTCTCTCTTTTGCCTGTATAGGCTTGGGAGCACATCCCAATTGCTCACTATGATGGTATATTGAATTGTACTGCTGGTGATCCATATTTTTATCATTATAGATATTTTCTACACTATACATGGCCTGGACAACTTCCTTACTGACATTGCATCTTTGATGATATGCCAGGTTTTGTATGGAGGCCATATCTAGATTGTGAGGTCTGTCTTAACAACCAAGATCAGTTGGTATTTTGTAGACAAACAAGATGGATCATTGGTCATGTTCGTTCTTTACTTGAGAGGTATCTACTTGATAGGGTTTTCCAAAAAATTGGAGAGAAACAAGGCCATTTCCTTGATGCTTATGAGGCTCATTTTGGTCAGACTACTAGAGAGGTCTGAGTTTGGGTTCTACAAGCTAATCGTGATGTTGACATTGCTGATTTTAGAGCTCTTTCCCCATTCGGGTGGGGTTGTCCATTGGGTTTAGCCAATCCTAGTACTACCCTTGATTTTTATTAGTGGTGGGCATGAAACATTCCATTGAGATTTACAGATCTTGTCGGTGTTCTTACAGTGGGTAGAGTAGGCATTACCAGTCATTGTGGGGAGAGACAATGTGTTGAGATCATTGTTGAGTAGCTTTCCAAGGTGAGGTAGGATGGTGCATAGGGTGATCTGATGTAGGCAGATCAGGGATAGGTTCTAGGTCCTCCTCCACCACTTGGAGATGGAGGTGTATAGTTAGCATAGATGAAAACTATGAGAGATGCATAGGTAGGGTAGCGACAAGCCACAAAGGCTCAAATTGCCACACTTACTATGGAGAGAGACACAACTCAGTAGGAGAGAGATGGAATTAGGATAGAGTGAGACACAAAGATTGGGTGCCATCTTGTTGCCGAGACACAGTTGTAGGATATTACCACCAAGAGGGATAGCCTTTAGGCAAAGCATGATAGTCTCTGTGCTGAGAGAGATTAGTTGCTACAGAGGGTGACATATTATAAGACCCTATATAATTCCTTCATTCTTTGAGTGCAGTGACAACCACGATTTGAAGAGCCTAGTACCACTATAGAGGTTGCATCTAGTGGACATTTTTTTAGAAATTTTGATCCATCTCCTAATCCTTAGAGTCCTCCTTCGGCTAGGCAGCAGTTTATTTGTACTTGATCTTTATGATGTTTAGTGTTCAAAGACTTATATTGCAGACATGATTTTTTATATGTATTCATTAGCCCGAATGAGGCCTCATATATACATATATTTTTGTATTATATCTAGTATAATTTGGCAAATAAATGACTACGTGACTAAAAATGACTATATTCTACTCATTTTTTGCAGCACAACTATAAATGTTTAATTTGATCACTAGATAAAATCACAGCTATAAATGACTATTTTTTTGCATCAAACTTTGTTTTTTGAGAGAAAATATTCTTAGCCATCAATTTAGGATTTAGCTGATACTTATGCATACAAATTTATATATATATGTTATAAATGTGTAATAAAAATAAAAAAATCTAATTTCCCATAGTTTTTAACTACTAAGTTAGAAGAAATAGTATGGGAAAATAAACAAAGGTTGAAAGGTTTTTAAGATGGAGATATTGAGTAGTAATCAAAGGGATTTCCCAATGCAGGAATAACCTGCCAACAGTGCTTCAAAGTATGGGTCTAGAATGTGGCCAAATCTATCCTTCTATCAGAGAGCTCCCCACCTGGAAGTATGTCTTGAGGATTTTGAGATTTTTGTTGTGAATCATCTCAGAGGTAAGCAAACCATTCTTAATTTTTTTTTAAAGTTGGATGTATACATTATGCCTATTGGGTATTTGAAAAATTTGATGTTGGGTGTTTTCGTGAAGTACTATTTGGCTATTTGAATTTTATGATGTTGTTTGTTTTGTTACTGGATATCTGGGTATGTTTAAAAATTGATGCTTAGTATTTTTTTATTGGCTATTTGGGTATTTTGATGTTGCGTTTTCACTTGAAATAGGTATTTTAAAAAATGGTATTGGATATTTTTTCGCTATTGAGATAATGGTTTTTCCAAGAAATAAATGAGGTCTCAACCTTTTCTGGTATTACACACATTTTTCTAAATTTTAAGTTTGTTATCATTTTTCTTGGGCATTAAAAAAATTGATGTTTGGTGAACCCTTTGTTATTGAATATCTTGGTATTTAAAAAAAAGATGTTGGGTGTTTTCTTTATATGGCTATTTAAAATAACTAGTATTGGGTATCTTTTTTCTTTCGAGTTAAAATTATTCTAACAAACAGACAATGTCTCAATATTTCTAGTATTGCAACCTTACTAATCTGCTAGAGTTATGGTTTATGTTTCTACAGAGGCCTAGGGTTTGTACCCTAGTCATGCTCTTACCAATTCTTTTGTTGGTATTAAAAAACAACCTTTAAAATATTGGATCATAAAATTAGTTGTCTTGACAGGGTGTGGTATGATCTTGGATTGTATCCTAGAGTGTGTGGGAAGCTTTTGTTTGATCATTAAGGTATGTAAACTTGATCAGCAAAATGTATCCTATATAGCATGGGTCTTCCTTTAATACTTCCCATAATGGTTATTAGTATATCACATTATTATAGTTTGTGGTAACCCAAGATTTATTTCAAGTATGTAACAAACATGGTATGTAGTTTAAGTTGTACACTTTTAAGTAACATTCATAAGGTTTAGAAAAATTTGATCACGCTCTAGAATAACCCATTAAACATGGGTTGTGCTTGAATGCAGTACATAATTGATATAACACAACCACTCTACATATCAACTAGAGTTATAGACTCTTTATTATAGAAAGAGGTAATTTATCTTGGATCATGTTATCATTACATAATAACCTATTAAAAATGAGTCAACTTGAATGCACTTAATGATGATTGACACCTAATTGTGATGACAATGATTTATACATGAATTGTGCTCATATGAGTGCCTCCATTTCTATCACAACATAGCCACATTAATATTGGGTCATGCATGAATGCATCTTGTATTTATTATAACACAACCATGCCACATGACCAATAGAGTTATGGATCACATAATTATAGTCACAATAATTTGTTCCTCGGTTGTGCTCTTATGGTGATTCCATTACCGTCAAAACATAACCCTTTGAACTTATATTTCTAAAATCCTTCCATTGCTCATTTTCTCTTTGGATGGATGGAAATTCAATGGCAGGGATTTGTATGCAGGTCATGCTCGTATAAGTGCCTTTTTCACCATTACACAATAGTACATTTGAATTTCCTTTCTTGAACCTTTACTTCATTTTTTATTATTAGGGTTTCTTAGTGATTATTCTATTTCCACATGGTATATTGATAAAAGAAACCAAGCAAAAAATCATTCTATTTTTTGTTAACTCCTGCTAACACACTTTTGGAATAAATGTTTGACTGCATTATTTCAAGTGTGAAGAATTTTTTTTTCTCCTTATAATACATTCATTGAGAGTTGTAGTAGAAAGCTTCTTATGTTGAAACCCATCATGCAAACTTTATTTAAGCTACATTTGGGAGGATTCATGGATTTTTTGTGATTTATACAACTTTTTTTTTGTAGTAAATGACATCGGATTCTTTCTGAAACTGAAATGATTTATTAATTATAGTTTTATGATGGTTAATTTTTTTATTTAGAATGGTTTAATATGTGGCATTTTTATGTGTAGGAAGAATATATTGTGATGCAACATTCAGGTATGAATAGTTCAGGAAAACTTGGATTGCTACTAGTGACATAACTAGGTTGGAGAGTACCTTCAGCTGGTGTGAAACACTTCCAGGTGTTTTCACTAGGAAGCAAAACTTGAGTATAGGAATACAAACGTCAATGGAATGAAACATTAGTTTCCACTTGATTACATCTTAAGAGTCAGTTGATTACTCTGGATTCCCAGTTGATCACTTTGAATATCCGACAGAGAAATTTCCTACATTCTAAAGATAAAATCATAAATCTTCTAGTCTAATTTTAGATCCAATTTGAGGTCCAATTGTAAGGATTTGTCTTTTTAATTATACTTTCTAACATTTGGCTTGATACAAATTGTTACTTTAGAATTATGGTATTGCTTTTCTTCTAATGCTTTCAACCGTCATTTTAGGGAAGAGCTCTGAAGATGGTTCCTTCATATGGAGAATTCACTTTTCTGCTATAGGTTTTGTCTAGAAACACCAAAATCTTAGGTACTGTCATACTCAGACCAAAAGTAGGAGTCATGCAATGACAAGATACTCATTTTTGGAGCTTTGGTTAAGAAATTTAAATGTTTGGCTATGCGCATAGATAATGTTCATGGAGGAGTGCAAAATTCCTTACAAAGCAACTACCACAATATAGTTTGAGGTGACTACTATTTTATGTTGATATGGATATGTTCTAACCTATAGTTAATTATTGTAGCATAATAGATATGCTAAATAGTTGTTTATATACCATTTTTTCTAATTCAAAATTGCTATACCTTATTCTAGGAGAAAATCACAAGGGGAGTCTATACATAGGATACCATTGGTTCAAATTCGAAATTGTTGGTTCTTTCATAATTGTTTGCTTCATTTATTTGATCTAAGACAACCTATTGTATAGAAGATGCTCTCAAAATCATAGTAAAAAACTTTATTTTGGGAAGACTTTTCAGAATCTTCCCATCGTAACAATGAACAAAAGCATCAGTCATTAACCTAAAAGTTGCAAGAGTTTCATCAAATTCTACTTTTCCACTCTCTTTTCCATTCTAAATTTTATTCCCAATTGCATCCATGTATAACTTCCTCAACCTATAGATCCTTTTGTTAGCCATAACTTTACCAGTTGTTGAGGATAGCTTCAATTTTTTACCTAAGAAACAATTGAGAAAATTCGGCCTCACCAAATACAATATGTTGAAAAGCTCTTTGAAGTTATTCTAGAAAAGATTTCCAGAGAGTATAATGTGTAGTTTTGAATTAACCTTTTTACATGAATTCCATATCTTTGATCATCTATTTCGAGCATGATGAAATTCATCAAGAAAAAAGCAGACCACGCTCTCTAAAATTAGTTTTCCAATATTATTAGCCTCTTTAGGAAGGCTCACATTTTTCTCACAAGTTAGGTATACAAAAATATTGTATCCAATAACAAGCACACTTTTTTCTTTTATGCCACTCACTTGTGAGACAAATGTGAGCCTTCATGAAGAGGCTAAGCATATTGGAAAACTTCTTTTAGAGAGCACGGGTCTTCTTGTTCTTGATGAAGTTCATCAAGCTCAAAATAGCCAGTCAAAGATATGGAATTCATGCAAAAAGGTTAATACAAAACTATGCATTATACTCTCAAGAACTTTTTTCCAGAATAACTTCAAAGAGATTTTCAACACATTGTATCTGATAAGGCCAAATTTTGTCAATTTTTGCTTGGTTAATAACTCAAAGCAATCCTCTACACCTGGTAAAGTTATGGATAACAAAAGGATCTATAGCCTGAGGAAGTTCTGCATGGATGAAATTGGGAATAAAATTCAAAATGGAAAAGAGAATCGAAAAGTAGAATTTGATGAAACTCCTGCAAATTTCAGGTTAATGACTGATGATTTTGTTCATTGTTATGATGGGAAGATTTTGAACAATCTTCCCGGAATAAAAGATTTTACTGTGATTTTGAGAGAATATTCTATATAGAAGGTTGTCTTAGATCAAATAAATGAAGCAAACAATTGTGAAAGAGCCAACAATTTTGAATTTTAAATAATGGTATCTTATGTATAAACTCCCCCTTTGATTTTCTCCTAGAATAAGGTATAGCAATTTTGAATTTAAAACAATGGTATATGAACAACTATTTAGCCTATCTATTATGCTACAAAAATTAACTATAGGTTAGAACATATCAATATTAGCGTAAAATAACAAGTGCAATTCACCTCAAACTCTGTTGTGGCAATTGATTTGTGAGGAATTTTTCACTCCTCCATGAACATTCTCTATGCACATCAATATGTGGGCTATTATATTGATCTCCTTTGTGATCAAAATAAAAGTGAAGCTCAATGCATAACTCATGACCATTTTGCAATGGTATGTTCTAGTGCTCTTTTACTTCTTACTCACTGTGTTCTCAATCACCATGCACAAATGACTTAGAGGATAGATCTTTGTCACCATTTGATAGTCTTTCATCGTTTATGAACTATTTTTTATGATTCAATAACTATTTGATAGTGTTCTTCCTTTCTTAGTCTTATAGGACAAATGACAATTTATAGTTTGCAACTCTAACAATGATATTCCTTTTAGTGATCTCAGTCACCTAATTCAATGTGTTATATTTTTCATTTATGAGTGTTAACAATGCCTACACAGTGTTTTCTCAGTCACAATTATAGTTCTCCATCATTTTAAGATATTATGTTGCTTAGACAATAGTGTTTCATTAATTCATATTTTGTCTTGCAAATGTCTTGTTGCACTTGTAGAGTTTTGTTGTGCATAATATGTAGTCAAGATGCCTTCAAATGGAGCTCTTTTACAGAGGTAGTAGGATAACGGTGTCAATAAAATAATAGTGTTAGTGAGAGGTATGATAGTAGATACATTAAGAATGGAAGGTATAATGTTTTGACAATTAAAGAATCATTTATCTACTCAGATCTTGACACAAGTTTCCCCGATACATAAGATAGAATTTAATGTCAAACTATTAACCTAAAAAACACTTGAAACAACCCATTAAATCTGTAATGGTAAAATACTTCAATTAATCATAAGAAATAAAGTTTGTACAATTTTCCTTAAAGATAAGAAATTATTTCTCCTAAATTTTAATTAATTGGTAGAGGATGAGGATTGTGCACATATGAATAGGATTTTTTGGTATTATTATGATGAGGTTATTTTTACCTCATCATTTCCTTCCCTTCCTAGTTTCTGGAAGGTCCTCTTGCTCCATAGTTGTAGCCATGTCCTTTGTTCCATTCTTCATACCTGACACTAATTTCATACTCATATTTTGTTGTTTTATCAAAAGTTATAGGCTCGTGGATGAACCCTCTATGAAAAGCAACTCCCTCTTTCCATTCGTTGAAAACTCTATCATTTTTATTTGTGTTAATATAGAAATTAGGGGGTGGATTGAGCAACAAAGGAGGTCTATACCTCATCCCTATCCAATTTGTCTTGAGGTCTTTTAGGATTTTAGCTAAAGCATTTGCCCTTCTAAAAGACCATTTAATACTAAGAGGAGAGATGACCTCTCTTTTCTTTAGATGAGCTAGCAGTGGAGTATATCTTTCTTCACAAGCATGCCAATATTTTCCAATTAAATTATGTCCATGTTCCATGAAATTATTGTAGCAGAGTCAGTGACTGATATCATATCCTCCTTTCATTTTCTCATCTAATGTCAGAGCTAAAAAGGTATCCTTAAAATATAGAGGCCTACTATTAGGAGATCTCATTTGAAGTCCCATAGTTCTCTCAACTTGAGCATATTCTTTGTTGTACTCTTGCCAGTGAATCTGATTTCGCATAGTGGACAATAGAGCCCTCAATTGTACTTCTCCAACAAATAGATTAATGAATAAAAAAATATTATTTTCTAATAAAATATCATGAAAAAAGAATTCAAAAATCAGATCTCGATCTTTAGGAGTTGATTCCACAAATATTTTAACAAATTCCTTATCATTAGGCTCATATGGTTGATCATTATAAATTCTGAACAGTTTCCATCTTAACCATTGTTCATTTAGAAACATTGAATATAATCTTGATGGCCTTCTACAAGATAACAAATATTCTACTAGCTGACATCAATCTTAGCATCTCTTAAGAAATAGCTCCTTTCCATCCATTTCATAAGTAATGGAGGAATTCGTACTTGGAACCATTCGATTACAATTGGCTCAGTTTGAATTTATTGTCATTTCATCATTGGCTTAGTAATGTTTTCTTCTAAATCTTGTTCTAACTCCGCAATTTTTCTAAGAGAGGCATTTAATTCTTCTTTCTGTGTTTTCTTTTCTTCCTCAAAAGCTTAAAACATAAGCATAAAATTCTTTTTCAATTTTTCAATTTCTTTATTTTTGTCAAAAATATCAGCATTATAGGTCCTATTTTCTTGAGTCAACTTTTGAATTTGTTCCTTCAATTCATGAATCAATGTATCTTTTTCTTGTACCTACAGTTCCAAACCCTGAATTTCTTGATCTCTTTTACTTATCATAGCAACATGTACTGTTAGCTCTTCTTTTTTCAATTCAATTTGTTCCTTATCTTCATATAATTTTTTTCTCAAATCATCAATTTCTACTCTGAGTTTTTCCATCTCTGCATTAGTATTATCAATTTTAGCAGTCTCTACAACTCTATTTACAATGGGAGATAAGTGTTCTAAAATATTATCTTCACCTTCTTGTTTCTTTTCTTGAATTTCTTCTGCAAGGGATTCTTCTACATATTCTGAGTGAGAAGGAATTTCCTCAAAAAAAAAAAAAATTCCTAGAGGCATTTCCACATCATTGGTAGGATTAGAGGATTATATGGGTTTTGTCTATCTCTTGGGATTCTTTTTATTTGCACTACTTCCTATACTCAGTACTGGGGTTTCTATGGATTCAAAGGATAAACATTTACTTCTCCTTAGGGGAGGAATATTCTAGAAGGTGACAGGTGTTTTTATTTTCTTTTCCTCAAAGGAATGCTCAGATTTGGATAAATAATTTCAACATCTTTCGGCTGATCAGGGGTTTCAAATTCTTCATTCAAATATTTTGGCACTTCTTCACCAAGGGTTGTGGGAATTTGAGCTTCCGGAGCTTGAGAGCCCTTAGGGGAAATTTCTCTGGAAGGTGAAGCAATTTGTTTAGATGTTTCCACTGGTTCTGATTTTATTTTAATTGAGGACTTCTATTTTCCATAAAAAATTCTCCCACTTACTTTTAGGTTTCTTATAGAAGTGATATTTGCAAATTAATTGAATTAACCCATGATGTTTAAGTGGCCCTAACCCTGTCTTGTATCTTTCTATTGAATAATTTATAGAATCACACAAAAAATATGGAAAATTAAGCCTAAGAGCAGGGTTTTCCTTTCCATGGCGTAAATGAATTAGCATGCGAAATGTAGGTCCTACTGCTGTAGTGAGTTGTCCTTCATAGGTGAAATATTTTATAATCCAAGCCACTGCAGTTCCTCAAGGTTCTAGTATAAAGGTTCTTTGAAATCCCTTATTCTACCCTCTAGTACTAATAACTAAGATAGGATGCAGGTCTCCCTCTCTAAAAAATAACTCAGATAATTTTTGGTATGTGATTTGAGATGTTTCAGAAAATTTAATTCTGGAATTACTTAACCCAGAGAGGTGAGAAATAGAAATAATTTTTGCACTCACCTTGAAGCGTTTTCCATGAAGTGTCACCTAACCATTTGAGTAGTTCTCTGCAAACATGTTCACCAAATTTTCATTATATCCCTCAAATTTCTTGATGAAGTCCAGCCAACCTGCCTCCTCAAACAAACCAAAAATATTACTTTCCCAATAACTTCTCTGCAGAAGTTGGCTCAGACTTCTTCTTTTCACCCCCCATTTTTTCTTTTATTTGTCACCCTACTAAAGAAATCAAGAGCACAAGAAACTTGTACACAACTATTTTTGAAAATATAATCTACTGAGATTATTTATTTGTCTTGCTCAGACCTTACTGTGCAATGATATTAATCTACATGGAGGCATGCAAAAAGCTTTCCTTACTAATAGTAGATCGTCGAGTGGCACAATTTACTAAATTAGGAGGGGGAAATTTGTGCCAATTAATTATGCTTTATTCAAAAATAACTACTTACTTAAAGGAAAAATTGGTACTTACTTGCATTCTATGATTGCTCAAAGATCTCATACCTTTACTGATTTGATAGGATGACGTGATGGTATTGGCTGAGGTGACGACAAGGTTATTATGATATGAGGAGGAAGCTTGCAATGACAGAGTCATTAATGAAGACAAGTTGTCATGGCAACATCCATTTATGGTGAAAAGATGGCAGCTTTTACTAAAAAAATAATTAAAAACAAAAAGGAAGTCAGGTGTACCAAGATGTGACAATTAAAGCATTGAAGAATTTCAAATTTATGGAAAAGGTGGTGGGATGAAAATGAATAAGTTCTAGAGCACGCAGATGAGTACATACTTGAAACTAGTGAATAAGTTTTAGAGCACGTGGGAGGCATGCATTTGAAATGAAGAAGGTGGAAATGTTCCAGAGCATCATCAAAAGATGTAGCCAGAGCAACAATGGAATGAAAGTTATGGAGCATCACCGGAAGATGCATCCGGAGCAGCAACGAAATGAAGGTTTCAGAACATCGCCGAAAGATGCAGTCAGAGCAGCAATAGAGTGAAGGTTCTAGAGCATCACCGAAAGATGCAGCCAAAAAGAAAAAAAAATGGTGGTAACAAACGAACTTGAACTTCATAAGCGTTAAACCACTCTGCAAGAATGAATTTTTGACATGGTAAGTTGATGTGTAAGTTCCGGAGCATTGAGCTTTTGGACCATCAAGTTCTAGAGCACTAGGCATCTGGACCATCAAGTTCTGAGGCATCTTGGAAAGGTGCTCCCGAAGTTGTTTCTTCCTTATAAGAAGTCCTGCAAAATGGAAACAAAAATCAGCTAAGTCCAAAAAGAAGAACTGGTGAAAAATGCCTTAAAAACAAATTGGTACACATGTATTTTTTTATTAAAACTTTTTTTTAAAGATTTTTTATTTCTAATCAGATGGAATCTGCCTTGGCAGAGTCAATGCATTGGATCTCTCCCTACATTTCTACCAATTTTGTAAATTCTTCCTTATTGACAGGCTTATGGTAGATACGTACGTGATGACAATTAACTAAGAGAGTTTGTGTATCACCATCAATAGGTTTCAACTAAAATTTTCCATTCAAAAAGACTTTATAAATTTCATATGGCCCCAGCCAATGAGTCCTGAGCTTTCCTTTACGATCTTTATATTTGGAGTCAAATAGCAAGGCCTAGTCACCGTTATGGAACTCTCCCTCTTTGATGTGTTTGTCATGCCACTTTTTCTGTTGATGTTGAACCAGTTCAGTTTGATGGAAAACATCCAAACGAACCTCATCCAACTCACTTAACTACATAACTCATTTTACTTGGGCTCATTTCAAATCTAGACCCAACTCCGTAGTTGTTCATAGAGTTTGGAGTTCAAACTCAATGGGAAGAAGAGGTTTCCTCCCAAAGATAAGCTCATAGGGGCTAAATCCAGTTATGGATTTCCATGTGTTGTACTCCCAAAACAACTTCAGGCAATTTCTTGGCCCAATCTTTTCTTTCTGAAGAGACTGTTTTTGTTAATATGCTCTCTAGCTCTCTATTAGTCACTTCCACTTGACCATTTTCCTGCGGGTGATAAGGGGACAACTTCCTATGACTCACTTGAAAATGGTTGGTGAATTCCAAGAGTAATTTGGACATGAATCGGGGTCCCTGATCAGTAACGATAGTTTGAGGGGCTAGAAATCTAAGCAACACCTTATTATAGAGGAAGTTAGTGACTTGCTCTTCTTTGGAAACTCGTAAGCCTTGGACTTCTGCCCATTTCATCAGGTAATCAGTGCAAACTAGTATGTATTCTTTCCCTTGAGAGGAAGGATCTATGGGGCCGATGAAATATAAGCCCCATTTTTCAAATGGTTCTAGGACTACCTGTGGTTGTAAAGGCATTTCAGTAGAATTTGTTGGTCTTCCTACCCTTTGACATTCATCACAATGATCAATATACTTTTTAAAGTCTTTATGCATCGAAGGCCAATAATATCCAGTGCCTAAAATTTTATGGGAAGTTATTTTTGTAGAGTAATGACCTCCATAAGGATAATCGTGGCAGACCCTCAAGATGTTGTAAGTCTCATTAGCTCTTACACATCTTCTCAAGACCATATTAGGTCCACAATGGAATAAAATCCCATTAATCCATTTAAATGGGGCACTTTCCTTGATAAGTCACTTCCTTTGTTTTGATGTAAACCCTGGGGGTACTTCAGAGGCTGCTAAATAGTTGGCAATGTCAGCGAACCAAGGTGTCTTCACAAAAATAGAAAGTAGATTTTCATTTGGAAACTCATCTTGCACTAGTGCACAATCACCATCTTCTTGTTTGATTCGAGATAGGAAGTTTCCCACTACATTAAATCTCCTTGTCTTGTCAAGGATTGTTACATTAAACTCCTAAAGGAGTAATAACCACCTCATAATCCAACCATTAACTACAGGTTTGTTCATTAGATATTTTACAGCTGAATGATATGTATAAACTATAACCTTATATCCTATAATATAATGGTGGAATTTTTTAATGGCATGAACAATAGCCAGGAATTATTTTTCTGTCGTCACGTAATTTCTCTCAGCAAATATCAAGTTTTTACTAATAAATTATATGGCATATTTTCCCCCATTCTCATCTTCTTGCCCCAATACTGCACCAATTGTGTCATCTGAAGCATCAGCATAAATGTGGAAAGGAAGAATCTAATTTGGCTCGTGCAATATGGGAGTAGAGACAAGCTTCTCCTTGATTGTTTCAAATGATAGCTGACACTCAGGTGTTCAATTGAGCTCCACATATTTTTGGAGAAGGAAAAACATAGGGGTAACTATTTTACTGAAGCTTTCTATGAACCTTCTATAGTATCCAACATATCCAAGAAAACTTCAAACATCTATTTGTGTCTGAGGAATAGCCAATTGTTGGATGACTTCAATTTTCTTGGGATCAACCTTTATTCCCTCAGATGAAATATGATGACCTACAACTATTCCTTGTTCCACCATTATTAGACACTTTTCGTGGCTAAGGGACATTCAATTTTCCTCACAAACTTGTAAAACTCGGTCCAGGTTTTGAAGGGCTTCATCATAGGTTGACCCATAGACTATGAATTCATCCATATAGACTTCTACACAGTCATTGACAAGCACAACAAATATAGCCAGAATGGCTCTCTAAAAAGTCGCAGGAGCATTACAAAGTCCAAAGTGAAGAACTTTGTATGCAAATGTGCCCCATGGACAAGTGAACGTTGTCTTATCTTGGTCTTCTAGAGCAACCTGAATTTGTTTATAACCACTAAATCCATCTAAAAAGGAGAAACATTTCCTCCCAGCCAAGTTGTCCAGAACCTGATCAACAAATGGTAGGGGAAAATAATCTTGATGAGTGGCTTTGTTGAGTTCTCTATAATCTACACAAATTCTCCATTTCCCATTTTTCTTTGGCACAAAAACCATAGGTGACACCCACTTACTATTAGAGATAGGATAAATGAACCTTGCCCAGAGGAGTTTCTCAATTTCAATTTTGACCAAATCCTTTAATGCAAGATTGAGTCTCCTCTGTGGCTGGCGTACAAGCCTTATATTAGGATCAAAATGTGATGTGTACAAACACTCAGGTGAATTCCCCTCATGTCTATATAGTCCCAAGCAAAAGCTTTAGACCTCTTTACTAACACATTAAATAATTTATCTTCTTGTATTTTTGTCAGCCAACTATTGACATTCAAGGTTTTTCCCGATAGCAGCATAATCGATTTTGTTCTAGGATGAGCCAAAGTGATAGTATGTATTAGTTGCAACAAGGTGTTGAGAGGAAAAATATGAGGTATAAGTCAGTGAAATCTAGTAATATCCTCAAAGAAATGACTTGTTATGGGAATCATATCGACCAAAGGACAAGGCATTCCCATCATAGTGTAACTTTGTTCCATCCCAGTTATATCAATTGGTTGTCCCAACAAATTTGGAGCATCCATCATTTCCTCATTACACGAGCCTATAGCAAGATGTGCGACGTCATCTAATAACTCATCCTCTAATTCCTCTTCATGTTGTTTTATCACTACCATGGCTAATGAGGCCAAACTTTCTTGACCATTAGATTCTTCTGGTTCATCAACCCATACCTTATTATGTTCAGTGGGTTTAGCATGAGCATACAAGAATAAATGTTTACTATCTAGACCATGAGAAATGGTCATTCCCCCTTCTCTATAATCAATCTTAGTGGCAACAATGGCCAACCATGGTCTTCCAAGAATTACTGGATAGTTATCTTTGTGAGAAAGTGACCAGATTACCTTGAAGTCAATTGGATATTCCCATCCATCAACTTTGACAAGAACATTTTTAATAATGCCCTTCAGAATGGCTATAGACTAATTTTCCATTTGTAAGACTATGGTTGTGGGATGTAAATCAGTAAGACCTAATTTTTCCATCACATCCACAGTCATCACATTAATAGTTGCTCCTAAATCCACTAATGCATTTGGTATTGCTACCTCGTTAATTGTGACAGTTATAAGTGGACTCCCAGGATCATCATATTTTGGAGTGACAGTCTTCCCAGACAAATTTTCAGCTAAATAGCCATTGATGTGCACATTATTTATTTTCGTTGGCTTCTTCCCTGGTGTTTTAATACACAACTATTTGATTAGCTAGTTTAACTCAGGAATCTCCTTTATTGCCTGCAACAAAGGAACCTCTATTTCTAGTTGCTTGATTTCTTGAATTAATGCAGTTTCAGAAGTCAAAGACATTTCTGGAGTATCTTTTGAGGTTTTTTATTTTAGGCGTTCCGGAAATGGCGCTTGAGTTTTCTCTTTTGGAGCGGTATCCTTTCTATGTTCAGCTAGAGACTGACCTTCCTCCTCTTGAGGTGAGTCAGTAGCTCCCGCTGTTGAAGGATCCTAATAACTGTGACTCCACTTATAACTTAAATATATAAGTAAGACCTAATTTGGGAGTCCACTTATAACTGTGATTTGGTATTTATTTGGTATAGACTGTGGTTGTGGGACGTAAATCAGTAAGACCTAATTTTTCCATCATATCCCTAGTCATCACGTTAATAGTTGCTCTTAAATCCACTAATGCATTTGGTATTGCTACCTCATTAATTGTGACAGTTATAAGTGGACTCCCAGGATCATCATATTTTGGAGCGACAGTCTATACCAAATGCATTAGTGGATTTTGGGAGTCCACTTATAACTATGATTTGGTATTTATAATTGTGATTTGGTATTTATTTGGTATAGACTGTGGTTGTGGGATGTAAATCAGTAAGACCTAATTTTTCCATCACATCCATAGTGATCACGTTAATAACTACTCCTAAATCCACTAATGCATTTGGTATTGCTACCTCATTAATTGTGATAGTTATAAGTGGACTCCCAGGATCATCATATTTTGGACGACAGTCTATACCAAATGCATTAGTGGATTTTGGGAGTCCACTTATAACTATGATTTGGTATTTATAACTGTGATTTGGTATTTATAACTGTGATTTGGTATTTATTTGGTATAGACTGTGGTTGTGGGACGTAAATCAGTAAGACCTAATTTTTCCATCACATCCACAGTGATCACGTTAATAGCTGCTCCTAAATCCACTAATGAATTTGGTATTGCTACCTCATTAATTATGAAAGTTATAAGTGTACTCCCAGGATCATCATATTTTGGAGCGACAGTCTTCCTAGACAAAAATTCACCACAATTAATAAATACCAAATCATAGTTATAAATAAATACAGTCTATACCAAATAAATACCAAATCATAATTATAAGTACCACATATATAATAAATACAAAGACAGTCTATACCACACATAAATTAGTAAGACCTAATTTTTCCATCACATCCACTGTCATCACGTTAATAGCTGCTCCTAAATCCACTAATGTATCTGGTATTACTACCTCATTAATTGTGACAGTTATAAGTGGACTCACAGGATCATCATATTTTGGAGCGACGGTCTATACCAAATGCATTAGTGTATTTTGGGAGTCCACTTATAACTGTGATTTGGTATTTATTTGGTATAGACTGTGGTTGTGGGACGTAAATTAGTAAGACCTAATTTTCATGGATGTTTCTAGAACATATCCTATCATTTTTGTATGTCCGCATTGTTCGGTGTGATCGTGGTCGAAGGATTCTTTATTGGGTGTTGGTATTTTCATGTTCTTGGCCGACATGTTGAGTGTAGCATGTTGCAGATCCTTATGAATTAATATTTATTGTTTGGAATGTTCGAGGATGTTGTTTTGGGTCCTCAATATGTTGTGACCAACTTGTGTTGGTGTGCATTAAGATTTATTGATGTATTGAGGTTGATAATCATAATTTATTATTTATTTGAGGTCGACAGAGTTGTAAATCCATGTAGCGAATATATAAGAGAGGTTGTTCTCATTTTGAAGTATGCTCGGATGTTTGCTCAGTGTATTCATGTGAAATACATGTCTGAATAAAGATCAATCAGAAGGAAAAATTAATGGACTAAATAAATACAACTAAATAACTGATAATAGGAAATCATAAAGATTGTGGTTGTGGGATGAAAATCCATAAGACCTAATTTTTCCATCACATCCATAGTCATCATGTTAATAGCTGCTCCTAAATCCACTAAGGCATTTGGTATTGCTACCTCATTAATTGTGATAGTTATAAGTGGACTCCCAGGATCATCATATTTTGGAGCGATAGTCTATACCAAATGCATTAGTGGATTTTGGGAGTCCACTTATAACTGTGATTTGGTATTTATTGTAATAGTGGATTAAAAGATCTGGAAATAAGACAATCTGCAAACTAGAATAACAATGTTAATCCTAATCTAAATAATAATCTAAAATCAAACAACAAAGAACGAGGAAATAAACATAATAAACTAAAAAAATTAATGGAAAGCTCTCACCGAATATGCATTCACCCCTTTGAATTATCTTGATTGTTCTTCTCCATTTTTCCTTTTCAGTATTCTTGCCCTCAGATTTCTATGTTTGAATGCAAGCATAACTTTGTCGAGTGTCTAAGCAAAATATCGAAGATAAGTTTCTTCTCAAAAGTATGATTTCGGCAGGAGGAATAATGATAATGATAGGCCATTTTATAGATTTTGGGTTTTCAAACGATCAGCTCAGATTGAAAGAGAGATCGATGGATGAGATTGATGAATACCATGCGATGTGAGTTCTACCTCAGATAGAACATGAGTTAGAACATGAGTTCAGGAAAGACTAAAGATGGAGACTAAGTTAGAATGTGAGTTAGAACACGAGTTCAAGATCTTAATCTTCAAAAATACAAGAAATAGACTGTGTATGTAAAAGACAAAGTTAGAACTTGAAGAATAATGCATTTGAATGCAAACAGGAGTTAGAACTAGTTAATCGACTAGTTGTGACAGAGAGTCTTCTCGCAGAGATAAACAGGTGTTGAATCTGGAGATAACTGGAGAACTAAAAATAGATCTCGAGTCAGAAGGTGAGTGAATGAATTAGATAACTAATTGATAGAAGAATGTGACATAAATAATTAAATATGAATTAGATGTTAATTTAATTCAACATTCGAAAATAAGAGACTTTAATTAAATAAATAAAGATAATTTATTTAATTTGACTATTGAAAAGGATAAATTGAATAATTAAATAATAAATATTTAATTATAGTTGAAATATGACAAAGGGGGAATTAAATAATAAATTATTTAATTGATAGATAAAGGGGGGAGAATTAATTAGTTAGCGACATAATTAAATAGATATGATTTATTTAATTAATTAAGTTGAATAAAGGTTATTAATGAATTAGTGAATTAATTAAAAGGGGTATTTAATTAATAGAGGAAATATGTGTTAGAAAGGTTAATTAAATAATTAACATTATTTAATAAGACCACAGACTATAGAAAATTATGTGGAATGTGTACTCGCAAGCCTAGACCAATTTTCGGTATCTACAGTTTGCCCCTCTTTGATACAATGTTGGTACAATGTTGTGTCAAAGAAAATATGCCCCGATCATGCCCCAGCATGAAACAGGTTAAGGTATGCCCCCTCGGGGAAATTGACAATATTTGAAAAATTCCAAAAAAATCAAGAAATATTCCCGATAAGTCAATTTGATAGTCAGAATTGCTATAGAGTTGACGGAATTGAATTTGGAGTTGATACGAACGTGTACGGGTCATTTGAAGTTGAAAGGTTAAGAGGCCAATAGACTAGGGCAGAAGAAATGCCATTCAAACCCTACCTATAAATAGGAATTAGGTTGAAATCTAATTCATTTGCACCCGGAGGAGTTAGAAAAACCAAGAATTTGCTCTGACCAGCGGACGAAAATGGAACCCATTCCCTATGTTGCACATCATGGATATCGGATCCGGACGTTTAGGAGGCCAGCCGACACAGAAACACCAGTATGTACCCAAAAATGAACTCTTGAAAATTATTTTTGCACGTAGTTTTAGGCGTTTGAAAATTCAATTAGCAAATGTGGTCCGTCGTGAACAACGCATATGCCATCGTATTCGCCGCATTTGACTGTGAAACGACGCATGTGCAGAAACACGCCTAGGCTAGGTTAGGCATTTTAGGGAATGATCACATTTGATTTATAATGCACCACATATGTATTTATTCAACGCATCTGCATTAGGGCTAAATGCATGTGAGATAGTGAACCGCATATGCATTAATGAAACGCATATGTAGTAGATAGGTAGGCTATAGAAAATGCACCGCATGTGTTTTATTGCACCACATGTGCAGTAGGTTGAAAGGGGATGTGGGAAATATGTGACGCATATGTAATATGCAATGCAAGTGGGGCTTTGTGCAACACATTTGCAAAAATGCACCGCATCTTTTAAAGTGAGCCGCATTTGACTGGTAAAATTTTCAAAAAAAATTTCTAAGAAAAACTTGAAAATTCTTGACATCATGTTTTAAATGCAGGTTGTTTTAGATCCTATATATACATGGGAGTCATGTCCAGACACATTCTATCTAATAGATCATTTGACAAGTGCAGAGATTCAGCTTCTATGGAGACTTGGTCTACGTCACTGTTTGTCGATGCCCACTATTCGGGCGAACAGGGGGATGCTTACGGCATTATGCGAGCGATGGCACTCTGAGACATTGTCCTTTCATTTGATGACTGGGGAGAACATTGTCACATTGGAGGATGTGTATAGGATATTGAGACTTCCTATAAGGGGAGAGCGGGTTATGCATGATTCCCAGCGCGGATTGACCGAGTTGGCGAGATTCTATCAGGTTGGCGACATTAGTAGGCTCGACATTGAGCATTATGAGATTAGTTGGCCAGTATTAGCAGATAGATACGACAGGATTTATTTTATATTATGTACATTGATTGGGGGGATATTTATTCCAGATAGACGGGGTCACGGATTTCCAGTGGGATGGGGTGTTATGTTGGTTGGTATGCTGGAGAGAGAGACTAGGTACGCTTGGGGTCCATGTCTACTTGGGATGTTATATTTTCATCTACATGACATTGCTTATAGAGATGCATAGTCACTGAGCTGTTGGACCACTTTGCTGATGGTATGGGCTTGGGAGAGGATAGTTATTTTTCATCCTCCAGTTACTATAGAGCGATGGGAGAGATTCCTGTATGTGTTCTGATATACAGGATACATTACTCAGACACATGTGGGAGACATGAGGTTTTGGAGACATGCACTGGATATTCTAGATCAGTTCACATGGAGACTATACATGGATTGTGAGGAGTGGGCAGATGAGGAGGTACATTTGGTATTCTACAGATAGACACAGTACCTTATTGGTAGGACTGTTTCTAGTGTTCATATCATCGAGAGACACTTGCAAGACAGAGTTTAGAGACAGTTCGGTGAGATTCAGGATGAGCCTCGGAGTAGAGCAGAGTTTGCTCGTTCATCCAGAGAGGTTCCATATTGGGGACCTATGATTCCTGTCGCTACTGTTGAGGTAGAGATACAAGCATTATAGCTAGTATAGTGGGGATGGAGAGATGGAGTAGTAGACCTAGGGATGATAGCTATGTATGACGCATGGTGGGTACAACATCGACCTGTTCCTTATACAGATCTGGATTAGCCGACACCTATTGAGAGACAAGGCACAAGACCTAGAGGATGGCGGAGAGGTGGAGGTGCTAGAGTTGGTAGAGTTGGAGATGATGGTAGAGGTGGTAGGCGAGGACAAAGAGGATGGAGAGGGGGTCGAGTAGGTGCACTATCACCTATCTGTGACGTAGTAGCAGAGGATGTACCGATGTTGGACATCAGAGGTGGAGCTGATGTATAGGCTGGGGATGAGCATGCTGCAGAGGAGGCAGTTGTAGAGGAGTGTGCAGAGGTAGATATTGGAGTAGAGGATTTTGCAGAGGATGTGGACATGGATATGGCTATAGACCCTCTAAGTATTTTGGCAGGATATGGAGAGGAGGATATTGAGGATGATGTTGAGGAGGAGGCACCGATGGAGGAGCAGGAGAGAGAGCTCAGGGATCGGATTGTGGAGGGGACACAGGAGGAGGATGCTCCTAGGGATGGTGATAGGGAGGCTTTGGAGGAGAGACTCAGACTTATGAAAGCAGAGTTTGATGCTATGAGGATAGAGAGAGATAGTTCCTACGCAGAGAGAGGTAGTGCACACATAGAGAGAGACAATGCTCGTACAGAGAGGGACAGTACACTTATGGAGAGGGATCAGGCCATAGCTCAGAGACAGGAGATAGAGTAGCATTTCACAGAGGTCAGACACCTTTGCAATGGGTCCTCATCTGATGGCATGGTACGGGAGTTAATCAGATCAGTTGAGAGAGCCACCTATTACAGGGACTTATATGAGGTAGTCCTGCCAATAGAGAGACAAGCTCCTACCTTTTCAGAGGCGCGCAGTCAGAGATCACAGAGTAGGAGTCATACCAGGACCCCGAGTACAGAGGGTGTGGTAGGACCACCAAGAGCAGGTCCATATGAGAGGCCTTCCACCTCACAGAGAGCACCTTCGAGGCTTTTCCCACCACCTTCACCACATGACAGCAGTGGTAGTGGGACCCAATGACAGGGTTGTTATACATGTAGACATTGTATTTTTTATCAAAGAGCATGTGAGCTCATGTTTTATTTATGGATACATTCTAACATTGTACTGTGACACACTATTTTGAGTGATATATATATATATGATTTTTTAGCGGCTTCTATATGATATGCAGTTCTACTTTATGGATAATGCATTATCTCTATATGATTATGTTTCCTATATTATGTATGTACATGTGTTATGAATGAATGTTTCTACATGTTATGAGTTACACATTTTATAATGATTTTATGGATGTCTTAACTACTAATGATAATGGATGCAATGTTCTATATGATGCTTATTTATATGTGATGGTAATATGTACATGCAATGTTTACATTATGTATGTTATGATGATGAAATGCCTATTATGTCATGATTTCGAATGATATGCAATGAAGATGTAAACGTTCCTATATGTGTGAAATGCAATGTAACTATATGAAATGCTTATAGAATGTATCCATATGCAAATGATCTAATGTTTTTATTGTGTTATAGGACTTTATCATTATGTCAAAGAAAAGAAATGTTAGAATGGAATGAATTCAGAATGTTAATAAGAAATAATTGAGGTTGATTGATTGAGAAAAACATATAATCTTCGATATATTGCCAAAATATGCTATGCTTGCTTGTAATCATTATTGGGCGGGACATGACACAAATGGAAAGTACACACTATGACATGAGATAGACCATAGTGTACAAAGTCATCCATCTGCAAAGAATAGACAGTCACAGACAAGGAGGATCTTAACTCATACTAAGGATAGAATTGCCCCAGTCATTTTGTCAAGACAAACCACAGACAACAGACAAATAAAATATGGGTCATGAGACGTCATTGCTCCTCTAAGTCCTTGAGGAAACTAGTAACATGACTCAAAAACCAATGTTAAAAAGACAGTTGACAGACATCAGCCAAAGAAAAAGAGTCTTGAGACATCGTTGCTTCTCTAAATCCTTCAAGGGACATCCTTGAGAAAGCTAGTAACTGGACTAATTCACAAATTGATAGAAAGATAAGACAAAATAAGATATAAAGTCATAAAATCCAAATAAAAGTATTCACCAAAACTTGATCTTGTGAGATTGTTTGATATTTGATGTTTTACATAGCATAATGTGAGAGATGACACATACCAAATAAGACGTTGAGTCTGGTTTTGACCTGGTGACTTCTGTATAAGGCATGACAAAGCCTGGTTTCAGAAAAACATGTGTTGTATAAGACGTTGGAGCCTGATGACGTTGAAGTGACAAGCTACATGAGACTATGAAAATTTGATGACGTCTATTGACAAGAAAGACATATCTTGTGTATGACATGGGTTGATCGCTTTGACAATGTGTTTGATATTGACTTGATGACAGTTTGAGATGTTTTTCCTTGTTGTTGCATGACTTGTTTTGGTTCCTTGATTGATAAAAAGTGTGTGCGTAGACAGTGTATGACATGAGATGATACCATAAACTATGATATGTAACTTGTGTAATAGTGATTGTGAATAAACCCTATTGGACTGACCTAGTGTGGTCTCGGGAGCTCATCAATTGATTAGCCTTGCCTACGTCGTACACGTAGAGACCTCGTAGTTCAACACGACCAATGACTTTGAATGTACAAAGAGTCATGATTTAAATGTGTGATACATGACAAACCTAGACTGACAGACCTAATGCCTCGGGGGCACATCGATTGATGGCCTTGCCTACATCCCAGTCATAGAGGAAACATAGTTCAACTGTGACTGACTGAACATGACTGACTCGACTCTATCTTTTTTTTTGGTATTTTCTGACATGTTTCAAATTTTTTGGAGTTTTGAAGTTTTCTAATGTTTTTGGGATTTTTCAGGACATTTTTGATGATGTGACATTATGTACAAGATGTTAGGGCATAGAACAAGGATTTTCCCCCAGTCCGGAATAAGACTTGCAAGATGGAGTGGGTAATGTGAAGGAATGGACACTAGATGTCAATCATTCCAAGTAATGGATAAGACAAACATTTATTATGAGAGATAATGAAAAAGTATGATTAGAATGATGGTAGATGGAAGAGCAAGCTTGACTACACATGGCGCCTGTTTGCCAGGTTTTCATCAAAATGACCATTTTTTTGTTTTTTTATTTTTTTGTATTTTCTAGATGACACAGATTCTCAGAAACTAAGAATAGAACCTCTTTAGATGCATACTATTGATAGGTGACAATATATGCTCTCCTTCAGGAGTAGAGAGTTGGTACGCTCCTAATCCAAAAGCTTCAATGACAATATAAGGCCCCAACCAGTTAGGTTCAAACTTACCTGGTTTCTCTCATTCAGCTTGATTCTTAGGATTCTCCATTAATACTAGGTCACCAATGTCAAAGTGTCTATTAAGAACTATCCTATTGTAGCTACGACGAAGATGATTCTGATATGCTTGTAAATTATCTAATGCTTTCTGTCTTCGTTCATCCAGTAAATCTAGCTCTTGTAACCTAGATACACAGTATTCTTCATCATCAATGTGACCCTTCAAGGATACCCTCAGAGAAGGTATTTCAACCTCTATAGGTAAGATAGCTTTGGACTCGAATACGAGGGAATATGGAGTGGCGCCAGTGGGAGTACGGATGCTTGTGTGATAGGCCCATAAGGCAGGATTAAGCTGTAGATGCCAGTCACGACCAGCATCATTGACAGTCTTCTTCAAGATTCTAACAATGGTCTTAATAGATGCCTCAGCTTGGCCATTACCTTGTGGGTAATACGGGGTGGAGAAATGGTGTTTGATATGGAACTCTTCACATAAATGGTGTGCTTCTTAGTTCTTGAATGGGTGGCCATTGTCTGTGATTATGGATTGGGGTATGCCATACCGACAAATGATATAGTTTAGGATAAACTTAGATATTTGTATGCCGGTGATGTAGGTCATGGGAATAGCTTTGATCCATTTGGTGAAGTATTTAATGGCAGTTATGATGAATTTTTGGCCGTTGGATGATGAAGGGTGTATCTTACCTATGAGGTCAAGTCCCCATCAAGTGAAGGGCCATGGTGAAGTAATTGGATGAAGCTCCTATGCGAGCACTCTTATCAAATCCCCATGTATCTGACATTGTCTACATTTCTTTACAAAGATGTATGAGTCTTTCTCCATTGTAGGCCTATAGTAACCTAGTCTCATAATCTTATGGGCTAAAGTAGGACCACTTGAATGAGATCCACATATACCCTCATGTACCACTCGCAAAGTTGTTTGTGCTTCCTCAACATCGATACATCTCATTAGGGTGCTATCTAAGGTACGTCTATACAGGGTTTCTCCGATGATGGTGTACTTAGCTGACTTTCAGATGAAGGTTCAGCGTTGGTTATTGGATAAGTCTTGAGGTAAGGTTTGGTCAGTTAGATAGTCAAATATTTCTTTATACCAAGGAGACATAGGACCAACAATGGTACACACCATTGTAGTATTGGGGACATCATAGGTGGGGACCAATAGTTGTTCAACCAAAAACTCAAACTTAGGCACGTTACTCAAAATGTCCAACAAGGAACCCACGGTTGCCATAGCATCTGCAACTCTATTCTGGATACATGGTATTTTTTGAAAGGTAATATCATTGAAATACTGCTTGAAACTATTAGCCATATGCTTGTAAGGGGCAAGCTTCTCATCCTTAGTCTCATAATCATCATTCACCTACCGGATTACTAGCTAAGAATCACCAAAAACCTGTAGACTCTTAATCTTCCATTGAGCTACCATTTTTAACCTTGTCACTAAGGCTTCATACTCTGCTATGTTGTTGGTACAAGGGAAAGAAATCCTGAATGATTTAGGAATGGTATCACCTTGAGGTGTAAAAAATAGGATACCGGCTCCTGAACCACTATTCGTATGTAACCCATCAAAGTACAGTTTCCATTCGATTTTAATGTCAATGTTGAAGAGAAATTCACCAGGAAAATCTGCCACTAAAGGATGGTCTGCCTTCATAGGTGCATTGGCTAACTAATCTACAATCACCTATCCTTTTATAGCCTTCCTCTCGAAATAATGAATTTCATACTCGCTAAGTATCATAACCCATTTAGCCAATCGACCTGTTAATGCTACCTTACTTAGGAGGTATTTAAGTGGATCAATCTTTGCAATTAACATTGTTTGTCGATTGAGCATATAGTGCCAAAGTTTTTGGGTAGCAAAGACTACCGCAAGATAGGCACATTCTATGTTGTTGTAATTCAATTCATAGCCCACTAAGGTACGATTGATGTAATAGACTGCTCTCTCATGACCTTGATCATTGTGTTGTGCGAGAAGAGCCCCTAATGCCAACTGAGTTGCTGAAATGTATAGTATCAATGGTTTTCCCTCTGTAGGTGGCATTAAGACTGCTGGAGTAAGCAAATAGTCCTTGATTTGTTGGAAGGCTTCCTGACATTTAGGTGTCCACACAAATGGTACTCCTTTCTTGAGTAGATGTTGAAATGGGTGTATTTTATCTGCCAGTTGTACTATGAAATGCCTAATGGACTGTAATCTCCCGTGTAGGGTTCTGAGTTGACCAATGCTAAGTGGAGGAGGCATTTCTATGATAGCTCTTACCTTCTCTATATCTACTTCAATGCCTCTTCGAGAGATGATATACCCTAATAGTTTCCTTGATTTCACTCCAAAGACACACTTCTTAGAATTTAGCCTAATGTTGTAATTCTCTAGCCTCTGGAATATCTTGTCTAAAAATTTCAAATGATCTTCCCTTGTTTCTGATTTAGCTATAATTTCATCTACATAATCTTCCATGAGAGTATGTACAAAGTCATGGAAAATCGTAATCATTGCCCATTGATAGGTAGCTCTTGCATTCTTAAGGCCAAATAGCATAACATTCCAATAGTATGTGCCCCATGGACACGCGAAAGTTGTCTTGTGTTGGTCTTCAGCTGCTATTTTAATTTGGTTATATCTAGAGAAACCATCCATGAGGGATAGCATCTCGTATCCTACTATAAGATCTACTATCATGTCGATGTTCGGTAAAGGGAAGTCATCCTTAGGACATGCCTTATTGATGTCTATAAAGTCTATACATATGCGAATGCCCCTAGTTGGTTTAGTCACTAGTATAAGATTTGATATCCAATCTGCATAGTCTATCATCCTTATGAATCCTACATCCAATAGTTTCTTAAGTTCTGCCTTGACCAATAAAGCAATTTGCGGATGCATTTTCCTTAACTTTTGTTTAACTGGTTTAATACTTGGCTATAGTGGTAAATGGTGCAATATTGGGTGTAGATCCAGCCTAGGCATGTCAACATACGACCATGCAAAATTTATCTGTCTCTTTATGAAGAAGTCCTTAAACTCAGGTTTTTTTGTCTATGTTAAAGAAGCTACAAAATATACCTTCTGAGGATTCTCTTTTGTACCTATGTTGACTTCAATAGATTCTTCTACTAGCATCAGTGACTTTTCCTATTCAACGGGGAGAATATTTAAACCTCTATCCTTGGGTGCCTTTGAGAGGTTTTTTCCCTCGGATACGTACTTTATTTTGACTTTTTCTTCATCCAAAGGCGCCTTTTGGTTTTCACCTAGGGACTCATCATTTTTCTTTTCATTGTCTTTTTTCTTTTTATTCTCATTTTTTCGACTAGAGGTGTAAATAGACTCCCCAAAATATGCTTTATCATCCAAGTCTATGGTAAAACCTACTTTATGATCCCCTCTTGGTATGCCTTCTCTAAGTCCCATGAACTCAGCAATCGCTTCATCATTCTCGAATGTATCTATGATAGGTGTACCTTGTTGATCCCAGTCGATAAGTTCGGGATATATAAGGGGCATGTCATCATCGGAATTTTTAATGGTAGCTGCTGACAAGGTAAGTATAGAATGGTTGACATGGTCACAAAAGTTTTGGACTAACTCCTTCTTATTCTTCTTCCTAGGGGTAGGTATACTCTGATGTGGGACCATTGTAAGGGCTGAGTCATCAGAAGATGGTTTGTCAGGTGCCCAAGATGCATGATCAAGGGTTTCCCAATAATAGTTCTTTTGCCATTCTTCTTTGGACAAGTGTTTCCTAGGACGGGGACTAGATGGTTTTGGTACAGGTTTTACCTTTAGGTCCAATTCTCCAATAGAGCATCTATGTTCATGGTACTGGTAGATGAAAGGGAATCCCATTCACAATCACTTGAGTAAGGGGATTCATCGTAAACTGGAGGTTTGTCGTAAACTGGGGGAAGTGGTTCATGAGATATCTCGATGTCTACGCAAGCACTCACTTCCTCTTGAAATGGTGACGAAGTACCAGGAAACCCAATTCTAAGTGGTTGACACCCTAGCCCTAGATATTTCGGTCATGGTGAGACAATGATCAATTCCATCCTTCCATTTTGGTGTAGTCCTAACCCACTGTGCTTGTCATAGCCTTCGTTTTGCATTATGTTAAAGTGTTTTCCATACTAGTCCTTAGCTATTTGAATAGACAGGGAGGGGTATTCATTGTCTTCTTGATACAACCAGGAATCACCTTGATCCACAATTTCTTCACTTAACTCTCCCCATTTGGTCAATGTCATTGTAGGAGGAACATGAAATCTGACTACTAACTGTCTTCTATCTGCCATGGGTAAGCCATATGCCTTAGGTGGAATCAATTGATTGACATAGTATGATGCCTTTATATGATATTTGCCACAGCCCTTGTCTTGGATCTCGAGCTTAGGAGTGGATGATGGTGGTTTGAATGAAATGGACCTAGTAAGACATGATGGGTCAACGTATAGGGATAAAGTGGATGATGAAGCTTCTTGGTTAACTGGTACTTGTCATTGTGGAATTTCCCTTAGGCTTGTACAATACAGAAAAGGATCTGGATCACCATCAATCGTGATCTATGTGCCATTATATGAGAACTTAAGACATTGGTGATATGTTGAAGGTACAACTTTCATTGCATGTATCCAAGGTCTACCTAACAACAAGTTGTACGGATGGGTGAGATCCAAGACTTGGAAGCTAGTGTTCATGATTTCTAGGCCAATTCTGATAGGGAGTGTGACAACTCCTTTGGATGATCTTTCCTCATCATCATAAGCCTTGATGACTATACTCTTAGAGGTATTTACGCAGTCTTCTGAGAATCCTAATGCCTTAACCAATTCTAGGGTACATAGGTTCAAACCTACTCCTCCATCTACCAAGACTCATTGGACTTTGGTTTGATGGACTAGGACTTCAAGATGTAAGGGGTCATTATGATCAGACTTTTCAATTGATTAATCTTGTTGGGAAAATGTGGCATGCTGCGAGTTGGTCAAATATGCCACCATTTATTTCAAATGATTGACATCTAAGTCTGTAGGAATAGTTGTGTTTTGTAGAGCTTTGTCAAGAATGGCTCGATGCTTAGGTGATAAAGTCAACAATTCCAAGATAGACATTTGCACGGGGGTTTTACTCAATTGATCAAGGAGGTTGTACTTAAAATTGGAAGTTTGCGTAGATGGCTCAGAAGAAGGACCTAGAATAGTAATCTTAGTTCTACGTGTGTTCACATTACATTTTGGATGCTTCTTAATGATAATGGTATTGATGTTCTCATTTGTGACTCAGAGGTGATTTATGATCGTTCCTTTACCATAGTCATAATTGGTATTGGCATAATTGGCTGATGGATTATTCTTGGGTCCCAAACTGGAGGCTTTTCCTTTTGTGTGGTCATGTAACGGGTCCATGAAGACCTTATGATCATTGTTCTTGGTATTTTTCTGTCCACCGACCTCTATGGTTCCATTTTCAACAAATTCTTGTATAATATTCTTCAGTTGGTGACATTGTTGTAGGTTGTGTCCTTTCATTCGATGATAGTCACAAAAAGAGTTATCATCCCACCATGAAGGCTTGAACTGTCCAAGATCATACTCTCTTGGTTTTAAAGGTTTGATGAGATTTTGTTTAATCAACTCTTTGAAAATTGTCTCGATTGGTTGTCCTAAAGGTGTAAATTCACGTGTAGGAAATCTTAGTTGTGGTCTTTGTTGTTGTGAATTTTGGACATAGTTGGCTATTTGATCTGGACTATTAATCGTGTCTTGAATGGAATTGTAACCTCTAAGTGTGATAACTGGTCCCATATGTATGTTTTTAGCATCAACAATGCCATCATTTGTAACATTTTTGTTTCTAGACTAGAATTTGTTTCTATCGTTTAGTGCATTCTAATGTTGGACAACCGGATTTCTACTTGGTACCTTAATTTCTCCTTTGTCTATAAGGCCTTTTTCAAGGATGATGCCCTTTTGTACCAAGTCTAGGAATAAAGTACAACATTGTACCCTTAAATCACTTCGTAGTTTTGGGTTGATGTTTTCTAGGAATATCATGACCTTTTTTTTTTTTGATATTTCAACTAGACATCTGCTAGCTAGACTTCTCCATCTCTGGAAGAAAGTGGTGAAAATTTTGCTGTCTTCTTGTGTTGTGTGGCACAAGGTTGCTATTGTTACTTCATTGTCTATGTTAAAGGCAAAATGTTCGACAAACTTTTCAGCTAATTCACCCCAAGATCGTATACCATATGGTAATTTAGAAAACCATTCCAGTCCTATCCCGACAAGGATTCATGGAAATAGTCTCATCAAGTATGTGGGGTAATATGATATGTCCATGCATTCCGTTGAGAATTTTCTAATGTGTTCCAAAGGATTCTTCCTCCCATTATACTTAGGAAAAACCGGTATAATGTATCCATGGGGGAAAGGTGTCATATAAAGTGCTTTGTCAAATGGACATGGACATAGGTCTTGCGCTGAGATAGTTCATTTGCCTGACATAGACATGTTGTCCATCTATTGTTGAAGAGTTTTCATTTGGTTTTGAAGGACATTGGCTTGCGTCAAAGACATGGTGTTTGCGTTGTTTCGATCAATGTAGGTGTTCTGATATGCCATGTTCTGTGACGGGTTGTGATTCGGCGAGGGAATATGTCCTGTTAGAATGTTCTGATTCGGTATAGGAATATTGCCTATCTAAATGGTCTGATTTGGTATAGGAATGCTTCCTGTCTGAATGTTTTGATTTGGTATAGGAATGTTTCCTGTCTGAATGTTCTGATTTGGTATAGGAATATTCCTACCAACTTTGGTTCTCTTACTAGTCGTGTTGGTGCCAAAGGGGTTGGAGGAAGTTGCTCCCGCAGTAAATTGTAAACCTTGTGTTATGTTGAAAGGGATTGTGCTTACAATTGACGATGTTTGAGTAGATACACTAGTTGGTATCGCTGTGGTAATTTGGGGAATAGAAACACTTGATGTGACAGTTTGCTTTGGTTGAATCAATGGTGTTTGCAAAGTACGAATATCAAATCCTGGTGGTAGTTTGGCACCTTCTTCTAGCAACTTTGCTAGATATCGTTGGGGATCATTTTCCAAACATTCATCCATAAAGGATGCAAATTCAGGATCTTGTACTGCTGTGTCTATGTCCTCTATGTAAATTTGTCCTTGTGTGTCTCTAGTGACATGTTTTTCAAGAAAAGGTTTGTGTGGTCTTTTACTTTTTGATGGTTGATTTCTGAATGGATTGATGAATTCGTTGGGGTCTGTCATTGCTTTATAATTCTTTTTGGACCTTTTTTCAACCATAAAAAAGTTGCTAAAAAAGGGGTAATGCAGACTACGTCTAAAAATTAATATGACCTATGTTTATGTTTTTGGATTTTTTTTTTGACAATAAATGATGTTGCTAAAATGGTTTCTAAAAAGACATACTAAAATGGTGTATGATAGGACAAAAAATATGCAAAATTTCAAGTAGACTATGATGATAAATGAGTCTAAGACAGGTATAACCTACCACCTACAGAATAAATGCATGCAATGATTTGTTTTTGACCAAGGAACCTGATTGTATGACAAGGACAGTTGACAAGGTGAATTTTCCAAACTAGTCTGTTGAGCTGAAAAGATCCACTAAATGGGACTGAAGTGACTAGGTTTAATGACAGTGACAAACCAGAACATGAACGTTTCCAATGACGAGGAAAGTTATATATTCTGTGATATACAATTTCCTAGGAAGTATCTATATGCATGCAACTTAGGATTACTATGACTAAGACGTTTATTGTGACTAAGACTTATATGACACCTAATGATGCAAGGTTGATCTTAAAAATCAAATTGTGACAATGACGTTTCAGACTCAGTTTGTGGTTTTTGAAGTTTTGTGTTGACAGGAAAATGCGGTTCACCTAACAATTGCAGTTCAAATGTTGACAGATGCAGTTTTTGACTATGCATGTGGTGTTTCTGACAGTTGCAGTTTTTCCTATGACAAATGCAGTTTACCAATACACCTGCGGTTCTAAATCTGGACTCTGTAAACCTAAATTTTATGATAGACACTTGTAGCTCAAAAATTGACAGATGTGGTTTGCATGCACACATGCGACTCAAAATATGACAATTGCGGCTCGTAATTTCCAGACTGTAAATGATGAATTTTTTGACAAACACATGCGGCTTTTCCCCTAACAGATGCGACGTTTAAACTGACAATTGCGACTCAATTTTCTGACAGTTGAAATTTTCTGGAAAGTTATTTTGATGACTTAGTTTGTTGATAAATATTTTGGCGAATACAGCAAAAAACAAACACCACAATCAATGTATTTTCAATTTTTGTGATGATAGACTTGTTAAGACTTGAAAAACATTTACAACCTAGGCTTTTTGGACAATACTTGTTGAGTTCTTACTTGGATTTCTCCAGCTACACATATTTATGGCAAATGACTAGTAGCTTGACCCCACTAGCTCCCCTCCACGACACTCACTTATACGAGGTAACCAACCTACTATACCCATGAAACTCCCATGGCATACATTTCATTTCCACACATAAACCATAAGAATGTAAGATGGCTTCACAGGGCTGACCCTGCTGCGCCAACAAGTAGGTAGGATTTGGTAAATCTATAACAAGGTGTTTAATAAGGGCATTCTATTCGTGGGGCACTATCCAACGTCGGCGAGAGTCCATTTATGTCCATGTCGTTAGAATAGTGAGCGTGATTTCTGGGCTTTCCCCAGAAATCCATTTTTATATATCGGGTGGAATTCACTTTGCTTTAGCTTGTTACCAGTCTGAGTCATCTTGGGGTGAGTAATTTTTCCCACCAAGATAGGCCCAAGTTCTAGAGTCAGTAACCATTTCTCTTACACCCAGGATCGCATGGCTATGCAAGGGGAGAGGATACTTCGATTACTAAATCGTAAGGGTGACAAATATGTGCAACGCACTAGATAAAATAGACAATGATTCCTTTTATTCTAAATGATAGTTATCTATCTACCAAATAGAAAGTTCTTTTTAATCCACATGACAGTTATCTATCTACCAAACAAAAGCTTGCTAAATAAATAAACACAAAGGCATTAGGTCCTGCATGCAAATTTATCAGTAGTTCATTGTTCTTGTTTTCGTCTTTCATCCTACAGAAAATATTGTCTTTGGTTTTTAATTGTCTTCTATGTTTCATCCTACAAACACTACGTTATTCCACCTTAACATAGCTGAAACAATTACTAGGGAAAATCAAAACAACCTAAAAACCGAAAATGGAAATATGAATGTATAGAAATCAATAAAAAAGTGGAAACGATTTACCAGCCAGATGCGGCTTTTGCAGCCACAGATGCAGTTCGCGAATTTTGTTAACAGGCGGATGCAGTTCGTGACTTCTCGGATGCAGTTTGGGATGACAGATGCATCGCTATTTTTAGCATATGCGGCTTGTGGATACATATGCATCATTTTTTTGAAGAGATGCGGTGCGTCGTACGGAAACCTGCAAAAAAAAAGAGAAAAATCGAAAAACGAAAAGACGAAAAGATGTGTGAATTTTGAAGCGTTTTCACGTCAGGTTCACCAAATGTAACAGTAGATTGAAAGATCTAGAAATAAGAAAATTTTCAAACTAGAATAACAATGTTAATCCTAATCTAAATAATAATCTAAAATCAAACAACAAAGAATGAGGAAATAAACATAATAAACTAAACAAATTAATGGAAAGCTCTCACCGAATATGTTTTCACCCCTTCGAATTATCTTGATTGTTCTTCTCCATTTTTCCTTTTTAGTATTCTTGCCCTCAGATTTATGTGTTTGAATGCAAGCAAAATATCGAAGATAAGTTTCTTCTCAAAAGTGTATGATTTCGGGAGGAGGAATAATGATAATGGCAGGCCATTTTATAGATTTTGGGTTTTCAAACGATCGGCTCAAATTGAAAGAGAGATCGACGTATGAGATTGATGAATGCCATGCGATGTGAGTTCTATCTTAGATAGAACATGAGTTAGAACACGAGTTTAGGATCTTAATCTTCAAAAATAGAAGAAATAGACTGTGTATGTAAAAGACAAAGTTAGAACTCGAAGAATAATGCATTTGAATGCAAATAGGAGTTAGAACTAGTTAATCGACTAGTTGTGATGGAGAGTCTTCTCGCAGAGATAAATAGGTGTTGAATCCGAAAATAACTAGAGAACTAAAACTAGATCTCGAGTCAGAAGGTGAGTGAATGACTTAGATAACTAATTGATAGAAGAATGTGACATAAATAATTAAATATGAATTAGATGTTAATTTAATTCAGCATTCGAAAATAAGTGACTTTAATTAAATAAATAAAGATAATTTATTTAATTTGACTGTTGAAAAGGATAAATTGAATAATTATATAATAAATATTTAATTATAGATAAAGGGGGTTAAATGAATAATTAAATAATAAATATTTAATAATAGTTGAAATATGAAAAAGGGGGAATTAAATAATAAATTATTTAATTGATAGATAAAGGGGGCAAAATTAATTAGTTAGCAAAATAATTAAATAAATATGATTTATTTAATTAATCAAGTTGAATAAAGGTTATTAATGAATTAGTGAATTAATTAAAAGGGGTATTTAATTAATAGAGGAAATATGTGTTAGAAAGGTTAATTAAATAATTAATATTATTTAATAAGACCACGGACTATAGAAAATTATGTGGAATGTGTACTCGCAGGCCTAGACCAATTTTCGGTATCTACATTTATAACTATGATTTGCTATTTATTTGGTATAGACTGTGGTTGTGGGACATAAATTAGTAAGACCTAAATTTTCCATCACATCCATAGTCATCATGTTAATAGTTGCTCCTAAATCAACTAATGCATTTGGTATTGCTACCTCATTAATTGTGACAGTTATAAGTGGACTTCGAGGATTATCATATTTTGGAGCGACAATCTTCCTAGACAAAAATTCAGCTAAATAGCCATCGATGTGCACAGTATTTATTTTCTTTGGCTTCCTCCTTGGTGTTTTAATACACAACTATTTTATTAGTTGGTTTAACTCAGGAAATTCCTTTATTGCCTGCAACAAAGGAACCTCTATTTCTAGTTGCTTGATTTCCTGAATTAATGTAGTTTCAGAAGTCAAAGACATTTCTGGAGTATCTTTTGAGGTTGTTGATTTTAGGCATTCTGGAAATGGCGCTTGAGTTTTCTTTTTTGGAGCAGTATCCTTTCTATGTTTAGCCAGAGACTTCCCTTCCTCCTCCTAAGGTAATTCAGCAGCTCCCGTTGCTGAAGGAGGCTCAAAATTATTGGTGGGAGCGATATGGTTGGGTGACGTATCCTTCTTAGGAATTTTAGGCATAGGTTCATCCATAGTTTCTTTGATGGTTGGTGGTTGAAGTGTTCTGCTAGAGCACAACTGAACGTTTCCACAATATATTGCATTAAGTCCGGTAACATTATCTTGTTCAGTAGAGTAGACCGACGTATTCTATCAATTGTTCATAGGATTGGAAAGTGGTTGTTCTGGAAGTTGAGGTTGATTTACCTATTCATTCCGAGGAGGGTTCTGAGATGGCGGTAATAGATTTTGTTGTTGATTCCTCCTAGGACTAGTATAAAATTGATTATGTCCCTGATTCCATTGGAGAGTAGTATGTTGTGGGTACCATTGTTGGTGTGATTGGTTTGGCCACTGCTAAGTTCCCCATGTTTGATTTGCCCATTCAGGGGATCTCCAATAAGGATTTCCCCAATTAGGTTGTGGAGGTAGTGGCTGATTCCAGGATGGATTCCATTGATTACTAACCCAATTTTTTGGTGGTCTCCATACAAGGTTGAAATTTTGTCCATAGGAAAAGTTACCTCCTTGGCATTGGTTTAGCACATTCATCTCTTCTTCAACCTGAGCAATTTTTAATTGGTATTCTTGAGGTCAGCAAGAAGCTCACACCGGTTGGTAGGATGGTTTTTCTCGCAGAGTTGACAAACATTAACCTTGTCTAAGGGACACTCATGCAACAAATTTTTGTTTCGACACCTAGGACAATAGATTGACAAGGTCTCAGGGTTACGTGTCTTTTCTTGTATGCCATCTAACATAGTGTTTAATTGAACAAGTATGTCCATTTTGAGATTTTTTATTTCTTCTTGGAGCTTACCTATCTCGTTAGACCTTTTGAAAATATTAGTTTTATGGATTCCTCCAGGAGTACATGATAAATTCTGACATAACTCACATATTTCCTCAAGGGCTAATTGAGACACGTCACCTTTTCCCATCAGATCAAGACTTATTCTAGTGTCATCATTGATTCCCTTAAGAAATATAGTCTTGAGAATCTCAACACTAATAGCCTCTTCTCCACATCGTTTAGACAAGAAAAGAAACCTATGTAGATATTCCTCTAGACTCTCATCTTCATTTTGTCTAAGTTTAAATAGCTCCTCTTTACGATCACTCACCCTACAATAACTCTAGTATTTTTGCAAGAAAAAATTCTCCATTTCCCCCCAAGATGTAATACTCCCAAAACCTAGTTCCATAAACCAATGCATGGCCGAATCCTTCAAAGTAGAAGGAAACAACTTCAGCTTCTAGTTATCATTTTTATAGTCATAAGTTTGGCAAAGGACCTTGAATTCGAAAAGAAATTGGTATGGGTCTTTCGAGGAGAAGCCACAGAAAGTTGGGGAAATTTTTCATTGCAGTATCATCATTTGCATCCAAAGTAATAGGAAAAGTAAATGTTTGAGGAGGTTGAGGTTCATTACGGTTGGCATTATTTTAGTTAGGTTTAGTTGTATGATCTCCCATGATGTTCAGAGGAATCTGCTCCTCAAAGATAATTTCCTCTATGACAGGTTGTTCTACCGAGTGATCTTCAGGTAAATAGTGGAAAGCCTCTAGTGGATTAGGCTCAAGTAATTCTTCAACAGAGTGGTCGTCTAAGCCTTGGGCCTCCCTATGTATGATTGGAATGTATTTTGTGGGGGTCTTTGGTATAAATCATCCGTGAGGGCCTCTTTTCCTAACCATGCAGAAAAGGAAGCCATAGGTGGTATTTTGGCCTAAAAAGAGGTATTCAAAATGTCTCTTATTAACACTTAAGCAAGAAGGCTATGTTTCCTTGGCAATGGCACCAAAAAGTGATAGGCTATCATTAGGTCCCATTACTTTAGAATATAAACATCAATAAGTCATCTGGGCAGTGTCCAAGGCAGTTTGCAATAGAAGACAATTTGATTAACTCTTTTAGATTTTCTGGTTTCTTAAAGACAACTGAAGTTGATGTTAATCTAAGGTTGTCTAACTACTTAACTAGAAAACCACTTGTTCTAATAAAACCGGAAATATTAAACTAGAAAACATAAGATAACTGACTTAGAAAGCATGATAACTAAACTAAATAGCTAATAAACTACGGAAGTGGAAAAACTAGTAAACAAGCCATGAAACATCCTCTTGAATAGTAAAGATTCTAATAGTTGCAACAAGTAACTTGTAATAATGAAAGAAAAAGAGTGCTCTGAAAATTTAGACACGAAAATAGTAGACTTAACAATTCCCTACAGAATAATTACACATGCAGCAAAAACAACATAAAGGAAAGTACTTATCTATCTAAGCTATCCTCCCTCGAGTGGCCAACTCGCGGGCTACTATTTTCATTCTCAGGTCACATACACATCTAGGTTGAGGACTCTTCCATTAAAAATAATTTAACTCCATAACTCAATAACTCAAGAAATGATATATAATAATCTCTTTATTCATATAACTTCAAGAGACAAGTTGACAACATAACATTACTATATTTCTCGTTATCTTTTGTTTCTGGAGATTACATTTTTATAGAAAAACTTCTAACTAAATCCTAAATTTCAGATGGCGCGAATGATCATTGAAAAATTATTTAACATATTTCAACAAAATTTAAATACTCATTACATTGGTATTAAAGAGGCTCAAGTTGAGCCATAAAGTCTTTTGAACTTTAAAACATAACTGGAATAAAAACTAACAATGACTAAAATTTTGGTCCATTATCCTATAGTTCGGGAGCAATCTTCAAGTGCATATCTTCAATTTTGCTGGAGCACATGCTGCTACATAATGTCAAACTATTAATCTACAAAACACTTGAAACAACCCATTAAATCTGTATTGGTAAAATACTTCAATTAATCATAACAAATAAATTTTGTACAATTTTCCTTAAAGATAAGCAATTATTTCTCCTAAAGTTTAATTAATTGGCAGAGGATGAGGATTGTGCACATATGAGTAGGCTTTTTTGGTATTATTATGATGAGGTTATTTTTACCTCATCACATGGTATCCACCTAATTCCATACCACCTAGAGAAGCAATGCCTGAGAGTATATGTTCCCTATATTTTTCATCCCAAATGTGTCTTTCTAATGGTTTTCCATAATTAGGAAGAAGGTATTTCATTAAATTTTTGTGCACATCCAAAACTAAGCCTTGCAAATAATGTTTGCACCTATGAAAAATACCATAAGTTGCTTCAAAATATTATTATCTAACATAAGAGAAAGCTATTAAGGGAGCCTTGGCTTTTCCATTGCCATCTTTATGATTATATAAACAACATATTTTTTTCCATGATTTCAAAATACACATTTATGATAATATTGACACAACAAGAACCTTGAAAGGCCGAAAACCTTTCTCTCATTCTTCCTAGGTCACTCCTTAAGAGCTCATATCAGTATTTGTGGGCTCTTTACAATAGCTTATCCACTTATGAGAAGGCTCCCCGCATTTGCTAATGGAATAAATTTTCATCTTCGCTTCTTGAATGTATAATGTGATGTAGCACATTCAATGTCACAAGGCACAATTTGAGAGAAATTTTTTGAGACTTGATATTCACAGAATCCAACTTCTTGCAACACAAAATGCAGAACCAACATCCCAACCAAAGCAACTTAGCTTTAATATGCACCATAACTAATATTTTCCCACATGAATGGTGGAATTGAACTAACTTTTGTGGGTTCCTTGAATATAAAACATACATAGAAACAAACAATTGTGGTAGCCAATAAGGAGAAAAAAAATGGACAATACATGGCTCCATGATAGCATGTCCTCATTGATACTCTCTTGGAGGAAAATCTTGCACACTCACCACATTTCTAAGGAAGCTTAAGTACTATTTGCTAAGAAAAGCTTGTGTATGAACTAGCTTCCTGAATTGCACTCTCATTCAAGGAAGGTGCTTTCAAAATTGTTATTACTAACTGAGCACTCATGCTATCTCCCAATTTCCTTCCAACTAACTAGTTATATGAGTGATTATTTCTCATTAAGGAATAAGCATATTTGGAAGTGGATTTTTATCAAATATTATAGTTGCAAGTTCCACATCAAATCACCAAAGCCTTCACAAAACATTCTACACAACCACCACAAAACTGTGTAGTTTTTGTTGGGCCTTCACGATGATGCAAGGAAAGCCCACATCATTGCAAAGGCCCAACAACAAATGTGCGGTGTTGTGGTAGTTGTGAAGAATTTTTTGTGAAGGATTTGGTGATCCAAAGTGGAACTTGCAACTACAATGTCTGATAAAAATCCACTTCCAAATATGCTTTTGATGTTCATATCCTCATCCAAAGCTCCAATTCACACACAGGCGGGAAGGATGCTTTCAAGGGTTGATGAGTTGGGTTTTACACCCACTAGTTGTATTTTCTTAAAAATTTCTAAGGACTTTTCAGAAAACCCCATTTTGAACATATCCTTCAGTCACGACATTCCATGATATCACATTTCTTTGAGGAATATTTTGAAATAGTTCACTTTCCTTGTCTATGCTTCCACATTTTCAAGTATGTCTAGTAGGGCACTTGTAACTACAACATATGACAAAAACAATCCTGTTGTCATGCTTTGATGGATGTCCCTTCATTATTACTAGATATCTGATGTAGTGCACATTATTATAGTGCAAGCCTATTTTTCAAATTATTTCATTTAGCATCACCAATAATCTCCACAAGAACATTGTCCCTATTTAAAATGATGGAAATGGTTCACATCTCTCAGAACAATTTCTCTTGTAACAATCTTGGAGATGAATTTAGATGCAATGTGAAAATCAAAACATACTCAAAGGTTCTTAACAACTCTAATAGTTGTACCAGGGGACATTTTTAACAAACCAAATGCAATTGCTAACTTTCCACTATGGTGGCAAATAAATGATTATTTTTTCTTCTATTCCACAACATTAAGTAAAAGTCTTGAATCTGGAAATACCCTGTTGCCTTCATTTACCAAGCCAATTTCTCCAATTTTGTATAGCTCTCCGATTTTTGTGGATGTAATATGTCTCCTACAATTTTTTAATTGATTTATCTTTCTGTTGTGCTTGGAATTACTTTTTTAAACTTGTAATATATAATGCACTTTTATTCTTTCTAAATTGAGAGTAATAATAATTTTGTTGGTTGTATTGAGGCAAAAATTCATTCATGGTGGAAAAGGAAACACCCCATTGCATATAAAGGAGGAAAGATTATAGGGTTATTGTTGACTGCATTGAAGGAGAGTTTCATATATGAGACACAATCAACACTCTCCTTCTTGGATTCTATGCATTACAACTTTCTCCAAGAAGATTTCCCATGTTGTAGAAGTTTTAAGAGATGAAAGGGGCATGTGCTCACATTGAAGGGCTCCAAGCATGTGTTTCTATCATTGCAAAAAAAATTTGGAGAAGTTTCTTTCTTGTCATTTATGTGCATTGTAACTCATATTTTTAGTCCTGTGTAAGCTGTAAGCACATTTATTTTAATAAAGTTCAGCGATTTTTCCTTCTTAATGGTTGTCTTATTGTGTGCAATTGATGATTGATGTGTATTTTTGTGTTTTATGTTTAAATCCTCAAATATCAGTCAATTAAAATGACTAAATATACTACTAATTGACATCAATTAATAATTAAATTGACTAAATATACTACCAATTGATAGAAATTAGTGAACAGTGAATAAATATGACTAAATATATGACTAGTGAAATCAGTGAAAAAAAATGACTAAATATACTACCAAATTGATCAAAATGATGATAGAAATTAATGACTAAGTACAATACCAATGGACAAAAATTAGTGAATAAAAATGACTAAATAAGTGAACAGTTAACAACAATCAATGGCTAAATTAATGAATAAATATATTAGTGAATAAAAAATGACTAAATAAGTGACCAGATTACAACAATCAATGACTAAATCAACGATTAAATATACTACCAAATATATCAATCAAAATAACCAATAACTAACTAAAAAAGGTTTAGTCATCAATTTGGTTGCGTTATAAATGACTTGAAATAAACTACTAATGGTCATGTGACCATGTTTAGTCATTTATAAGTAATTTTTAGTAGTTTTTTCAGTCAAATATTGTTGTTTTTGTACTAGTGTATGATATCACACATGTTTCATTGATGATGTACCTGATATTGTCACTTTTAATGATGATATATATGAGATATTCATGGTTTTTTTTGGCTTTATTTATGTATTGTGTGATGATTATGGATGATGATATATGATTTATACATGCTTTTGTACTTTTTTGATGTATGCATATGATGTTTGATGGATGGATGGTCGATATTTATTTCATATGATGTTTTATTATCTATATGATGGATGCATTCCCTATACATGATACATGTTTTATTGTCGTATTATCATCGTAATATGTATTGACGACATTGTGGATGTAGGATGGATATGGAACTAATAATATTTTTATGCAGGATGGATGTTGTAAGTTAGAAGAAATATTGGATGATGGATAGAAATTTGATGTTGTTAGTTATTTCATGAGTTTTTATTTTTCTTCGCATAGAGACTCCACATTTTTAACAATCCTTTTTGATGTACCAAACAAATATGATGCACCAGGGTATTAATAACCAAAGTGACTTTGTATTCATTGTGTGGAATTTGAATCAACATAAAAAGAATATTTTGTTCATACCAGACATATGAAAACTTTTTTTAAAATATGGGGTTGGGTTGTGTTAAAAAAAATTAGACTAGTTACATAGAGAGATATGAAATACCTATCATGAAACTGCTACACGAATTTTCTCAAAACAACTTTCATAAACTCAATAAAGCAAGTATTTGTCGTGGTAGTATCACATAAATATCTTAAAAACAACAAACTAAAATGATGCTCAATTGCCCCCATTCCTTCTTCTCTAAATCCTTATGGACATCCTCGAGAGATCCTGGGAATGATTCAATAAAATGAATCAAAAAGATAAGACTATAAAAAGATAAAATAAAGTTGCAATATCACTTGCCATATCTATTGCAAGGCTGGTTCTATTATCTTTTGTTCATCATGTCTATCATAGGAACGGATCCATTAAGACATATCTCAGGATGTTGTTTGGTGAATTTTCAATAGATAGGTAGTTAATACTTTGGCATTGTTTTAGTCTATTTCCGATCAAATCTTTGTGATTTTTTTCTTGAAAGTTCTAGCTTTTGATGTTTTCTATGTTTATTTGTCTATTTTTTTAAAGGGTGAATGTTGTGATTTATTTATTATGGATGAAAATTTTATTGCGAATTGTGATGATGCAGGTAGGACTTTTTGATTTTCTGAGTTTTATGATGTTGTTTTTGTTCTTTTCAGGGGACTAACCTAGGGCCTCGAGGGATCATCAAAGATAAGCCTTGCCTATGTTGTACATGCAAAGGCTTGTAGTTTGCTTGGTTTGATAAGAACATGTTTTTGATGTTTTCTATTTTGTGAATGTTTTTGGATTTTGAGTTTTTTTACTAAGTTGAATTTTGAATTTTTTGACCAAGTTGAAAGAAAGCATGATAAACACCTAAGTGGACTGAAATACAGCCTTGAGGGATGATAAGCCTTTCCTACATTATACACGTAGAGACCAGGTAGTTCAACCGATTTGACGCAAAGTATAACATGTTTTTAAGAAAACAACATTGATAACTTGGATTGGTATTCCACTTCTATTCTAGAGGATATGTTGTGGGAATTTTACTTGAAATAGCCTTAAGGTTCAAGAAAATTATGATATCTTATAATTTTTTAGTGAAGGAATAATCCAAAGTTGTTTTGATTTTGTTGTTTTTTAGATGTTTTTGATTTTTTTGTTCTTTTCTGGATGTTTTTGATATTTTTTTATAATGATGGAACGCACAAAGATCTAATTCACAACTAGCGTCAGGAAGTTTCCCCAAGTCTGATATTAGATTATATTATCTAAGAGAGGTGAATGTTGTTGGTACAACAAGGTTCAATACTAAATCAATGAGCAAGCCATGGTTTGTTTATTATGGGACGAATGGGTGGATGTTTTGGATAATACTGATAGATAATGATGCAAGTCTTATTCAAACATAGCACTTGTTTTCTAGGTTTTCATTATAGTACCTATTCTAGGAGTGCCACAAAGTGGTTTTCACTAAAAGAACATTTTTATTTATCTTTATTGTTTTTATTTTTTATTTTTATTTATTTTTGGATTTTTACTCTTTTCCCTAGGGTATTCTGACGTGTTTCAAGTGTAGAACCTCTTGATATGGTTGTTGTTCAGTGGTTTGGCTAAAGGTTCTCCTTCAGGAGTAGCTAACTGATAGGCTCCAAAATCGTAGCTTGTTGTGATAATGAATGGGCCTAACCAATTGGGTTCAAATTTACCTTTTCCATCTTGATTGAGTTGTACCTTTTGATTCTCTTTGAGTACCAAGTCATCAACCTCAATTTTTTTGGCTTTGATATTTTTATCATGGCTTCATTTAAGCCAATTTTGATAAACCTAAAGATGGTTTAACACACTCAAACACCTTTCATCTAGGATTTACAACTCATTTAATCTAGATACCCAATAATCTCCATTGTTGACCATGCCTTTTAGTGATATTCACAATGAGGGGATTAGGACTTCAATAGGTAAGATAGCCTCTGATCCGTAGACCAAGGAGAAAGGTGTGTCACCTGTAGGTGTTTGGATACTAGTTCGATAAGCCCATAAGGTCGGGTTCAATTGCAAATTCCAACCTCAATCGACGTCATTAATAATCTTCTTTACATTAGTAGAATTTGGCAAATAAATGACTAGGTGACTAGAATTTTTAGTCGCAACAACTAAAAATGACTAAATTCTACTAATTTTTTGCAACTCACTTATAAATGAGTAAATAAATGACTAATTTGGTCATTGACTAAAAAATTATTTAGTCATAGAAATAAAAATGACTAAAAAGTTAGTGACCAAGTACAAATTAGACAAAAAAATTTAAAAAACATGTTGGCCAATTATTGGCACGATTCATGAATTCATGTTTATTTATGTTCATTCTAGATGTCATTCATTGCATAGCTCAAACAAATTATTGCAGTTGGTTAGCCTAGAGCTCGAACAACTGGTTATCAAGGCGTCGAGGTACATGGTTTGGACTTAAAACAGTTGGACATGCGAACTACACTAGGTGTTTTGAGTTAGAACGCTTGCATGGGTGATAAAGATTGTTTGGAGAGGACCTGGAGAATTCTAAAAAGGTAGGTATGGACTTTGATGTTTGCTACAAAGTATTTGAAATCTGCAATGAAGTCGCATTCAAGGATACCCTTTCCAAAGAATTATGAGGTAATTCAAAACCCTCATTACATTAAACACAAAATCTATAGCTTTCTGGTTGGCAACTTACAGTAGTTACAATCTCCTACTCTTAATAATGTTCTTTTACAATCTTTCCAATGTTCTACTTAATAATGTGTTCAAGCTAAATATAATAAAATATGGGTTTTAGTCCCAAAATAGAATTTCCTCAAAAAAAATTGATACATTTTCACTGCAAGTGTAAACTGTCCTTGTGTAAAGTAAACATGTGCTATATTTACCCACACATCAGGCATCTGAACAAAGATGTTTCCTACAACAGCTTCTTGTACCTGTGTAAATATTTCATTTGCAATATAAAATTGACCCCTTTCAGCTAGCACAATGGGTGCCCCATTTTCAACATAAACATTTCCTAGTCTCTATGCCAACACTTTACAATGGTTGTCCCATTTGTAGCATAAACATTTTCACTACAAGCACAAACTATCCTTGAGAAAACTAAACATGTGCTAGATTTACCCACACATTAGGCATCCAAACAAAGATGTTTCTTGTAGTAGCTTCTTGTACCTATGTAAGAATTTACTTTACAATATCAAATTGACCCCTTTCAGCTAGCACAATGGCTGCCCCATTTGCAACATAAACATTTCCTAGTCTTTGTGCCAACACTTAAGTGGCCCCTTTTATGACATTAAGATCCTCTTGAGTTATTATTATACTCCAATCTCCTATTTTCCAAGAGAAAAATCCCCAAGGCCCATGGGAAATGAACAATGAGCATTTTAGTTTCAACTTGGTTTCATTTTGAAAAGGGGACATTACATTGTACAAGATTTATTTAACAATGGAATAATTTAATCCACCTATTTGGGACTGTAAAATAAAAATAGATGAACTAATCTATTTTCAATTATAGGTTCTTTTAATCTAAAATCTAATAGAAAGATAAAGCATAATACATGGAAGGACACATAAAATGTTCTAAAATAAAGACTAAAATAGGTTGCCCATAAAAAACTAGAAAGAGAAAAAATGAAAAGATAACATACAGATGATTCATTTGAGATTTTTTATAAGATCTCATTTAACTATGTCAAATGGATTTGGAAGGGATAAAGCATATTTGATTGAGTAAAATTTTGAGGTAGCTTATCCATTGTCATTGCATGTATCATCTTCTCTTGGAATCTGTTTCTACAATGCACCAAGCCTAGAATTGATTGGGGATGCACTTAAGGTGGATAAAAACTCATCAAATGCTCCATGTATGCTTGTAAACATGGAACTAAAAATATATGACTAGATTAAAGAAAAAGAAATAATTAAAGTAGCATGCCAACTTGTCTAGGTTGATGAAGCAAAACAAAAAGATCATGAAGAACGGAGGATTCAGATGGAAAGGAGAAAGAAAGAGGAGGAACTTCAGTGGGTGATGCAACAAGAGGAGCAATTTGAACATGTGAAGGAATTATGGAAGATTAAGCATAAGGACAAGGATGATGATGATGATGAGGTTGGTCAGTTTGAGAAGAAACAAAAGAAGGAAAAGAAGAAGAATAAGGACCACAAGGCTTATGATTATTATATGGAGGAATCTGATGTTGCCATGGAAGATGAGGAAAAATATATGAGTGATAAGGCACAAGATGATGAAGAAAATTCCCAAGATATTCTTGCAGCTGTAGGTCTAGAAGACCTTGATGATGGCGAGACAAATTCTCTAGTTTCAACAAAATCATGAAGGAGACATGCATACTCTAATTTTGAAGATGATGAACCATTGCAGAAATAGATTATGAGCAAAGTTGATCCATATGATGATGATGTCTAGGCTTCCTGAGCTTTAACCAAACCCAACTCCTATTTTCTAAGAGAAAAATCCCCAATTCCCATGGGAAATGAATGATGAGCATTTGAGTTTCAACAGATTCCAAGAGAAGATGATGCATATGATGACAATGGATGAGTTACCTCAAAATTTTAGTCAATCAAATATGCTTTGTCCCTTCCAAATCCATTTGACATAGCTAAATGAGATCTTATCAAAAACCTCAAATGAATCATCTGTATGTTATCTTTTCATTTTTCCTCTCTTTTTTTTTTTATGGCCAACCTATTTTAGTCTTTATTTTAGAATTTTTTTGTATCCATCAATGTATTATGCTTTGTCTTTCTATCATATTCTAGATTAAAATATCCTATAATTGAAACTAAATTAATTCATTTATTTTTATTTTATAATCCCAAATAGGTGGATTAAATTATTTTTTTGTTAAACAAATCTTGTATAATCTCATTCCCCCTTTCGAAACGAAACCAAGTTGAAACTCAAATTCTCATCATTCATTTCCCATGGGCTTTGGGGATTTTTAGTTTAGAAAATAGGAGCTAGGTTTGGTTAAAACTTAGGAATCCTAGACATCATCATCATATGGATCATCTTCTCTCGGACTATGTTTCTGCAATGGTTCATCATCTTCAGAATCAGATTATGCATGTCTCCTTCATGATTTTGTTGAAACTAGAGAATTTTTCTTGCCATCATCAGAGTCTTCTAGACCTATAGCTGCAAGAAGATCTTGGGAATTTTCTGAATCATCTTGTGCCTTATCACTCATATAATTTTCCTCATCTTCCATGACAACATCAGGTTCCTCCATATAAGAATCATAAGCCTTATGGTCCATATCCTTCTTCTTTTTCTTCTTTTCCTTCTTTTGTTTCTTCTCAGACTAACCAACCTCTTCATCATCATTATCCTGTCCTTATGCTTACTCTTCCATAATTCCTTCACACGTTCAAATTTCTCCTCTTGTTGCATCACCCACCGAAGTTCTTCCTCTTTCTTTCTCATTTCCATATAAATCCTTTGTTCTTCATTACATTTTCATTTTGCTTCATCAGCCAAGACAATTTGGCATGCTACAAAAATTATTTCTTTTGCTTTAAGTCAGTCATCTATTTTCAGTTCCATGTTGCCAAGAATACATAAAGCATTTGATGAGTTTTCATCCACCTTAAGTGCATCCCGAATCAATTCTAGGCTTGGTTCATTAGAGAAAAAGATTCCAAGAGAAGATGATGCATACAATGACAATGGATAAGCTACCTCAAAATTTTAGTCAATCAAATATGCTTTATCCCTTCCAAATCCATTTGACATAGTTAAATGAGATCTTATCAAAAACCTCAAATGAATCATCTGTATGTTATCTTTTCATTTTTCCTCTTTCTTTTTTTTTATGGGCAACCTATTTTAGTATTTATGTTAGAGAATTTTATGTGTCCTTCAATGTATTATGCTTTATCTTTCTATCAGATTCTAGATCAAAATAACCTATAATTGAAAATAGATTAATTCATCTATTTTTTTTTTATAGTCCCAAATAGATGGATTAAGTTATTCTATTGTTAAAAAAATCTTGTACAATGTAATGTCCCCGTTTCAAAATGAACCCAAGTTGAAACTAAAATTCTCATCATTCATTTCCCATGGGCCTTGGGGATTTTTCTTTTGGAAAACAGGAGCTAGGTTTGGTTAAAGCTTGGGAAGTGTAGACATCATCATCATCTAGATCATGTTCTCCTGGACTTTGTTTCTATAATGGTTCATCATCTTGAGAATCAAAGTATGCATGTCTCCTTCGTGATTTTTTTTAAATTGGATAATTTGTCTCGCCATCATCAGAGTCTTCTAGACCTATAATTGCAAGAAGATCTTGGGCATTTTCTACATCATTTTGTACCTTATCACTCATATAATTTGCTTCATCTTCCATGGAAACATTAGGTTCCTCCATATAAGAATCATAAGCCTTATGGTCCTTATCCTTCTTCTTTTTCTTCTTTTCCTTCTTTTCTTTCTTCTCAAACTGACCAGCCTCATCATCGTCATCATCCCTATCCTTACGCTTACTCTTCCATAATTCCTTCACATGTTCAAATTTATCCTCTTGTTGCATCACCTATCGAATTTATTCCTCTTTCTTTCTCCTTTCCATCTAAATCTTCGTTCTTCATCAGCTTTTCATTTGGCTTCATCAACCAAGACAAGTTGGCATGCTACTTTAATTGTTTCTTTTTCTTTAAGCCAGTCATATATTTTTATTTTCATGTTTCCAAGAATATATAAAGCATTGGATGAGATTTTATCCACCTTAAGTGCATCCCCAATCAATTATACGCTTAGTTGGATCTCATTTTGAGCCTGAGCCATGGCTACAAGACATAGATATGCATCTACATAATCAGGAAACTTGAACAATTTTAGCGTGTCTAAAAGATTTTCCTTTTTAGTATCATGTAGTTGGTCAAAAAACCTAGCAAGATTAAATTGTGTTATGACTTTATCCCATGGTAACTCAAGTGAAACACCACTTTCTTCTAGTTGATGGAAGAATTCCATATCCTTAAAGTGCATAGAAAAAACTATAGAATTGGCACTGTGGCTTTTATTTATGAATTCAACCCAAATGCCATTTCCTAATGGCTCCATAAAAGTTTGTTGAGCCAACTCTAGTTCATCACACTCAAAATGAAGAACCCCAATGTTGTTTAAAAATTCAATGGGTAATTCTTCTCTACTCTTCTTCAAAAGAGACTTTGTTGTCTTAAGAGAATCTAAGGCTACACTAGGGTTTGTCGATATTAATAACTCACCCATCTTAATAAATGCATGGGAATCATGTGGATCTATGTGAGTTGTCTTTCTTAAAATTTCCAAAGCCTTCTCTTCCTACCCTTGTTGAGCATATATATGGCCTAAAAATTTTAAGCTCTCATAGTTCTCAGGGTGGACCTCCGAAACCTTTCAAAATTTGAGAGAGAACTCTTAAGATCTCCCAGCTTCAATTGAACCTATCCACAATATCATGTGGCCTCTGCTTTCCTTGATTGATGCCATGTTGTAGTAGCCAGTGGTGTCATAATCACCTTTACTATGATAAGATTGTGAAAGATTATAATATGAATGATATTTCATGAGAGGGTGGTCAATTGAAACAAGAGTTGTCTCAGTCAACTGTTCCACAAGAAAATGCCGCCCTATGAAGAAAAAATGGTTTGCTAAATGATTCAATGACATTACACAGTATGGGTATAATTCAAAGGATCTACGCTCCATTCCTTCATGAACACTAGCTTTTTTACTAACTGTGAGAATCCTACAATTAAAAAATGCACAAAATTGACCACAGAGATTTTTCCCCATTTCAAACAGCAAAATTGCTAAAAACATGTTTAAAACTTGCAAATAAATGCAAATAAAATCACATTTTTTTTGCGCCAAAAAAAACCATGAGACCATAGCTTTTTGCTTACTATTATGCTTTGATATTTTTTTCCAAGCATCCATAGCTTGTTTGAAATCACCTATCTTAGGCTTTTAGCCATAGTAGCAAGGTAGTGAATTGCTTGATAAAATGCTTTGGTAGACATGTATGAAAAATATGGTAGCATAGACAAGGCAATGAACTTTGGAAAAAATGCCTCCAAGAAATTTGGTCTCATGGTGATGGAATTCCATGATGAATTCCATGATGAATTCCATGAAAAGTGAATTGTTATGGACTGTCATGGCATTCCATCACCATGAGACCACATTTCTTTGAGGCATTTTTTCAACCAGTTCACTACCTTGTCTATGCTATTTCTTACTATTATGTTTTGATAGATTTTTTCCAAGCATCCATAGCTTGTTCAAAGCACTTATTTTAGGCTTTTATCCATAGCAACAAGATAGTGAATTGTTTGATAAAATGCTTTGGTAGACAATATGTATGAAATATATGGTAGCATAAACAAGGCAGTGAACTGTTTGAAAAAATGACTCAAAGAAATGTGGTTTCATGGAATGACATGATAATAAAATTCAATTGGAAACTACTCCTAGTTATTAGTTATGCAATGTGAAGTAATTGCATAACTGCTTAGGTTGACTTTGTAAAAACTATATTGTAATTGAAATTTTTTCATCTATTAGCATCTAGTTATTAGTTATGCAATGTGAAGTAATGCTTTGAGTTTGAAATATGTGCAATGCAATGTAATCAACAATGCACATGATTATGAACAAATAATTGATACCAATTCATAATATACCCCTATATTCCAACCTAAAATACATAAAAAATCCAATCATACACAGTAATATCAAGAAATAATTGAGACCAAAATTCAAGCACCAAATTAAATCTTCTTGTCCATTGACCACTTAAAATAGATATTATAATATAGCATAAGTCTCCTCATATATGTTTCTATAAATGCCTATGATGATGATATCAAAATTCGATCTTGGTTTCTCTTTTATAAGAGAAGCAACAAGCTTCAGACCGTTACAAAATATGGCATCTTTTTCAAAATTCATGCCTCTTTGTATAAAATAAATTAAACATTAGTTTTTCTTAAAACATAAAATACAGAAAGCAGATAACTAATGAAGTCCTCAACACTCATGACACCATAGTCTGTTAATCTCTATAAGGCACCCGTGATCACTGAAGATCTGTTCAAGGTCCTTTCTCCATATTAGTGTATCTGAATGTGCAATTCTTCCACTGTGATGGCCTCAAGGCCTACTATTTGGAAGGACCCAAATACTCTTGCTCCCACTTGTACACTATATAATCATGTGGCCATTTGTATTCTTGAATTTTTAATATATTTTCAAGGTGAATCTTTGATTATTTGTCTAGTAATGCCTTGCCATCCATGATAAACTTAGAATATCCAACATCCAATGCTATTACTCCATCCATGATTAATTCAAACCTATCAAGACTCAACACACCATCCTTTTGTATGTGAGTGATACACTGTGGAACAATCTAGCCAAATTCACTCTTCCATTCATTGAGGTTCTTCAAGTGGTCAACTTTTAATATTTTTGGAACAAACCACTACTTCAGAGTATGAAATGAATCTATTCTTGTTCTAATCTTTTGGTCCTCTCCTTGTATATATTGGAATTCATTTATAACTATTTTGGCCACCTGCTCTATAGGTTTTAGTGTTCCAAGAGCCTCAATACTCCTCTGTAAGATTCTGCACAAGGTTACCAATGTTTGGTGTATGGGCTATCATTTCTTAAAAATGGAATCCTGTATGGGTACATGTGTTTTCATCTGATCAATTTCCTATGTCAATGATTTGTAGCAATCATACACACTTTCCAATGTATCCACAATTAGATTTATCTTATGCTCGAGGACCTTCTCTTAAACATTACAGATTTGCTTATTCACTCCTTCCTTACCCTCATTGTTGGCTTTCTTTAACTCTTCAATATTTTATCTAAGAATGCTCATTTTTTTAGTAGAAGCACTTTCTATATCAACTGGTGGAGCAGGAGAATGTTGGTATAACATTATTTATTTGTTCTATGAGGGGCCTGCTCCTTTCAATTTTTCCTTCAAATTCACATTTTTCATGAACAATTTATTGACTTCATTATTTAAAAACTTTTGTTCCTTTTCGTACTCTCCAAATATAGCTTCCATCTCCTTAACTACAACTCGGGTGAACATAGTCGAATGCATTGTCATGGTTGTAGCTTCTAGAGGAGATGTATCCTTTAATGTTTTCACCATAGTTGTCCCTTTCATTTCTTGCACTACATCTTGTAACCTTGGTTTTTGTATACTCTCTGGTTTGGCCTGAAATGCCAAGGTTTCAATCTTAGGGTTATACCCTGTGCCACTTACGTCTTCATCTGAGTCAAACTCAACAATCAACAATGGTTCTTCTTGTGTTCTCACTTGATCAAGTAAAAAAAAATTCTTTAATTCCATACCAGGGACAATAAGTATATTACTTTTCAAAATCATCTCTTTAGCCTCTTGTGGGCTGACATCAATATTATCAATCCTTAATTCATTAAAATTTTGGTCTACTATTTGGTCATGTTGGGATTCCTCAACTCCCATCTTATTTATTTCAACCCTCACTTCAAACTCTCTCATTTTCATCTTAATCCAAAAGTCTTTAAATTTAGGAGTTTTGATAAATTCATCATCTTCCAAGAACCTAAGAGCTGCAATTACCCTCTCATCCTCATAAATTTCTCTTTCTCCTTGTACCTAAATATCGGCTCTAGCTTCAGGCATAGGCTGGTCCACTTCAATATCATCCTTAAAATTTCTTAACACATTAACTACTTTTGTATCTCCAACCTCCTCACTTATTTCATAGGAAACACGTGGTTCTATCTCTTGTGTCTTTTTTTTTAGAAGGTGGTTGTTCAAGAGGTGATATTGGAGAAGCATGACATACTGAAACAATATTCAGAGTTGATTTTGTACTTACAACACCACTCGGCCTTTTGGGAGACAATTTGGCAAGTCTCGCCATCCCCAAGTCCACTATAGTCTTATGTAATTCATGAAACCTATCAATTATCATTTCAATCCTCTTGAGAGGATATGCTTCCTCTATGAAATACCCCAAGAAATCATTGTTCTTCATCTTTCTTTCTTCCTCAAGCCTTTTCATAATTTCCCATTTTCTCCTCCTCTCATATACCTATTGAGGAGTGAAACATTTTTTGATTACATCTTCTTCATAATCAATCTAGTGAGTAACCATAGCTTTGGTAAGGATGGTGTGTCTTAAAAAATTTATGTGACCCTCAGGGTCAAAAGCTCTTTTCTTTCCAAACTCTAAAGAGTACCTTATTTTAAGATAATTCTACAACTCTTCAAGTGTATCAAATCCCACTGATAGGTCCCTATATGTTGTCAAATTGGGTAGAAATGTACCCTTCCTTTGTTTATGTATGAAATCCTTTTCCATCCATAAAATCTACCACATGAACTCTAAAAAGGATAATCGAAGGGGAACAAACTTTGGCAATATATGTGGGGCCTGTGGGCATCCATAAATCCTAATTATTTTGATATCTGGTAGATAAAACATCACCAAAGTTATGAGTATGGCCTTGCTCAGGTTTCAAAGACAAAGGTCTTAACAATTGTAGCACAAGTGTGTGCAGTCTTGTTGGTGGCCAATAACTCTCATAATTTTGTACTCAAAGTCATCATGGAATATCACATAATTTGAATTCTTACATCTATTGTCTCATATATAACACCATCGTTGCACTGGCAGCAAATTGCCCTACTGTTCAATCTTACCCAAGCACATCCTTTTGGTCCAACTATCTTTATTCTGGTATAATATCAGGTGGCACAACAAAGAATATTGCCTGAATGTTATGGGGGTTATATTTTCCCGAGCTTGTAAAAATCCTTCATGTAATGCTTTCTCAAGATATGAGGAAAAATCATATTCAATGTTTGTCTCAGGGTTTTGTATCCTCATAGCCATCATCATTAAACTAACTGGATTTTTTTCTTGTGCATCTATCCCAAGTACTTGATAGAAAGCAAAGTAGGTTTTTTTGAAATAGAATTGGAAATTTGTGACTGCAAATGGTTCAGTAGCAAAAGGGAATATAGGAATCACCTTATTGTTCACACCCATTTCCATGTAAATGGGGAGTTCATCACTTCTATAGGTTCTCCTCAATCTAGTATATTCTTCTTCACTTCTTTACAAATCAATTTTAGTCAGGGCTTATTTTTTTTAGGTCAAAAAATTCAATGATGGCCGCTTTAGTCAATACAACTAATGGTGAATCATCTGGAAATCTCACACACCTAGTAGCAGGATGATAACTCTGAGCCAATACTCTAATGAACTCTACATCTATAAAAAAAATTGGGACAATTAACTTGTCCAAATCTAATGCCCATGGATTTGACACCAAAATCTTGTCCTCCCTTTTTTCATAAAAGTGCCAGAACAATTCCCACCTAGATATAGGGATAAGGGAATCTCTATAGTCATGAGCCACATCTTTAAAAACTTTCTTAAATCCTATATCATTTGATTTATGGAGTATATCTAGGATAGAATATTGTAAGGACCTCTTTTTAACCTTAGATTCTTCCTTTTTAGTTTTAGGCTCTTTCTTCATGGGCGACATGATGTCATTTTTAGTTTCAGGTTCTTTTTTCTTAGGCAACATGATGTTTAACTATCTTACTTATCCTATACTTTTGAAATGCAAAATTCCAAATAATATTGTACTCATAGTACTTAATTCACAATTTAACTATCTTAATTCTCCTATAATAGAATGAAATGTAGAATTCCAAACAATATTGTACTCGTAAAACTTAATTCACAATAATTTTTGTGCACTTACCCAGGTTATGATGGTTGTGTTGGGTCTCAAAAATGCAGGTTTTAACCAAAAGATTTTGCCAAGCTCTTACTACACTTTTGGTCAACGTACAAGACCAATTGATGCAATTGTACCTTCTTCTCTTTAGGTTCTGCTAGACCAAGGTGGGTGAACCTAATGAATGATGCAGATTTGAAATGAACTTCCTGATGCGATAATCTACCCACAATGGAAAAGGTAGTGGATAGATGAAAATATCTACAACTAATCCTACTCTTACTGCACAAATGAAAGGATTTGAATGAATTGTTTGATATGAAATTCTATCTCTGGGTTGAGGCAGATCAGTGCCTTCTATCCACATGGGCAATGGAGTCAAAACAAAAATGATATATGTTCTCTCTTATTGTCTTAACTCTAGTTTTTATGCACATTAAAATGAAGTCTTACTAACTGGCATATAACTTCATTTATTTATGTCTTGCATAAACTGTACTGAGATGTTTCTTAATCTGGTTCTACTTCAACAATCCAAATGAAATCCTTAAATCACTGTGATTTATTAGAGGACTTTTAACTCTGACTTGCAGACACCAACTAATTAAATCACACAAAATGGGAGAACACTTTGATAAATCAGAAATATACTTGATACACTGATTTAAATGACAGAAAGATCTCAAGTTGGAGACAACCAAAGATAAAGAATTTAGATTTATTTTAACATAACAACTGAACACCAAAAGAAATTTACCAATTTAAAACATATTCTCCATTACACTGTTTCAAGAAAGATCTGTGTATTTTTGTACATTCCCCAGTCCCTTCTCGAGAAAATCTGACTATTACCCTCTAACCCCTGAATCTCCCTCTGCAATTGATTTTTAAAAATATTTATACAATATACTTCAAGGGTCATGACCCTTCATATTACAGTTACATCCGTTTACATTCCATGGTGGAAACAAAATATTTAATTAATTGCCTATCGGAAAATTAAATATTTTTACATAATGATGCACTTGACTTTGCCTTTGATTCTACCCTAAAATCTTTTAATAAACTTACCGCTCTACCACGGTCAAACATTTGACTGGCCGCGATATCGTGGTAGCCGACCCCACACTGACTGTCGCAGCTTCCATCACCCCTTACCGCCATCACCGCGGTCTATCTGGCTACTCCCCGCGGTACTGCAATAACTGCTAACAATTATCCTTTGTTGCCATTTTCGCTCACTATGATGGTTATCTCTGTGTCTACCACACTACCGCAGTCACTAGCCTGACTGCCAATGGTGCCGTGGTAGCCGCTAGCTATTACCTCTGTCACTGACCATTGAATACGTCATCGTTACTGACTGATCACTAGCCGCTAACTGTTACCGTAGTCACTGCGGTCTCTACTCGAACCCCCTGTGGTACCCCAATGAGCCTCCTGTCTGCCTGCTCGACCGGTTAATGACCGCCCACAGCACTACCGCGGTCTATGTTTAGACCATGCATGGTGGCGCAGTAAACATTTTATACTTACCTACTAATTGCTACCACCATATCGTAGGCCCCTTTGTGGGAGGCCGCGGTAAAGCGGTAAATGAGATTTTAAATAAATGTTAAGTTAGTGGTACATGGTGCAACGTATATATGGATGGATAAATATTTTTTTAAAGGAAAGATAATGAAAAATAGATATAAATGAATAAAATTCCTTAGGGTAATAATGGAAAAATTAGATTCAAATGAGAATAAACCTTAGGAATTTTATGGAAATTTGTGGAAATTTGTGGGAAACCCTTAGGGTTATAGAGGGAAATTTTCAGTTCTAACAGTGGCTCCTTTTGGGGATGAGTGATTTTGCAAATCACTGCAAGAATCCAGAGTATCTTTGGTAGAGCAGACCAAGCTAAGATATGGAAAATTTAAGGCAATGGTAGAAGGAGGGACTGAACAAATGAATGATATGAAATATGGAGCAAATGGAGAATGGAAAACCCTAAGCTACTGTGCATGGAAGAGAATTTTTTAAAGAGGAATTGCTAAGAATTGTCCATGCACTGGCAATCCTTAATCCTCTGTACCTACTTTGGTTCAAAAAATCAAACCACAAGGAATGGCCCCAGGCCACCCGAAAAAGAAAAACCTGCACTTTCCTCTATCATAAAGTTTATTCTAATTAGAACTCATCAGGTTCCTTTTGAACCTATCCATTCCACCTGTCCTGCAACATGCATTGCCGTTGAAAACCTTCAGGAAATCATTGTGTTCAATCTGCTTGATATTCATTTCATCACTCTGCATTTCATCATTTTCAGTATCATATAAAAAATAATTATCACCCTCAGCATACAAAATGTATCCACATTCAACAAAACAATCATAGGCATGCTCACTGTCATATATTGTTGAATGTGCCTACAACTGCACTGGGACTTGAAAATTTGAATACTACTTATGGCAATCTACAAATTCAATCCCATCAATATCTTCTGAAATAATCAAATCAAAATTACTTCCCATTTATTTTATATTACCAGTTGGCATTAACACAAACCTCTGATCCATACAATCATCCTCATACATACTTGAATCAACAAATGCTGGAAATCCATCATCAATAATATGCAAACCAATATCATTTTTTTGCAGGCATAAATCATTCAATTCACACACCTCTTCCTAGACACAAACAAATTCATGATCAGCTTCAAAGTTTTCATCACTGTGAGAGATGGACATGGAACCATTTGAGTCACTACACACATTATCTTCACTATCAAAGCATATATAGGCCGGGACCAAAGTCTTGGAACCATCTTCATGTGCATATTTTTGGTATTCAAGAGTCAGTAAATCTGAAACTTGCTCACTGCTGAGTGAACATGTTTTTGCTTCCATATCTTCTATCATGTCTGCAACCTCTTCTTGATCTTCATAATAACTGCAACAATCATCCTGTTGAAGATCAATATCCACTATTTCATCTTCACAATTTGGCTCACAATCGGTTATGCTAGAGGTACTCTCCACATCTTCATTATCAGACAACATGATATCATTTTCTATTTCAGCTTTTGAAGCACTGTTGATGTATTCTCTGAATGGTGTGTCCCTATCATCTTCCAAATCAATATCCATGTACATTGTCCCAAGCATGGAATCAATAAATTTTTTTACAACATCAAAGGCTTGTTGCTTTAATGACTCTAACCAATAAACTGATTCAGGCTCTGATGCTCTCAAAAATTGTGCAACAAATATGGGTCTTGTGGCCCTATGATGAGGAGGTAATTGCACACAAATGTCTACCATCCTATTGTACAGAGAGTTTACATCTTCTCCCTTATATCTCTTTATATCAAAAAAGGCATCCACAAGATTTTTACCTCTCTCTTCTATTTGAATATACTCATCAAAAATACTTTGTTGTGAATAGAGTACATTACCTTTGTTTCCAGAATTCTCCTCAATTGCATCATAGGGCACTTGTGGTGTCCAAGATCTCTTACTGTATGATGGTCTGTTTGGTGATGTATTTTGAGCACCTTTGATTCCCAATTGTAGCAACTGTTGGTTCACTTGTAGCATCTGTTGGTTCAATTGTAGCCTTTCTTGTCTTAATTCCTTCAACTCTCTTATTGACTGTTGTCTTCTCTCTTCTTCTGACATCTTGAAAAAATGTGACTGCTCCACAACATCCATGCATTATTTATCAAATCTAAAACAGAGTCGCCACCTACTTTTCCAAAAGTAGGAAAATGAAATGTATTGCTTTGGTTTGCCCCAGTAGAATCTCCAAAAACAATTGTAAAACTTTGCTAACTCTATAAATGGAAAGGCTGAAAACTTCTTGAGTAACTCCCTAGCAGAGTCACCAAACTATTGGGTCTCAAAAATGCAGGTTTTAACCATAACAGTTTCCAAGCTCTTACTACACTTTTGGTCAACGTACAAGGCCAATTGATGCAATTGTACCTTCTTCTCTTTAGGTTCTGCTAGACCAAGGCGGGTGAACCTAATGAATGATGCAGATTTGAAATGAACTTCCTGATGCAATAATCTACCCACAATGGCAAAGGTAGTGGATAGATGAAAATATCTACAACTAATCCTACTCTTACTGCACAAATGAAAGGATTTGAATGAATTGTTTGATATAAAATTCTATCTTAGGTTGAGGCAAATTAGTGCCTTCTATCCACATGCGCAATGGAGTCAAAACAAAAATGATATATGTTCTCTCTTATTGGCTTAACTGTAGTTGTTATGCACATTAAAATGAAGTCTTACTAATTGGTATATAACTTCATTTATTTATGTCTTGCATAAACTGTGCTGAGATGTTTCTTAATCTGGTTCTACTTCAACAATCCAAATGAAATCCTTAAATCACTGTGATTTATTAGAAGACTTTTAACTCTGACTTGCAGACACCAACTAATTAAATCACAAAAAATGGGAGAACACTTTGATAAATCAGAAATATACTTGATACACTAATTTAAATGACAGAAAGATCTCAAGTTGGAGACAACCAAAGATAAAGAATTTAGATTTATTTTAACATAACAACTAAACACCAAAAGAAATTTACCAATTTAAAACATATTCTCCATTACACTATTTCAAGAAAGATCTGTGTATTTTTGTAAATTCCCCAATCCCTTCTCAAGAAAATCTGACTATTACCCTCTAACCCCTGAATCTCCCTCTGCAACTGATTTTTAAAAATATTTATACAATATACTTCAAGGGTCGTGACCCTTCATATTACAGTTACATCCGTTTTACATTCCATGGTGGAAAAAAAATATTTAATTAATTGCCTATCGGCAAATTAAATATTTTTACATAATGCTGCACTTGACTTTGCCTTTGATTCTACCCTAAAAGCTTTTAATAAACTTACCGCTCTACCGTGGTCAAACATTTGAACGGCCACGGTATCATGGTAGCCTACCCCACACTGACTGTCATAGCTTCCATCACCCCTTACCGCCATCACCATGGTCTATCCGGCTACTCCCCGCGGTACTGCGGTAACTACTAACTGTTATCCTTTGTTGCCATTTCCGCTCACCGTGATGGTTATCTCTGTGTCTACCGTGCTACCATGGTCACTGTCCTAACTACCAGCAGTACCATGGTAGCTGCTAGCTATTACCTCCTTCGCTAACCATTGACTACGCCGTCGTTACCGACTGATCACTAACCGCTAACTGTTACTGCAGTCACTACGGTCTCTACTCAAACCCCCTGCGGTACCGCAGTGAGCCTCCTATCTGCCTGCTCGACCGGTCAATGACCGCCCACTGTGCTACCATGGTCTATGTTTAGACTGTGTGTGGTGGTGCAGTAAACTTTTTATACTTACCTACTAACCGCTACCGCCATACCATAGGCCCCTTTGTGGGAGGCCGCGGTAAAGCGGTAAATGAGATTTTAAATAAATGTTAAGTTAGCGGTACATGGTGCAAGGTATATATGGATGGAAAAAGATTTTTTTAGAGGAAAGATAATGAAAAATAGATATAAATGAATAAAATTCCTTAGGGTAATAATGGAAAACTTAGATTCAAATGAGAATAAACCTTAGGACTTTTATGGAAATTTGTGGAAATTTGTGGGAAACCCTTAGGGTTATAGATGGAAATTTTCAGTTCTAACAGGTTGCAAGGCTTAACCTCCTCAAACTCCCAACTCCCCACATGATAATTTTTGCAAATGAGTGTAAAGAGAATTTTGAATTCTTGGTTTAATGGATTCTCAGCTTGGTCATGTCAACACTAATATCATCCTTACGCCAAATATTTTTCTCATAGTTCGAGTTTGAACATGCACCATTGATTTTACAAGACTAAATGGTTGATGTGATTTGTGCATTTAATACCACTTTATTGGCACCACTTTCTATAACTTTTGTAGAATAGAGGGGTATAAACCACTATACTACATGCTTATTTGCATTTTACCATGGGGTAGTGGGATCTTTACCTCTATACCGCAAGCTTGACTTGTTTAACCCACAGTACTACAGTTTACATTAATGATCAAATATGGCTTACCTCCTTACTCGATGCCTTTATGATCTTCCTCATGGGATGGTGGGTTACCCTGCTATATTGCACCCTTCATTTTTCCTTCTTGCAATATGGCGATTTATGATGTATTAAAATATCTCATACCGCCCAACTGTGTACTCATCATAATACTTTCAGGGTATGGCGGTAAATATCTTCATGTTGTTTGTTACACACCACCAACTCGCCAAGGGTTCATATTACTACAGAGGGATCATGATAATAGACTATTAAGGGACTTGGATTTTTTTTAGCTAGACATGTTTTTTCTTAAGTATATATGATGAAATTTTGGCTTTGTATAGGTCTTTCAGTTTAAATTAGACCTAAAAAATTTGTATTTTTTTTACAGTGGGGAGGCTCAGTCAAAAATAAAAAGGAATATAAGGGTCAAGACTCAAGTCATGGAGCTCAAGGTTAATTGTGATGATGGAACTAGGAAAACTTTAAAGGTTCTAACACACCTCTTGATGAACTAGACTAATTTTTTCCTTCATCCTGCTTGTGTTATGTTTTTATGAGCTCTTCTCTTGTGAATATTAAGGAAAAAATTTCTGATACCTATAATTGTAAACATCTTCTTGGTTTTTGGCTACAAATTCTTTTTAATCTATAAATTGAATTCTATTTTAAGTTTCCAGTTGCAGTTATCGGCGGATTGGAAGTCAACAATTATCAACTTATGAACTCAATAAAGTTTTACTAATTCAAGTTGTTGGTTTCTACATTATTGTTTATTTGGACTTCAGGAAATGAAAACAAGGACTATAAGGCACAAATTAGATGATAGTGATCATAATGTTGAAATTCCAATGATAGAATATGAGTGTGCACGTAGTGAAAAAGTGGCCAAGAATAATGAATATTTATTGAGTCTTGGTCTAACAAGGCAAGTTGTAAATCCACTAAGTGGTATATTATTTGTTTAATAGCATTTAATGAAATTTTATAGGCAAGAGCTTTATGTATATAAGACATAATATGATATTATTTTTTATAGCAAACAAAAAGAGTGCAAAGAAAATGTGGAGAAAAAAAAAGGAAAGAAAAGATACAGTGTCGCCATCTCGTAGAAGCCGACACTTTTGTGATTCAAAACAATAGTTGTGATGATGTGTAGCTTGGTATAACACATGGTGATGTGCAGCCTAATATAGCACATGGTGATGTGCAGCCTGATATAACACATGGTGATGTGCAATTTTTTCATGATCTCTTAGAAATAAGTCTAAGGGAAAGTATTGAAAAAAATCAGGGCAAAGGAACAGCTAGTCTGTAGATGTTTTTTTCAACATTATTAAAGGATGTGTTTAATAATGTGAAATATATGAAGACCATTATTGATCTACCTACTCAAGCCATAGCTGATGTGGCCAAGGAGCATGAAGTTTCGGTTAATGAAAGTCATGAAGAGAGACCACTTGCATCTGTTATGCCTCAAAGTGCACCTGTTGCATCTAGAACTTTTGATGGAACTAGTGGATCAGCCAAAAATACTATTGGTGGTAATTTAATAGAAGGATGTGGATTCTTTTGTCAAAAGACAAAGATTGAGTCAAGATTTGTATAGATCTACAAAGATTAATGCAAAAGAAAGAAAATTAGAAGGCAAGAAGTCATTCTTTCTTGAGGTATTAAGATATGGTGAGCCCATTGGGCCAAATGCTACAAAGTGGGCCACTGAGTTGGGTGTAAGATGTAGGGACCATTTGGATATTTGTAAATCATTTTTTGTAGAGAAAGATCCACAAGCTGTGGAAAACATTATACAAAAAATGGAAAATTCTTTTGAGACTACTGGTGGACAAATCTCTAGAAAATACTACAAGCAAAGGATGATAATTTTGATGAACAATTATAGATACAGTTGTGGAAAAATAATCATGGAGGGAAAAGAGAGGTTTGACTCTAGTCTATCTCCAAAATATTGGGAGGCATTGAGATAAATTATGCATTCCAAAGAATATTTGGCAAAGAGTAACAGAGACAAGAGAGCAAGAGATAATGTGAGGGATGGATATACATTTGGTCGAGACGGGTTGAACACAAAAATGGACAAATTTGTAGTAAGTGTGTGGCTTTTTGGTTCAATTTACATTGTGTTATTTATTTTTATTTTTTATTGAAATGACTATATGTTGAAATTGAAATTGTATTTTAGGTGGAAAATAGTAATAGAGAAGCAGGTGCAGAAGATATTGTCAATTATATGGTAGCACTAGATGCTAGTAAATCTAAGGGTAGGATGAAGTGGAAATCTAGTTCGTCAACAGAGATTTCATAGCCATCTCATCAATGCCCAGTAGGAGCCTCTATAGATCATGTCAACTCAAATGAACTAGGGTACCAAAAGGTAATGAGTTGCATATTCAGTCTCACTCAACAAGTTACACAGTTGGTTGAATCCATTAACCCTATAGTTTCTACATGGAATGAGCATAAATCCATGAATTCGGATGAGGTAAAAGGCTCTATTGATCTCATTTCTTCTTGTTTGACAGTTTTATATACAAATGGCTCTTAATATGTAGATTATTGAAATTTGCATGTAGGAGAATCCAACCCAATTTCTTTATTGTTGGAGTGATCCAGAAAATGTTCTTTTGGATAAATTTATAGCTTGCATTATTTACTTGACTATTGAATGCTTTGTATATATTTTTACATGATGGTTAAACCACATGTAGAGAAATTTTATCAAAGAAATAGGAAAACAAAAAATCCTTCATGGTGTCAATAGAGCTGTCGATATTGATAGTGATGAAGGTGACAAGAATGTGCAGCACAATCATCTTAGTTGCTTGAATTTGAGGTAATTAATATAATAGTTATCAGTTATCTATCCCAATGTTTTGTCATTCTTCATGCTTAAAATGTTCTTTTGGACAAAAAATAAAAAAAATTATAGCTTTTTCATTCTTTAAGTTGTAAGTTAATCTGTCCCAATATTTTGTCATTCTTCTTTTGGACAATAAATTATAGCTTTTGCATTCTTTGAGTTGTAAGTTAATCTATCCAATATTTTGTCATTCTTCATGCTTAAAATGTTCTTTGGGACAAAAATTTATAGCTTTTATGCTATTTAATTGACTTATATTAATTTTTGAATGATGATTAAACCACATGATGCAGAGCAATTATATGAAAGAAGGACAAAAAGATAAAGGCCTTGTCAATAGAACTCTCTACAAAGTTGTACAACTTCATGTCTGCAATGACATTGATAGTGGTTATGATGGTGAATTTGATGAGCATGCACATGATATTCATAGTGGTATTCATGATGAACTCAAGGTGAGTGCTATGAAACCACATGCAAGTGAGTACTATTCAAGTAAGTAATGGTTGTTTTATTATGTAAATAAGGGTAATCATTACCTATTTGATAGAAGCTAGTTAGAATAGTAGTGAAGTGTAATTAGCTAGTATACATAGATTATGGAAATAAGGGAGAATAGATAACTTACATATGGAAGCTTAGAGCTTAGTTGTAATAGAGTGTTTTATAAAATAACATAAAAAAACTGATTTGTTCCAAGACATAAGAAATTACATACAGCTATCAAAAATAGTATAATGTGTAATTTTTTTTGTTTTTGTAGACATTTATTGATAAACTCCAAGAAGGGGATAAATTTGAGGTGTTGGATCTGTTTGATGGTGTTGCTACAAGCATTGGGTGGATTCACTCACTATCTATTGTACATGGAGTCAAATTGAAAGGAAAAGGAGATGCAAATGTAAGTATTTTACAGGTCACAACATAACCCTTCCTCATCCAGACAAAATAGATGGAGTTGTCCATCTAAAAGAGAAAGAAGGTAGATTCACATGGTGGCCACTAAAATATTTGAAAAAAATGACAGAGTATTAGCTGTAAGTGTAGAAGAGAAAAAGAAGGGTTAGCAATAGTAGAGTGTGGAGAGTGAAGTTGTAGATAGAGAATGCACTGAGCCTAAATAAGTTGAACCCAAACAAAAACTAGAAAATCTGATTTGGGTGTACATTCTATGAGTAGAACAGACAATGTTCTATCTTATTGCACCTATAATGTAAAACCCCTTGATTATGTTTTTCTCTTTTTTTTGGGTTTTGCTCATTCAAACTGGTGCATTATAGAATAGGGGATATGTTGTTGTATAAGCAGTAGACGCGGAGAACAAGGGTGTAGAAAAAAAAGTAAATATAGAGTAGATAAAGAGGTGTAAAGAAGCTGAAAAGTTCTAGAGAGTGCTACATACATGTATCTGTAGTTGCAAATAATTTGCGGGTGATCCCACAATATTGGTTTACAACTTTTGGGAAAACTGGACACTGAATTGATTTTTTTTACTAAATCTTCACTTTCAGGCTCCTATAGGAGCTAAACCGTGAGGAATTTGAAGATGATATAAACTAGTGATCTGTGAAGTTTTGTCTTTTTTTTCATCTCCTTCGAAAACTAGTTTTTATTAGTAAACACCATTTTTAAGGAGTGATTCTCACTATATACAACATAATTTTTTTTGTATGAAGGATAAATTTTTTTTTTTTTTGAATTTAGATTTATAACTACGATATCTAACTAGTTCATTTGGTTTCATAGTGTTTTATTAAATATTTTTTCCTTAATCAAGTTTTGAAGTCAAACCAATTACAATTCAAACATAGGCGAACTATATACAACTTAAATTTTTCTGTATGTATCGAAATTCAATTTATTTTTTTAATGGATCAAGGACATCAATACCCAGCCTGAACATATTTTTTTTAATTTTATTTTGATAATCTACTATTTTTCCACATGTGCAGAATAGAGAGCTTGATTTTTGGTGAAAACCCTACATTCACAAGAAATAAAAAATAAATATAATAATCAAATTTAATTTAATTAAAATTATAATTTTTTGGTAGCTTATAATAAGGACTACATGCTTACAAATAAAATAAAATAAAATGAACTCATTTGATCCCCCAAAACATAAATCAAAAGGGGATTTTTATCAGCATTTTGATAGGTGTAAAGGAGACTTTGTTATAGGTATGGTTTAAAACTAGCGAGGTTCTATCCAAGGGGGCTTGGTATAAGGTGGTTTTGATCAAACCCTCTTCAATTGGAATCCTTTAAATGGAACTTTTCAAGGCTTAAATCATTATATTTTCTAAAAATATGTGATTTCGGCAAAAATAAAGATCTCCCAGAAAGTGTAAACCACTATTGTGGCAGCACCCTACAACATAGAATTGTCATCAAAATTGTAATATCTTGCATAAGAAAAAAAAGGAATTGTAACTCAATTTTCTCAGGCACCACACTGAGAAACACACTTTGTAACAGTAAATTTTTCAAAGCAAAGACACATTTATGTCTTGTATTTGTTGTAAGAACATGTTTTCTCAATAAAATTTTAGTATTTTTCCTTCTTAATAGTTGTTTCATCATGTGTAGATGACTGATTTATTATTTTTTTCTATGTTCTTATATTTTTAAACCTCAATTAAAGCATTGTCTCATTTCTAACACTTATAGGCATAAATCAGTGAACAAAAACAATTGAATAAACTACCAATTGACTAAATATATTACCAACTGACAAAAATCAATGAATAAATATGACTAAATATAATGATTATGCAATTAATAAACAATGTATCAATATACTTACCAGTTGATAGAAATCAATGAACAAAAACAATTAAATAAACTACCAAATTGATCAAAATGGTGATTAAAATTAATGAATAAATACGCTACTAATGGACGTAAATCAGTGAATAAAAATGACTAAATTAATGACTAAACACATTGCCAAATCAATCAAATTAATGACTACATCAATGACCAAATCGATCAATCAAATGACTAAATCAATGACCAAGTTGATCAATCAAACGAATAAATCAATGACCAAATCAATCAATTGGGCGACTAAACTAACGACCAAATCGATCAACCAAACGACTAAAAATGTTTTAGTCATCAATTTGGTCATGTTATAAATGACTAGAACTAAACTACTACTAGTCACAAGACCATGTCCAGTCATTTATAAGAAGTTTTTAGTAGTTTTCAATCATTTATTGTTGTTTCTATACTAGTGTTAGTATCTTCAGGATGGTTTTGTTAGATGCTTCAGCCTGACCACTTCCTTAGGGATAGTAGGGTTTGGAGAATATATGTTGGATAGAGAACTTAGAACAAAGTTCTTGGACGTCTTGATTCTTGAATGGAGTTCCATTGTTTGTTATGATTATTTGGGGATTTTCATACCTACAAATTAGATAATTCAAAATGAACTTGGATATCTATTTTTCTGTGATGTAGGTAAATAGAATTGCTTCTATCTATTTGGTGAAATATTTTGTTGTGGTAATAATAAAGTTACGCCCATTAGAGGAAGTAGGAGAAATCTTACCTACCAAGTATAATCCCCATTGTGAAAAAGGCCACGGTGTTGTGATGGGTCTCATCTCTTGTGCTAGTGCATGAACGAGGTCACCGTGTTTCTACCATTGATGACATTTTCTAGAATATTGTTAGATCATGTCAATACTTGGAAGAGGGAAGTCATCTTTTATGAAAACTTTGTTCAAGTCTCAGAAGTTCATGTAGATCCTTATTCCCCTAGTGGGTTTTGACACTAGTACTAGATTTGATATCCATTCTCGATAATTGATTCCTCTAATGAAACCTACATCTAGTAACTTCTTTAGTTCTACCTTTTCCAATAGTGTTATTTGAGGATGCATTTTCCTTAGTTTCTACTTGATAGGTTTAGCTCCAAGAAATATGGAAAGTGGTGTACAACTAATGCTAGATCTAGTCTTGGCATGTCTGCATAATTCCACACAAAGTTGATCTCCCTTTCATTGATGAATGCTATGAATTTTACTTTCTCTTAAGGATCAAGTGACGCTGCATGGTGTGTGATCTTTAGGTTCTCTATTGTGCCAAAATTTATGGATTCTACTTCTTCCCTAAGATTTTTGACTTCTCTTGATATTTAGATATGGGAAGATTGAATCCTCCATCTTTGGGTGCCTCAGAGAGGTTTTCACCTTTCATCCTTTATTTTCTTCTTTTCAGGATTTGAAAGAGCCACATTATGGTTTTCTCTAGGGGATCTCATTTTGATGTTGTCCTTTTCAATTTTATGATTGGAGGACACAATATCCCCATTTAAATATGCTTCCTATTTGAGTTCCATGACGAACCTTGCTTTATGATCTCCTGCTGGTATGTCAGTTTCAAGTACCATAAAATCTATGATTGCTTCATTGTTTTCGAATTGATCCAAAATAGGTTTATGTTGTTGTTGGTCCTAATCTATTAATTGTGGGTAGCAGAGGGGTAGGCTATCATCATCATTGGTAAATCTTATCACAGTTGTCGAGATGGTCATTATGGCTCGAGTATCATTCTCCCATTGGGTGTCTAGGTCATCATTACTTGAGGTGACAAAGGAAGGATAATCCCATTCGTACTTGTTAGAGTCTATTTTGGAATAATAATAGTCATTAGGAATAGTTTTGATAAGTTGGATAGGGACTATACAAATTCTAAAGTTTCCAAATATGTCCTCAACAGGTAATTCGTTGTCTATAAGGTGGTAGATATCCAATGTCTTAATCCTAGAAGGAAATCATTTCTTAAAAGAGGTACATCTAGTATTTGGAGTAACCACATCTTTTGAATCATAACCTAGTCCCTTGTTTTACTTTCTCTATTCCACTATTATGGGCTCCCATCTACCTTGTTTCTATAGCCCAAAGCCACTTGTTCCAGTATATCCCATTTGTTTAGCTAGCTGATAGTGTTTACTATTACGATCGATTAGAAAGGGTTGTGGTTGTTCTACTTCCTTTTGGTCCTCTTTGTATATCATAGACAACAAGTCTTCTTTGAATATCTCTTCATCCTTCATATCTCCCCACTTGGGGAAAATTGTGGGTTTGGCTATCATTTTCACTGTTTGAGCATATTTAATCTTCGTCGGTCCTCCATAAACCTTGGGTGTTGGTGGAAGAATTCCAATGCAAAATGCTTGATTGAAATGGTAATTCCCATTAACTTTGTCAAGTACTTGAACCTTGGTTTCAGGTTTTGGTTGCTCAATTGTTGTGGTCTTAGTGGAGGTTGATGGTAGTGTGAAGGGTCAACATATGAGAATGAATGAAATGATATGTCATTGTTGGGTATACATTGGATTTTGTTATACTTCTCTTCTAGTTTTGCACAAAAGTGGAAGGGTTCAGGGTCATCATTTAATGCCACCTCCTTTCCTTTGTGAGGAAACTTTAGACATTGGTGAAACGTTGAAGGAACCATTTGTAATGCATGAATCCAAGGGTGTCATAGAAGGATATTATATAGTAGCTCAAGGGCTAGTACCTGACATGTGGTTTCTATGGTAGCTGCTCCTATTTGCACTGGTAGCCTGACTGTCCATTCTAAATTCATTTTGAGGTCATCATAGGAACTTATAGTAATGCTCTTTCCTTTGTCTATCACATCATCATAATACCCCATCTGTTTCACAAATTTCAAGTACAGATGTTTAGACCTGCACTATTATCTATCAACACTCATTTGGCCATATTCTTGTGGACACCAACCTCTATGTAGAGGACTTGGTTGTGGAATGACTTCTATGGAAGATCTTTCTCAGAAAATACTAAATGGTGATTGATCATTATTTTTCCAACCATGGCTTAAAAATAATCCAAATTGAGGTCATTAGGAATTGATGCTTCTAATTCTTTTTCAAGTATCTCCCTATGTGTAGGTGACAATTTTAGTAGTTCTAGGATTGAGATCAAGGCAGGAGTCTTCTTTATCTATTCCACAATACTGTAGTCATTTGATGACTTAGTTGTGGGCTTAGGTGGGGCTCCTTGTACTGTAATTCTCCCCCGATGGGTATTTGTGTTACATTCATTATCCCTACCTTGTATAGTCACTACTTTTACCCTGGTATCATCTTCTTGAGCGAGGGTACCTAGAACTGTGTCACCATAAGTGTAGTTAGCATTGTGATAGCCTTGGTCCTTTCCTTTTTCATTCTTCTTAGCATGGTTTGAAATTAGATTTGTGTATATCTGGAGGTCTTTGTTTCCAAGATGATGTTTGTCCACTTCTCTCTTGTCGATCAAGCCTTGTATTATGTGATTGAGTCTCATGTAGTTGTTTTTTGTATGTCCTTTGATTTTGTGGAACTCACATAAATCCTTCTCATCATACCATGGTGTTTTGAAGCTCGGCTCTTCATATTTTGGGCAATCATTGAACTTGATGAGGTTTTGTTGCACTATTTCACACATAACTGTGTTTAGTGGCTCTCCTAATATAGTGAATTTCCTTCTTGGTTGATCGTATTGTGTCTGTTTCCCTCCCTGATATGTTTTTTGGTTAACCGCTTGAGTATTTTGAGGATACCTAAGTTGATTGTTTTGTGCATTATTAGGAGTGTAGCTCGTTTGTGCAAATTGTGGATTTTTTTGTTATACATTAGGGTTTTCCCATTCCATACTATTCTAGCATCCACTACCCAATCATTTGTGATGTTTTTGTTTTTGGCCCAAATTTTAGGTTTGTCATTTGAACTAGAGGGATTGTTGTTTGTATTGTTTAATTTAATGGCTCCCCTTTCTATGAGAGCTCACTCAATGTGTAGTCCCTTTTCAATCATTTTCTTGAATTTTGTGGGACACAACATGGTGAGTTGATAGTTAACCTCTGCTTAGAAATTGAAAAAGGATATGTCTACCATTTCCTTGTCGAGAATGGGTCATTTGCATCTATTGGCTTTGTGTCTCCTTGACTCTGTTTAATCTTGTATAGGTTTGTGATGGTGATGTCTTGTTCTATATTGAATGAGAAGTGGTTTACAAACTTGATAGTCAATTCATCAAATATTTTGATTCCTAGTGGTAGGTGAGAGAACCATTCCATAGAATGGCCCATAAGGCTACGTGGAAAGAGTTTCATGAGGTAAGAAATTGTTTTGTACTTCCATACAAGATACTGAAAAGTCTCGCACATGCTCTACTAGATCTTCCTTTCCTTTGTATTTGTCAAATTTTGGTATTTCAAAGTTTGTTGAAAAGGGAAGCATAGTAATGGAATAATCAAAAGGACATGGACATATATCCTGAAGGGTATAAGTTTTCTTTGGTTTTCCTACCTGCATGTCTGATATCTTTTGATTCATTGCTTGTAGTTGCATTTCCACTTCTATTTTTGGTATGTTTGTTTGGGGATCCTACATCTAGAAGCCTTGTTGTCCTACCATGTTTTTTTCATAGGTTGGGTATTGTAGTGGTACGAAATCTTGGTAACCATGTTGGGTGGAAGGAGGGTTATCTCCTTGTTGGATGAAAGGAGGGTCAGCTCCTTGTTAAATGTAAAGAGGGCTATCTCCTTGTTGGATGTAAGGAGGGTTAGCTCCTCATTGTTGGGGTGAACTGTATTGAAGGTTTCCTTGGTGGCGAGTTAGCGGGATACCTTGTTTTTGGGATGAATTATATTGAAGGTTTCCCTAGTGGTACGTTGGTGGTATACCTTATTGATGGGATGAATTTTACTAAAGTTTTCCCTAGTAGTGTGTTTACAGGTTACCTTGTTGATGGGATGAATTGTACTGAAGGTTTCCCTTGTGGTGCATTGAAGGGATACCTTGTTGTTGGGATGACACATTTTGAAGGTTTCCCTCATGGTGCATTGGTGGGATACCTTGTTGATGGGATGAATTGGGAAGGGTACCATGTGGCACACCTTGTTGTTGGGATGAGTTATATTGAAGGTTTCCCTGATGATGTGTTAGCGAGACACCTTATTGTTGGAACGACATGTTTTGAAGGTTTCCTTGATAGTGCATTGGTAGGACACCTTATTGTTGGAACTGTTGATTAGTAAGGGGACCATTTGACCCACCTTGTTGTTGGTACTATTGATTGGGAAAGGGACCATGTGACCCACCTTATTAATTGGAAAGGGTACCATGTGGCACATCTTGTTGTTGGTACAATTGATTGGGAATGGGACCATGTGACCCACCTTGTTGATTGGAAAGGGTACCTTATGGAACACCTTGTTATTGGTATTGTTGATTGGGAAGGGGACCATGCGACACAACTTTTTTATTGGAAATGGTACCTTGTGGTACACCTTGTTGTTGGTACTATTGTGGAAATTTCCCTTAAGGATTTTATACATTTTGGGAAGGGTCAATATATGAAGTGTTTTGAGGCATGTATTGTCCTGTTGGTGGGTTGTTACCTTGTGGCACATATTGAGAGGAACCTCCTTGGTATTTTTGGGCCATAACTACTTGTTTGATTTGTGAAGGCTTCCTAAACAAAGGATTTTCCATTGGTTGATCATTACTTTTCAAAAAAATGGGTGGCATATTCGGAATCTCCAATGGCTTGGGTATCTATCTCACAACTAAGTTATCCCCTAAGGGAATAATTCTAGGATCTTTACGTGCTTCCAAATTAAATTCTATTGGATATTTAGCACCACTTTGAGCTAATTTGAAGAAGTAAGAGTTTGGATCCTTTTTCAACATTTTTTCCATCAATTTAAGCACCTTGGGGTTGTTGGAATGTTGAAAAATTTCTTCATTATTTATCTATTCCTCACTATCCACCTCTTCTATGACCATTCCTTGTGGTGTTTGGTTTGACCTATCTATCAACTCAAATTGTTTGTGGTTTATCTCCTCCTCACTAAATGGATGGTTTGCTATTTCCTTGAATGTAGGTCTCTTTTGAGGTGTTTCAAGGTCACTTGGCCTATAGCCCCATGGGCCACCTTTGTCGTTTTTGGTGTTTGTTAGTGGCATATTAGAATTTCTTTTGTTTTCTTCCATGTTTTTTCTATGTTGTGAAGGTGTGGTTGTCATAAACAAGAATCTAGATTTTGTGAAAATTTTGGTGACTCCTAAGTATGGAATAAAAAAGGATTCTTTATTTTTAGGGTTTTCTATTTTTGAGGAAATGAAATTGCATTTGTTTTGGGGATTTTCTAATTTTGAAGGATGGTGTCTATTGCCACATGAGAGGTGGTAATACGGGCTCTAAAGTGATACAAACCTAAGAACTCAATGATTTAATTGATATGCTCATACTGGATATGCAAGTCCGGTTCGTTCCTTAAAAGGTGAGCATAAAAAATTTGCATCAAGATGTCCTTGTTGCGGTAAGTCTTCAAGATGTGCCTCTTGATAGACCTTGAACTATGATGCCTATTTTTGAAAAGATGAAATTTGTATCTTTGTTTAAGGAATTTGGTCTTGCAAGAGATCATGGAGACAAACATATGTGTGAGGTTCAATTGTGCATTTGTTTCTAGATTTTTTGTCTTAAGGAAATGAAATTGCATTTTTTTTTAGGATTTTCTATTTTTTTTGAAAGAGAATACCTATTGCCACATAGAAGGTTGTAAAACGGGCCTTCCAACCATGAGATATAATTTTTTATCTTCTTTATCCAGGATGTTTGTTGTGTTTCTCCACTGGTTTATTGTTTCCTTTGTCTCAAATATGAAGCTTCTCAAACTATTGATTATGTTTGTTTGTTCTACTTCAATTAGCTCAAAGTTTTGTTGTATGATAGGTGGTGTAAGGTTCGATTATTGAACTAGAGCAATCAGACACCAAATGGTCATAAGGTGAAATGATAAGGATGTTGGTGTTTCGATATGGTTGGTGTGATTCTCAAGACCCTAAGGTTTGAGCAATGTTTTGGGATGATGTTATTTATGCAACTCAAAATGCTAAAAGGCTTGGATCGATATTTCACTTATTTTCCAGAGGATATGTTGTGGGAAATTTACTTGAACTAGCCTTGAGGTTCAAGCAAATGTTTATATCTTAGAAGTGTGAGTGAAGGAATGATCCAAGTTTGTTTGTTTTGATTTTGATTTCTAAAAGTAGGATGAGGTGTTAAATTTTTCCAATAGATGATAGACTGATTATGATGCTTCTTGGGAGTCTAATTATTTTGTTCTTAAAGGATTTGTAACCAGTTTCAGATTGGTTTTCTAAATTTCACCAAGAAACAAAGAAAAAGTGATAGTTTTGAAGCAAAAGTGGTTGAAAAAGTCAACTACAACTAGATTATGGTCAAGTGTGCTCAAATTAGAAAAGCAAATGCAGTCAAATTTTTCAAGTGCAGCCTTTATGTGTAGTTTTTCAAATTGATGAATTGCATAGTCAAAAGTGAGCTTTTTTATCAAAAGTATCAAGTTTGTTGTCAATTGTGGCTAGTAGGATTTATCAATTATGACACAAAAAGATTAGATGCGATCAATTTTCAGTCAAGTACGCTTAGATTGTCAAAAGTGGTAGATTTTTTACCAATGACTTTATAAGGCAGCAAGCAAGTGCACCAGGTTTTTGGAAAGTGTGGCTAGTTTATGGTCAACTATGGAAAAAATAAGACCAAAAGTGACCTTTGTTTCAGTTTTGTTTCCTAGTTTCTATGTTTTGGCAGCAACTTGAATAATTTGTAGATTTTGAAGGTTTTTTTGATCTATTTTGAGACTTGGCAAGTGATAACACAACACAACAATCAAGAAAACATATGTGACCATAAATGTCTATAACTTCAAGCATGCTTCTTCCCACAAAATCTCAATGTTCATGGAAATCAAAATGCTAAAAACTATAGTTTCCAAGGTTTACTTCATTCTTAATGTGACTTGAAATGTGAGCCTAAACATTTGGAAACCCTCAAAGATATTTGTTTAAGATGTCTTTTAGGGAGTGCAAACATAGGGCTCTTTTCAAAGTATTCACACTAGATTCAAAGGGTTTTTTGTTTGAGAACCATGTTGAATACTTGTTTTGATGTGTTCATCTTAATTCAAGCACAATGTTTGACGTTTCAAAGTAACCGAATAGATTTGGAAATTTCGTGAAGACAATGTACACCCTAGGAATAGACACTTCCTCCTAGATGGGCTTACCTCATGCCCCAAAGGGATGATTTTATATGCAACGAATGGAGAGTTTTTTATGCTCAACCATAAGTCAGACTTGGTAAGCAGCTTCTCGAAATCAAAGTTTTGACACACCACTCCAGAGAATGTTTTGGTTAAAAGGGGTAGCTTCTACAAACATTGGTTCTTAGTCATGTTTTAGGATAAACTAGTGTTTATACATGTGATGATTCACTCAATTAAGAGGTCTCCTAGCCCTTGCGGTTTTCTATGTATCAAATGGATATTAAGGGAGAATTTATTTGGTATAGAACATTTGCATCGGGTGGGTGATGAATTTTCTTCACACCCACAATTATTTATATAGCAGAAAAAAATAAAACTACCGCTTGGGTCATTCCCTCTCACAAGTTGGGAGGTAGGCCCTCTAAAGGTATGTTTTGAAATGAAAATAATGTGCAAAACTCAAGATGTTTTTCGTCACCCAAGGTCACCAAAAAGTGCAAGGGGAGAGCATAGACACCTAGTTTTCCAAACACAGAATACATGGTATACACTTCATCGCAATGTTCTTTTTACTTTCAAAAAAATGAAAAATAAATAAAATATAAGAAAAGATAAATAAAAGAAATAAAGTAAAGTAAAATGAAATAAAATAAAAGTGTGTACAAGATAACAGTTTGTTCTTTTTATATGCACCAAAATGAAGTATTCTAGATTTCAAACAATGAGATAGCAATGTGCAAGACAAGAATTTGATTTGTTCATTTTTAAGCACCAACCAAAGTGTTTTTCTAAAGCCTTGTCTTAATGGTCAAAAAAAGAAAATCATGCGTTCCTTAGCAAAAGTGAAAGTGTTGGTCAACAAAAATCAAACATTTTTTAGAGTGCCAAAAGGAATTGTTTGTTTCTAGAAAGTTTTGAAAAAATCCTTTTTAGAGCACCAATTGAAAGCGATCCTTTGTGGGGTTCTTTTTATAGCACCAATTGAAAAAATTTGCTAAGATAAAAAGCTTTGAAAAGTTATTTTTAGAGCACTTAATTGAAAGCGTTCATTTGTGGGGTTCTTTTTATAGCACCAATTGAAAACATTTGCTAAGCTAAAAAGCTTTGAAAAGTTCTTTTTAGAGAACTTAAAATTGAAAGCCTTCATTTGTGGGGTTCTTTTTATTGCACCAATTGAAAACATTTTCTAATTTAGAAAGCTTTGAAAATTTCTTAGAGCACTAATTGAAAGCATTCATTTTTGGGGTTCTTTTTATTGCACCAAATTTAAAAAATTTCTAAAGTAAAATCTTTGGAAAAAAATTGAAAATCTTGACAATTCACCTTCTCTGCAATAAACGTGTTAGCTTTTTGCTTTATGTAACGTGTTCCATATCCTGCAAGAGCTGCACAAATGACGTTATCACCATTAAAAATTCCAAACCAAGAAAATGTTAATGTTACAAATTAAAAATTGACTTGCAGATTTTTAAATGAAAGCTGACAGAGCAAAAGCAAAAAAGTCAAGCAGAAGCGGCCCTATCATAAGCAAATGTGAGCGAAAAATTCAACTGCAACTTCTTTGTTTTAAGCATAAGTGGCTGAAAAACTCAAGTGTGTCTCTGTTATTTTTGCAAAAGTGCAAAAAATGTCAAAAGTGGCCAGAATGTGAAATTAACTATGAAAAATTTGTGTAGCCTATGCATGAAGATTTTTCTAGTGAGCTTCTGGAATCTGCAACTTCAAATTTTTCACATAAAATGATTAGTGTTAAGGACCGTGGTCCCATCGGGTGTTCCAAAATGTGTAAGGTGGAAATCAAGAAGATGAAAATTGTTGGCCCCACGATTGTCATTGCACCAAAAGGTTGACTTGTTAATGCTTGATACAACTGCCAGAGTTAACAGATCCATGGTAGGCAATTAGTCCATGTCATGAACCCCAAGGGGAGCACTCCCCAACTACCAACAATCTCCCCCTAAGCACAATCCAAGGGGATTCAAGCCCAACACCTTTGGATCTAATACCAATTATTGGCCCCATGATTTTCATTGAACCAAATTTTTGACCTGTTAATGCATGATACAACCACCAGAGTTAAAGGATCCATGAGAGGCAGCTAGTCCATGTCATGAATCTTGAGGGGAGCGTTGAGCAACTTCCAACAACAAATAAGATAATTGAAATTAATTGAAACTAATCTAACTCAAAACAAAAATCAAGATTCATGCCCATTACTCATGAAATGAATGATATTGAAATTACTGAATTCAATGAACTAAAAATCAAAGCAATCACAAAACATACAAAGAATTCAATAAACAAAATTCATTACCCAGATGTCCCATGTCGAAGTGTGTTCACGAAGATGTTGGGTTGTTCATATTAATGCAAAGCCTCCATTATGTGTGCAAAATCTTGAGAAACATGTATGTGTTGATCGAAGATGTGTGTAAAGCTTTGTCAGAATGTTATTCAAGATTTCTACATTACTTCATTGTGCAAATGATATTGATTCTCTAGCCCATTTTTGAGGAAGAAGATGGTTTTTATATAAAATTTATGTTTCAAAATGAACACTCAAATGTAATGTGGGATGTCTACAAAATAGATTGTTAGTCTAATAAAGCATGCATATTAAATAAAATATAACAAACAATGAAATACATTAGAGATAAAATGAGAAAATGAATGAAACTAGAACAATCTCACCCAATCTTCCCTCCTCCATGATTCATTTCCATTGTACCTCCTTAAGCTTGTTGTGATAATGGATGCCCTCAGATTTGTGAGCAAACTCTATATGCCTAGTCCTAAACAAAGCCCTTGAAGGATTTCTCAATAAACTAAATGCAAAATAGAAATTTAATTCTAGTATGCAAGTAATTAATAAGCCTAAAGATGATATGATAATAAAAGATGAAAATATAAAGAGGTCATGAGATAATAACAAGAGATATCAAAAAATGAGATCAAGATTGTCATTTTATAGAAAATGCAATCTTGAACGAACGGATGAGATGAGAGATTGAGAAATTCCCTAGAATCAATGGTTAAATTCAAAGTGACAACTCTCAATTAGGGTTAGGGAAACAATCCCCAAATGTGTGGACAAGATTTAATTTAAGAAATTAAATCAATGGTGGAGAATAAATGTGACATTGAGATGAAATTAGTAAAAATCAAGAGATAGGAGGATGAGATTTTAGAAAATCAGTAATTTTAGCAATTACATGATTTGTAGAAGAATATTTCCATTTTGAATTAAATTAATTCAAAATATGGATTTGTGAGATAAAGAGTAATTATTTTTTGAAATTAATTACTAAAAGAAGAATCAGTTAACAATGTGAAGTCATTATTAAATAAATTGTTTTATTTAAAAATAGGGAAATGTCACATAAGGCAATTAAATAATTAAGAATAATTATTTAATTTAGAAGAGGTAGTTAATTAATTAAATAAATTAATGAATTTATTTAATTAAGAGAGGATTTGGGAATTAGTGACATATTAAATCAATATATTAAAATATATTTATTTAATAATCAGAAGGACATTAATGATAAAGATTAATTAAATAAATAAGACTTTATTTAATTATAAGAAGACTTTAATAATTAGTGACACATTAAATAAATAAATAAGATTTATTTATTTAATAATCATGAAGAATAGAAAATCATGAACTAATTAAATAATTATGCATTATTCAATTAATAGTTGAAAGTGGGTTAAAAACATAATTAAAATGTCATAATTATGCTAGGACGAAAGGTGGTGAAATATTGCTTGTAGGCCTTGGTCATTTTTATGTGTCTACATTTCCCCTCTTTGTCATAATGCAGTTTATCGCATTATGGAAAAGAAAATAAGTCCAGAATATGCCCTAGCGAAGGTACAGAGTGCCTATGCCCCTCGGGAAAATTTTTGAATTTTGACTCGGGGTCAGAAAAATTTGGAAAGTGTCTCGATTAATCAAATTAATGACCAGACAAATAACGGCATGATCGGTTTTGAGAACAGAGGATGTTGTGTCAGCGAAAATACCAGTCAAAGGTAGTCAAATGAGCCTCCAGTACAAACCCACCAGGTCAAAACCCTAATTTTCAGCCTATAAATAGGTTGAAAAGGCCAAAACAAGTTTCATTTGCTCATTTGTTATATAGAAATTTCAATGATCAGAGCTTAGAGAGACGATGGTGATTCCAGTGACAACCCACCATGGATACCACGTGTGGACTGTCCAATGACCCGAGGGTGCAGAGGCACCGGTAAGTACCCTATCCAACTTGTCAATTTTTAATTTTGATGCATTTATGAGGGTTTTTGGGGGGTTAAATAGATGCGTTGCAATGCAAATGATGTCGCATAAGCCGCAAATGCCTTCGCGTTCAACGCATTTGTTTGCGTCGTGACGTAAGTGCTCTGGGTAGTTAGGTTATTTTGTTTGAGTGCGCAATCGCTAGGGAAAATGATGCAATCGTCAGATTACAACACAAGCAATCCAATCCGCGACGCATTTGCACTTGGGCGACACAATTGCTAAGTAAAATGACGTAATTGAAAAACTGTGACGTGATTGCATGTATAACGACGCAAATGTTGTTAGGTCACGCAATTGCTAGATAAAGCGATGCATTTGATAAATTGCGATGCAAATGCCATGTGCAAAGCTGCAATTGACGAATTGTGACACATTTGCAGTCAACGCAACGCAATTGCAATTGACCAGAGTTGACTTGTGTTGACGTTAGTTTTTAGATGTACTTTGATGTCCATAATGCTGACCCATGGGCCCTAACTAGTGTTTCTGTGTGTGTAGATGTGATTGGTGTCGATTTACACACATGAGTTTAGGCCAATGACATACGCCTTCCGAGATCATTTGAGTGATCGGGAGAGATAGCACCTAATGACACTAGGATTGTACTACATCACATACATGCCCATTATTCGGGCAAATAGGAGTTTGCTGACAGCTCTTTGTGAGAGGTGGCATTCAGAGACTTGCTTGTTTCATCTACCTATAGGAGAGGCAATGGTCACCTTAGAGGATGTGTACCGCATTCTTTGCATACCGATCCGAGGAGAGAGAGTTGTGTATAACTCGCACCGAGGGTGACAAGCCCTATTAGATATGCATGAGGATGTCGGTGGTGCCTAGCTGGGTATGGATGGTTACGAGATTGGTTGGGATGTGGTAGCTGACCAGTTTCCTAGGTGGGATGCTATGCTGATGACACTGATTGCTGGATTATTGATTCCAGATCCCCATGGTCATGGATTTCCCATTAGATGGGGGGATGTACTAGTCCGTATGCGAGGACAGAGGACCGTTTTTGCTTGGGGGCCTTGTTTGTTGGCCATGCTATATCATCAGCTGCATGAGGTCGTTTATCACTAGGGCCAGAGTATCAATTGTGGCACTACCCTTCTCATGATCTGGGCATGGGAGCGCATTCCCGTCTTTCGACCACCAGTACAAATGCAGCAGCTAGGCGATGGGATGTTGTATGTCAATCTGTATGTGGGTTTAGTCAGTCAAACTCGCATTAGGGATACCAGATACTGGCGTCACATGATTGACACCATGAATAGCTTTGTCTAGAGGCCCTACATAGATTGTGCACACTAGCCAGATGAGGATGGCCATTTATCATTGTGCACATAGTTTAGATACCTGATCGGCCATATAGTGCAAAGTCAGCATATCATAGAGATGTACCTACCCCAGCAGGTACTACGACAGTTTGGAGAGCAACAGGATGTGCCAGTAGGCATGACAGAGTATGCACGGTCTTCTAGGGAGACCATGTGGGGGCCACCCATAGCAGTAACAGTGGCTGAGCGGCATGTCGATGGTTTAGTTGCAGTTCTATGGATGTGGAGGGGGTGTCTAGTAGATCCAGGGACATCTGCCAAGTTCAACACCTAGTGGTAGATTCATAGGCATATCCCCTTGATAGATCCAGATGGTCCGCCGTCTATAGATCAGAGGTCAATTATCCCACGGGTATCGAGGAGAGGCCAGGGTGGCAGGGATGGAGGCAGAGATGGTAGAAGGGCTGGGGGGAGAGATGGAGGCTGAGCAGATGGGGGCTGAGGAGATAGAGGTAGAGGAGATAGAGGCCGAGGTGGGGGGGATGATGGGGGTGGTGGAGGAGGAGGTGATGGAGGAGATGGGAGGGGTGTGAGGAGGAGGGATGGTGGAGGGTGGAGGCAGCCCAAGAGAGTTAGGAGGAGAGTGGGAGGTGCACCATTGTCACCCATCCAAGAGGAGGGTGAGGAGAGAGAGATGCCTTCCGAGCAGGAGGTAGGGAAGGAGATCAGAGGGGGGGAGGAGGAGGTAGAGGTGAGGGTTGAGGAGGAGGTTAGGGGTGGAGAGGAGGAGGCAGAGATGAGGGCGGAGGAGGATCCATTTGTTGGGGGACACCCTCTTGATATAGATATGGAGGAGATCTGGGTTGAGGAGGAGAGGGATGAGGAGAGAGATGAGGAGGACGAGGAGGATGAGGTAGACCAGAGGCTGCGGGAGCGGATGATTACTAGGGATGATAAGGGTGACAAATCACCCATTTTTCCTGTTGATGCTACTATTGATCAGAGGATCGCGGATCTTCAGAGCAGACTTGATTCGGCCTTATCTCAGAACAAGGCCTTGGTAGTGGTTAGAGGTCACCAGAGTGGAGAGGGATTAGGCCATCATTTGGCATTAGGAGGCAGACCGATGGGTTACAAGGTTCACCGAGTTATGCTCAAGGTCGATAGGGGATATGGCTAGAGAGATGGCCAGGATGGCAGAGAGCAGGGGGCGTTATAGGTTACTATATGGGTAGGTTGTTCCACCAGATAGACGGGACCCAAGATTGTCCCGATCCTACAGCAGGATAGGCAGTGGCACCCGGACACACAACAGCAACAGGTCATATAGTGGCAGTCATATTAGTGCTGGGGGGTCGACTTCATAAAGGCAGTCATCAGGCCACAGGTCACACAACTCTCATAGGCATTCCTCAGGCCATAGCCATAGGTTAGAGCACAGGCACAGATCAGTGTCATCAGGACACTAGGCGGAGCAGAGCCAGTCCCCTATTACTGATCCCTCGGGATCTTAGGGTGAGACACAGGACCGTACACCTATCCAGGTCACCTTTCACTTGATGGGTCATCCACAGCTACCTCACTATTCACCTCCACGAGATGGAGGAGGGCCATCATAGGACTGATTTTTAGACACTTGTATATTTTGATATTCGAGCCTATGAGCTCCATTTTTGGGATATCATATGACTCTATCCTGTGACATTATATTTTTGAGATTATATATATATGCGATGCAGTTTTGATGTGGCCTATATGATTTTACGTGTTATAGTTTTTTATGCTTTATTAGACGTTATGAGATGCTTTTATGATTATGATATGAGATGCATGGATGTTATGTTTATGCTTATGAATGCAATTATGGATGTGATTATGTATGTATGCATTGTGTAATGTGATGATGATGTGATTTATATGCTAATGCAAATGTTATTTATGATGCCTATATGTTGATGAAAATGATGGTTTTATGGATGGATGTAAATGCTAGCATTATGCAACGTGAATTATGGTATTTGATTTATGCAAATGTGAAATGTGAATATGAAATGTTTGTGCAATCATGTATGCAACTTTTTTTTTTTTTTGTATGTCACAGGATATCATCAGAGACCGAAAGAAGAAAAGGTGAAGATTGATGTTAGTGTGAAGAAATATATGCATGTTGGTGTGTAAACAAATATCCTTCAAAGATTTGATATAGTGCTATCCTAGTTTTTCCTCTTTAATCATCATTGGGTGAAAATCTCATGATGGCCAACAAACACTATGATATGACGTAGATCAATAGTGTGCAAGGTCGAACCATCACGTAGATCAACAGTCACAGATAGAGATGATCATGACTCATACGAGGAACGTAATTGACCCTAGTCCTTTTGTCATGACCAACTGCCAGAAAAACTGGACCAATCATGAGACGTCACTGCTTCTCTAAATCTTGACGTCAGGACATCCTTGAGAAACTAGCCACATGATAGTAAAAAACAGACAAGAAAATAATTGTACTACATCATTGCTTCTCTAAATCCTAAAGTTAGGATATCTTGGACAAACTAATAGCAGAGTAATTTAAAAAGACAAGGATAATCATCATGATATGTCATGGTTCCTAAGACATAAGGAGCTAATATCATGATAATCATCAAAAAGACAGATAAAGTTTGCCAAGTGTTTGGCAAGTGTTTTAATGTCAAGTGTTACCAAATGTTGAGAGATATCAAATTTAGGAAGGACACATCCTGAATGATGTTGATATCTAGGAGATCAATTCTCAGAGTTTAGGAGAATCCATCAAAATTCCAGATGATGATGATGATGCTTAGGAAGGACACATCCAAAAGTGTACAGAAATGACAAGAGTTGCTTTTCAGAAGGACACATCTGAAGAAGAACCCAAAATTTTTCCGGGGTAAATTGCCTTGATAGAATTTGCCTACATGTCATTACTGACATGCTGAATTGACTGAAAATGTTGATGACATAGGTTATTGATAGACTGATAGTTTGAGATTGACAGAAGATTTTCTTGATTTGAAGATAGCTAGACGTGTGTGAAAATGTTGTGCCATGAACCCTAATGGACTGACCTAGTGCAGCCTCAGGGGCTCATTGGTTGATGGCCTTGCCTACATCATGCACTCAGAGACCTCATAGTTCAACATGACCAATGACGTCCAACGGACAAAATTTTGAATCATGATTTTATTGCGACAAACCAAGAAAAACTGACCTAATGTCTTGGGGATTCAAAGATGACTTGCCTATGTAGCAAATGCATAGAGACAATGTAGTTCGGACATGGAAAAAAGATTGATGGATGAGACTAACTAGAGTAACCAAACAGAGACTGACTTTGACTCTATTTTTGGGATTTTCTCAGGACACTTTCTGATTTTTAGGACTTTTTTCAGGACTTTTTCAGATTTTTAGAATTTTTTCCGGACTTTCTAAGGATGCAGGATCATGTGCAACACCCACTGCAGTTACATGATAAAGGTCCTCCCCCAGACGGAGCGGGGATTACCCAAGTTCAATGATATGAAGAGAGGTAGACATAAGGCAAAGGCAAGGATATGCAAGGGGTGATGTCAATCGAATGCTAACCATGGCCGGAATCGACAAGACTTAGGAAAAGTGTCATGAATGTGTTGGGCCTCTGTGATTTATGGAAAGTGATTGAAGGTCGATTTGAGTAATAGTAGATGGAAAAGCAATTATCAACTACGCATGGCACCTTTTTTCCAGGTTTTCACCATGGTACTTATCCAAAGCGCCTGTTTGCCAGGTTTTCACTATTGGAAGAATTTATTTCTTTTTACTATTTTTGCCATTTTCTTTATTTTTTTGGTGTCACCAAGACGCCTGTTTGCCAGGTTTTCATCGAGGGACAATTTTTCTTTATTTTTCAAAAAAAATTTGTATTTTTAGGTTTTAGCCCAACTCTCTGATGCTATGTGTAGAACTTTCTCAGATGTAAGTTGTTGATGGGTTTTGTCAGCTGTTCTCCATCAGGTCTAGCCAAGTGATAAGCTCTAGAACTGAATGAGGCAGTAATAATATAAGGACCGAGCCAATTAGCCTCAAACTTGCCAGGCTTTTCATGGCCCACTTGATTTTGTTGAGTTTTGCATTTGGACTAAGTCACCAATTTCAAACTTTCTCACCATTACTCTTTTGTTATAACTTCGACAGAGATGATTTTGATATGCCTACAAATGATTTAAGGCATTTTGTCATCTTTCTTGTAACATTTCCAGCTCATGCAGGCAAGACTGTCTATACTCTTCATCATCAATCATTCCTTTCAAGGAGACTCGGAGAGAAGGAATTTTGACCTCGATGGGAAATATGGCCTCAGATCCATAGACTAGGGAAAATGGAGTGGCTCTAGTGGAGGTATGAATGCGGGTACGATAGGCCCATAAAGCAAGATTAAGTTGCAAGTGCCAATCTTGGCCAGTGTCAATGATGGTCTTCTTCAGAATGTGAAGAATTGTTTTATTTGATGCCTCATCTTGGTCATTACCTTGTGGGTGATATGGGGTGGAGAAATGGTGTTGGATGTGGAATCGCTCACAAAGTTCATGAATGTCCTAATTTTTGAATGGATTGTCGTTATCTATGATGATGGATTGTGGGACACCATACTGGCAGATGATGTAATTTAAGATAAACTTGGATATTTGCTTATCGGTGATGTAAGTGAGAGGGACGGCTTCAATCCACTTAGTAAAGTACTCAGTGGCAGTTATTATGAATTTATGGCCGTTAGAGGAGGATGGATGGATCTTTCCCACGAGGTCAAGTCCCCATTGCACAAAAGGCCATGGAGAAGTAATTGGTCTTAGTTCCTGTGTAGGTGCAGGAATTAGGTCACTATGCACCTGGCATTTCCGACATGTTCTAACAAACTGAAGAGCATCTTATTCTAATGTCGGCCAGTAGTATCCAAGTCTGGTGACTTTCATAGCTAACGTTGAACCACTTGAATGAGATCTGCATATACCCTCATGTACTTCTCATAAATTTGTTTGGGCTCCATTAGTTTCGAGATAGTGAAGAAGGGTGTTATCAAAGCCATGACGGTATAGGGTGTCATTGACGATGGTGTGTCAGGCGGCTTTTCGGATAAAGGACTTTCTTTGGTTGTTGGAAAGATTGGGTGGTAGGGTTTGGGACTTAAGATAATCATAGATTTCTTGGTACCAAGGTGAACTGGGACCAACAATATCACAAACCATTTCTAACTTTGGGATATCATATGCCGACATCAATAACTGTTCCACTAAGAACTCAAAATGTGACACATTTTTAGGGATGTGCAAGAGAGACCCAATAGTAGCCATTGCATTGACTGCCTTATTTTGTGTCCTAGGGATTCGTTCAAAGGTAATCATTTTGAAATATGTCATGAAACTATCCACCATTCACTTGTAGGGAAGCAACTTCTCATCCTTTGTTTCATAATCATCATTCACTTCGTTGATGACTAACTGAGAATCCCCGAATACGAGCAATGCCTAAATTTTCCATTTAATTGCTATCTTGAGACCTGTGACCAAGGCTTTGTATTCTGCAATGTTATTTGTACAAGGGAAGGCAATCCAAAATGATTTAGGAATTGAATCCCCTTGTGGTGTGATGAATAAGATGCTAGCTCCTGAACCATGACCCGTGTGGGACCCATCAAAATATAGCTTCCATGGTAATGCAGGTTGCATGAAAGATAGACTCATCAGGAAAGTCAGTTATCAATGGATTAGTGGCTTGGATTGGTGCATCTTCAAGTTGATCTACTATTACTTGACCTTTTATTGCCTTGTGCTCAACATATTGTATGTCGTACTCACTCAATATCATGACCCACTTCACCATACGGCCTATCAATGCCGCCCTGCTTAGAAGATACTTTAGTGGATCAATCTTGGCTACCAGGTGTGTTTGGTGGATTAGCATGTAATGTCTTAGTTTTTGTGTTGCAAAGACAACTGCAAGGCATGCATGTTCAATGGTGGTATATTTTATCTCGTATCCTATCAGTGTGCGACTGATGTAGTATATGGCTCTTTCTTTTTCTTCATGGTCATTTTGTGCCAATAATGCCCCCAGTGCATTTGTAGTTGCAGAGACATATAGGATCAATGGCTTACCTTCAATGGGTGGCATCAGGACTGGTGGTGTTAATAGATATTCCTTAATTTGCTCGAAGGCTATGTGGTATTTGTCTATCCATACAAAGGGAATAATTTTGCATAACAGATATTGAAATGGTTGACACTTGTCTACCAATTGTGCAATGAAGCGGCAGATGGACTGCAGTCTGTCCTGGAGTATTCTCAGCTCACTAATTCCTTTTGGTGGAGGCATGTCTAGAATTGCTTTGGATTTTATGGGATCAACCTCAATGCCTCATCGTGAAACTATGTATCCCAAAAAATTTCCTAAAGTGACTCCAAAGACACATTTTTTTGGGTTCAAACGAACCTTGTAATCTTCGAGCCGTCTAAAAATATTTTCCAAGACTTTGAGATGTTCTTTCCATGTCAAATATTTTGCCAATAGGTCATCCACATAATCTTCTATTAGGATATGCATCATGTCATGAAAGATTGTTGTCATAGCCCTTTGGTATGTAGCGCCGACATTCTTTAAGCCAAAAGGCATGGCATTCCAATAGTATGTTCCCCAAGGGCAAGTGAATGTTGTTTTGTGCTAATCCTCTGTTACAATTTGGATTTGGTTATATCCTGAGAAACCATCCATGAGGGATAAAATCTCGTACCCTACTGTGAGATCAACAATCATGTCTATATTCGGTAAGGAGAAGTCATCCTTTGGGAAAACCTTATTCAAATCTCTGAAATCTATGAAGATACAGATTATTCCATTTGGCTTTGTGATAGGGACAATGTTGGATATCCAATCAGCATAGTCTTTTGACCTTATGAACCCAGCATCTAGTAACTTCTTTAGTTCAACTTTTACCAGGAGTGCAATCTGTGGATGCATTTTGCGCAACTTTTGTTTGACTGGTTTGATTCCTAGGATTAGAGGAAGATGATGTAAAACCAATTTTGGATCAAGGCTTCGCATGTCAGCATATGACCATGCGAAGTTAACTTTCCTTTCTGTGAAGAATTGTTGAAATTCGGGTTTTTCTTCGTCTAACAATGATGCGGCCAAAAGAATCATTTTGGGATTCTCTGGTGTGGCTATGTTAACTTCCATTGTGTCTTGAATGAGCATAGCTTATTTTTCCTGTGTCATGAGAAGAAAGTCAAATCCTCCATCCTTAGGTGCCTTAGAGAGGTTTTTACCTTCGGATACATCCTTTGTTTTTACTATTTTGCTGTCAGAAGGTCCCTTGCAGTTTTCACCTAAAGACATTTATTTTTTTGTTTTATTCTTTCTATTTTTATGACTGGAGGATTGTACAGTCTCCCCGAAGTAAGCTGCACAATCTAGATCAATGGAGAACCTTGTTTTGTGATCACCCCATGGTATACCTTCTCGAAGCCCCATGAATTCTATAATTGCCTCATCATTTTGAAATATGTCCATCACTGGTGGTTCTTGTTGGTCCCAGTCAATCAATTGTGGGTAAATAAGGGGAATCCCATCATCAGTGTTGGTAAAGGATGGGAAAGACTCAAAAAGTGTGCAAATTGAAGCCTCAAGTGTGAAGGCAAAGTTGTCAATTTCCACTTCCGTATTAGATGCAATGGATGGACCATACTCAGAGTCAGATGAGTCAAATTCAAAGTCATAATAGGGGATAAAAATATCAGCATCATGACTAGTGGCTAGCATTTCAAAAGCATGCACAGTAGGTTCAGACACGGTAGGCCCTTGGGTGGGCTCGGGAATGGGGTGGGATGATTCAGGTGTTGCCGATGACACCTTATGTTCTTCTGGATCCCAAGGAATGCTTACCCATTCCTTATTTTTGGAATGTCGGTCAATAGGGTCAATGTTGTACTCTTGTCAGAATTTTTCTTCGAAGGGGAGTTGACTAGGGTCTAGGAATAGTTCATCAATGTCATAATTACTTAGGGTTTTCTCAGATCCCCATTCCCATTAGTTAGAGTCAATTTCGGTAAGGGATTCTTCACGTGTCTCAACACTTTCTATAGTGGTTACGTCCTCACTTCAAAGTTCATAGGTACATCGATCGTCAGTTCTGAGTTGGTTAAACCCTAGCCCTATATACCTCGGTCTTGCATTTATGATAACAGGTTCCCTCCTTCCATTGTTGTCCTTTCCAAGACCACTTGTGTCATCGAAACCTAGGGCCTTGCATATATCATAGCCCTTTCCATAAAGATGCACTAGTAGGGGAGTCAACTCTTCTAGGTCTTTGTAGATCCATTTTTCTATGTTAATGATGACTTCATTACACATATCGCCCTACAGTGTGAAAACACTTTTTGTTGGAACCTTGAAATTTTTTTTGAGCTCAACTGCGAAACATGGTCTACCATAGACTTTAGGCAGCTTAGGTATTGTGGTGATACAGTAAGCCGTATTCAATTTGAACTCTCCATAGCCAACGTCCTGGATCTGAAGGTATTGACTTGGGATGGAGGCCGAGGAAGATGGTGCAGTAGAGGTTGATGGAATGGATGATTTGGTAAGTGTCAATGGGTCAATATATTTGGAAGAGATGGAAGTGGAATCCTCTCGATTGATGGGTACCTAATGCTCAGCAGTGGCTCGCAAGTTGGTACAGTATTGAAATGGATCGGGATCTCCTAGGATAGTGATTTCAGTACCATCAAAAGGGAATTTCAAGCATTGGTGGTATGTGGATGGGATGGCCTTTAAAGCATGAATCCAGGGGCGACCAAGTAAGACATTATAGTGTATGTCACGATCTAGGACTTGGCATGTTGTATCTATGATAATTAGTCCTACTCGGAGTGGAATTGTAATAACGCCTTTAGAAGCACGTTCTTCATCATCATATGCCTTGATGACAATGCTCTTGCTAGCATCTACACATGCATCAGAGAAGCCAAGAGCTTTAACCAATTTTAAAGAGCAGATGTTCAATCCTGCTCCGCCATCTACTAAGACCCATCTAACCTTATGTTTATGGACAAAAACCTCAATGTGAAGGGCATCATTATGAGATGGTTTGGGTGAGGAATAGTCACTGTCTGAAAAGGTGATGTGATGAGGCGAATTCAGATATCAGACCATAGTCTCAAAGTGGTTGACATCAATGTTGGTTGGGATGGACGACTCTTGCAAGACTTTATCCAAGATGGCCTTATGTGAGGGTGAAATATGGAGCAGTTTGAGAATGGATATTTGAGCAATTGTTTTATTCATTGCTCATTAAGGTCGAACTCTGATTTTGGGTTTGACTGTCTGGCGAACAGATCGGGTATGGCGATCTTAGGCTGATGTTCCAAAGAACCTAGGATAGTGACCTTGCCTTTATGCATGGTGACATTGCTTTCTGGGGCTTATTTAATGGTAATGGTATTAACACATTTATCTTCATCAGCAGTGCAAAGATTGTTAATAATGGTACCACCGGGATAATTGTATGCAAGACGGACATTATTGTAGGCTAGACGGATGTGATTTTCTCGATTATTGGTATTCTTTGTGCCAGATGAGGAAGCTTTACCATGATCCTGCAGTGGGTTTTTGTGGATAGTATGATCCGCATTGGACGTAAATGATTGACCACCTAACTCAATGAGGTCTTGTACCAGATTTCACAATTGGCGACAAGAGGAAGTTTTGTGCCCTTTGGCACGGTGGTAATCACAAAATGCACTGCCATCCCACCATGACGGCTTGAACTGACTAGGGTCATACGGTTTAGGCTCTTCCAGCGTTATGACATCGTTTTGAAGAAGTTTCTTCAAGACAATTTTGATAGGTTCACCAAAGGGGTGTATGTGCATTTTTGGAATTGTCGAGGTTGACGCAACTACCTTTGATTAGTTTGCATAGGATAGTTTTGGATAGCATTGGCAGTTGGTGTCGGTGTAGTTACTAGTGCATTTTGATTTTGTACTCCTTTGATGGTGAGTACATGACCTATTGCATTGAGGGTTTTCTCATCAATCACACCGTCACTTGTGATATGTTTATTCTTATCCCAATATTTGGTTTTGTCATTTGAGATACTTGGGTTATTATTTGTGGTGGTGTTGATGGTTTTGCCACCATATTTTAATTCGCCTTTGGTGATCAAGGCTTTCTCAAGTTGAACACCCTTTTCAACAAGGTCAACAAAGGTGGTACAACAATGGACTTGTAAGCCATACCTTAGCGGTCCTAGGAGAGTTTGGACAAACATGGTGACTTTCTCCTTTTCAGGTATTTCTACTAGACATCTTCTTGCTAAGGTTCTCCATCTTTGAAAGAATGGGATAAAAGTCTCTCATGCATCCTCTTGGGTAAGTTTGCATAAGGAGGCAATGTTGATATCCTTGTCAATGTTATTGGCATAGTTTTCAACAAACTTGTTTGCCAATTCATCCCATGTTTTGATTCCTTTAGGAAAAATTGAGAACCATTCTAGTGCATGACCTACAATACTTCTAGGAAATAATCTCATGAGGTATGTTTGCTCATATGCAATGTCGATGCAACTAGTGGTGAATTATCTTACGTGTTCAATAGGGTTTGTTTTTCCTTTGTATTTGGGAAAATGAGGTACCACATATCCATGAGGAAAGGGTGGCATATACAAGGTTGTGTAAAATGGATATGGACACAAGTCATGTGACATGTATGACTTTTTGTTGGATTGTTGTAAGGTCTCCACTTGCATTTGAAGAGCAGTGAGTTGGAGTGTGAGTGCTTCCACAATTGGGTTGTTGGTAGCATCACACATGTTGTTGATAGGGACAGCTTGAGTGCCCAACTATTGTGATGAGATGTGTTGATTTGGAATTGGTTGTCGGTGAGAAAAATGAGTGTTTTGATTATGCAGTTGTTGGAAATGAGTGTTTTGATGAGGGATGTGCTGCTATGTATGAACTTGAGAGTCATAAGTGGGGATGTGAGATCCTACCATGTTGGACTGAATTTGAGGACCTTGTTGGTTTTGATTTTGTTGATGCCCAAATGGAGTGAAGGATTTAGGGCCTTGTTGATTTTGAGCTTGTTGATGCCCAAATGGAGTGAAGGATTGAGCGCCTTGATTGCCTTGCCCAAATAATAAATTGTCGCCATGAGGAATTAGGTTGGGTGCCTTGTATGACAACTCTTCATTTATTTCTCCCAAAAGGGTTGGATGAGTTGGTTGCCATAGCACTTGAAGAACCTAATAATAGGTTTGTTGATGTACTCATGGAACTAGATGAAGTTCCAAAGAGGTTTGAGGTGGTTGCACCCAATTTTTGTGAAGGGATGGTGGATGTTTGTTGGGGGATGGATTGTGATGTAGTGTTGGTTGTGGTGGTAGTATGACCAAGGGAGGTAGCATTGATGGTGTTGATGACATTTTGTGAAGAAGCTCCCATGGAAGGATTGTGTGATGAGGGATTGGGAGATGTTGCTCTAAGAGTGTTAAGATCAAATCCCTCTGGTAACTTAGCCCCTTGGTCAAGGAGCATAGCTAGGAATCTAGAAGTCATTTAAGACTACTTCTTCTACAAAAGTAACAACTTCTGGGTGTTTGGCAGTAGCTAATAAGTCTTCTTCAAAGACTTCCCCATTTTGATCTCTACGGATAAATGGTTCAAAAATATGTGATGAAGATGGTGCGATGCTCATCTCACTGAAAGGATTGATGTTGGGATTTCCCATGTTATAAGAATGATTGTTTGTGTCATTTGGGAAAGAATCCATGCCAGTTGTGAAACCAAGAAAGTTGGTGTCTTATCCAAAGGAATCCATGAGTCTTTTCTTTTTTTGTAATCTAGTTTCAACCATAAAAGTTTTGCTCAACTTTGGGATGATGGGGGAGAATGATCTAAGTATGACACTATTTTTTTGGGTTTTTTTGGAATTTTGAGGAATGCTATGAAATGCAAATGAGACCAAAATGAGGATAAAGATTTGTGAATGAAAAATGGTGTGATACTAAAATGGAGAAGCTAAATGGTATGCAACTAAGGGAACCTAAGATATACTCACTCTTGAGGGATCTAAGGAGGACAACTTGAGCAAACAAAGTTTTTGCAATGATTCAAGTTTGGAATACCAATGGACCATAAAAGGACTAAAAAAGGACAAAGTGAAGTTTCCACACTAGATTATTGAGTGGGAAATAATTCACAAGAGTTTTGACTAAATGACAAAAGGTAATTGGGTCTAATGATAACCTACTATTGAATGCAAAGTTTTGACAATGAATGGTAAGGTTCTACTCCTAAAATTTGCAAAAGTAAGTGTCTAAGGAGATGGTGAAGTTACCAATGCAATCTAATGGACTAGAAATGGAACCCTATTGTGATCCTAAAAATGGTACCTAAAATGCAATGTTTAAGGGAAGTTGAACAATTCAGTGTCTGGTTTTGAACTGTGACAGTGAAGGAAGACTTGATTGAATTAAAGACAAGTTGTGGATTTTTAGTTTTGACAGTAAGAAGATGGTTTGTGAAATTTTGTCAAATGCGTCGCAGCGAATGTGGTACGATAGAGTGAATGCAGCTCATATTAGCGAATGCAGTTCACAAAGTGTCGATTGTGACACAATATGGTGAATACGGTTTGATATTTTATAAATGTGGTGCAGGATGATTCAGATGTGGCTCATCAGAGTGAATGCGGCTCATAAAAGCGAATGTGGCTCATAATGTTTCAGCTGTGACTTAGCAGAGTGATTGCGGTTTGACAGAGCGCTTGCGGCTCAATAGAGCAATTACGGCTTAGAATAAGTTTCCGCAGTTTGACTAGTTTGTTTTAGATTTAGACAAGTTTGATGTTCATTTGTTGAGTTTGTTGATTTAGGCAAGACATAGAATCTAAAACATTGAGTGTATGTTCAAGGATCGAGCATGACCCTTTTTTTATTTTCACTGGTATTTGAACAAGAAGACACTTCAAGCAGACTCACTCTTAATGGTCAAAGGGTCATCATAGCAATCACAGCCCACAACTTAAAATCGCGTCGACTCACACAATCATGTCACCCCCTAGAGGGTGCCCATATTTTTTTCTTTTCCAAGTACGTACTCAAGGTTAGATTTCTCGATCCCTTGAGCAAACAATCTGTGGTGATTATATGGTGAGTGTCTTGGGGGCAGATTCTTCCCTCCCCTTGCACTATGATTGAAATGATGTTTGGATACTGACACGGATGGCTTTCTACACTATGGTTTGTAGTAAAGGTTTATGTTCAGCCTGGCAATAGATAAACTCCCTCAGGAGACCTCCCAATCTTTAGAACAAAGAATTTGGGGATGGTTATCTTGCTCACTTCCGTTGAATATGGGTTTCCCCAAAATTCACTTTTGATTATAGTGGCTTGGAAAACCTGGCTTTGGTTGTTCCCACTTAGGTTGTTCCCGTAGGGTGAGTACTTTTCCCCATTATGACAAGCCTTCTAAAGGATTTAATAAAACATAAAATGCATAAAGATGAAATAGGTAAGTCTGGCTTTTTGATCACCCAGTAAAGGGGAGAGCATATACCTATTACCCAACAAGCATAGCAAACAAATGGTTTAGTTTTAAATCCAAATGACGATTTTCTACACTAAGTGAAGATGTTGCTTCACAACAAGCATTGGATTCATTTTAACCAACATAAAATAAAGTTTGGTGACTATCCTAGGATTGATAAATTCCAGATTTAAGTGTTTATCCTAGGATTGGTTCATTTTAATCCCCATACATCAATAAAATCACTGGTCGTGATCGCGTCGGATCTAGACAATAATTTAAGAATGAGAATAACTAGTCATTTGCTGCATGAAATAGTAGATGTGGCTCAGTATTGCATTTACGGTTTGAGTTATGTCAAATGCGCTACCTCAAGTCAGTTGCAACTCTCTAGATGTCAAATGCATTGCGATATGTCGAATGCGTCGTTCGCGAGCTCAAATGCAGCGCAATAGATTGTTTGCATCGTATGGGCTAGCAATTGCGTCATTCTGTACTCTTGTACCTACAAAACAAAAACCGAGGTCGTAGAGAACCTGCAAAAACGTGTTAATGGGTCGGGTTCACCAATGTAATGTGGGATTTCTGCAAAATAGATTGTTAGTCTAATAAAGCATGCATATTAAATAAAATCCAACAAAAAATGAAATACATTAGAGATAAAATGATAAAATGAATGAAACTAGAACAGTCTCACCCAATCTTCCCTCCTCCATGATTCATTTCCATTGTACCTCCTTAAGCTTAGTGTGATAATGGATGCCCTCATATTTGTGAGCAAACTCTATATGCTTAGTCCTAAACAAAGCCTTTGAAGGACTTCTCAATAAACTAAATGTAAAATAGAAATTTAATTCTAGTATGCAAGTAATTAATAAGCCTAAAGATGATATGATAATAAAATATGACAATATTAAGAGGTCATGAGATAATAATAAGAGATGTCAAAAATGAGATCAAGATTGTCATTTTATAGAAAATGCAATCTTGAACGGACGGATGAGATGAGAGATTGAGAAATGCCCTAGAATCAATGGTTAAGATTCAAAGTGACAACTCTCAATTAGGGTTAGGGAAACAATCCCCAAATGTGTGGACAAGATTTAATTTAAGAAATTAAATCAATGGTGGAGAATAAACGTGACATTGAGATGAAATTAGTAAAAATCAAGAGATAGGAGGATGAGATTTTAGAAAATCAGTAATTTTAGCAATTACATGATTTGTAGAAGAATATTTCTATTTTGAATTAAATTAATTCAAAATATGGATTTGTGAGATAAAGAGTAATTGATTTTTGAAATTAATTACTAAAAGAAGAATCAGTTAACAATGTGAAGTCATTTTTAAATAAATTGTTTTATTTAAAAATAGGGAAATGTCACATAAGGAAATTAAATAATTAAGAATAATTATTTAATTTAGAAAAGGTAGTTAATTAATTAAATAAATTAATGAATTTATTTAATTAAGAGAGGATTTGGGAATTAGTGACATATTAAATCAATATATTAAAATATATTTATTTAATAATCAGGAGGACATTAATGAGAAAGAGTAATTAAATAAATGAGACTTTATTTAATTATAAGAAGACTTTAATAATTAGTGACGCATTAAATAAATAAATAAGATTTATTTATTTAATAATCATGAAGAATAGAAAATCATGAATTAATTGAATAATTATGCATTATTCAATTAATAGTTGAAAGTGGGTTAGAAACATAATTAAAATGTCATAATTATGCTAGGATGAATTTCTTGATCAATGGCTCAAAACTGTTGAGAGGATTTAGAGGGGAATAATCTGTGTATTTTGATTACGTAATTGGTGTAATTGAAGAAATAGATTGAATAATCTATCGAATTGAAGAATAGATTGATCGGTTAGGAAATAGATTGATCTATCAGGAAATAGATGGATCAGTTAGCCAATCAGAGTGAGAAATCGGAGTATCAGAATTTGCCCAATCATGAAAGTGGGTGAGGATAATTAATTAATCTTTTTGAGTTGAATGTGCAAATCAAGTTTGAATTTTGCGAATAAAGTTGTATTTTTTTAATTTTATTTTTTATGATGTTTTGAATAATTTATTCAATTATTCAAATTTAAGGGAAAATGACATAGTTAAACTATTATGTTTTAATAATTTAATTCACTTAGGGGAATAAAGTGAATTAGTGACATAATTAAATAATTGACTTAATTTAATTAATTAGGAGGAATAAAGTTAGATTAGGACTTCATTAAATAAATGAAATTTATTTAATTAGCCAAAAATGATGAAAAGTGAATTAATTAAATAATGTAATATTATTCAATTAATAGAGGAAATTAGGGTTTTGATGATGTATTTGATGTGAAATGCAGTGATGTTTGATGATAATGTAGACACCTAAATTTGACCACCCCATATGGTCAAATTCACCCTTGCATTCTTCCATCTCGTGTCCCTAAGCCATGTTAATTAAATAGTTCACTATTTGGTTAATATGTGTCCTAGTCCTAAATGTCTCCTAAGGTATTTCAATTAATCAATTAAATACCTTACCCTATTCCTCTCTAAATTAAATAAATAGACTAATTTATTTAATTTAGTCACTTTTCCTAAATGAATTAAAATAATTTTTTAATTCATTTACATTCCATCTCATTGTCCCATCCTCCTACATTTTCCCTAATCCTGATTAGTCTACATAATACCCATTTAGGATCTGCAAATTCCTAATCATAATTAGGGTCACATCCTCCATATCTTGCAACTTGTCCTTAACCCATCATTAATCCCCCTAATCATTTGCACAACCTTTAATCAAAGGTTAATTAACACCTAATCTTGTCCTCTTGCTAAAAGGTACTATGACCAACCCTCGTAGAGGCTTTCTCCTTTTGGAGAAGCTATCTCCACCCCCAAGGAATTTAAAATTCATTTTTATTTCTCCCATGCGTCTTATGTGGAATTTTTAATTCCACTTTATTTCTCCAACACCATTTGAGGAATAAAAGCCTAATTTCAAATTCCCTTCCCAATGCCAAACTCAAATCTCCAAAACCAAGGGATATTTTAGAAGAATTTAAAATTCTTCTATTGTCACATCCTCCCATGATTTGGGTAGATGAGACAAGACTTACCGTTTTCCACTTGGCCTCTGCATCATCCTCCTTTGTCCACGTCACCTTCCACATGTCCTCATGTGATGGCTTGTGAGGTCTCAAAGCATCCTAGCCTTAGATATTCTAACCCAGATGCAATCTTGGCCATCCATTTCTTTAGAGGCCTTTTCCTGAAATATGGTGAATTCGGGATTCATTCAATCATCACACACTTAGCCAATTTTTTAGCACTCTTGCACTCAAGAATACAACCTCCATTGTTACATTCATTCAAGCTCTCATATTGCACCCAATCACTCATCCAACTCCATCATTGCATCTACCATTGCATTCACATCAATTTGAGCTTCATTTTAGGTCATTTTGTCAAAGAAGAAGCACACAAAATCAACATCAAAGGGCCAACCAAAGGAGACAACTCAAGCAAGGTAAAAATTGGTGTTTTATTGTACTTTTTTTTTAAGTTAAGCTAGGCTAATCTTGAGTGGTTGTTTGTGTTCTTTCTTTTGTGAATTTCATATTTTTTTGCATTTTAGATTAAGGAAAAAACTTGCACACATTTTTAGAATGCCCGATGGACCCACATCACGGGTCTCTTTCACATTTTTTTATTGTTTCAATATTTTCAAGTTCAGATTTCGAGTACAGAGGTGAATCCACTATGATGGGTGAATCCACCTAACCGCAAGGGCGAACCTACTCTGACTTAGGCGATTGCGCATTTGCTACTCCTTGGAACAAGTGAATTTGTAGCCAATACTTGAGAACCAAGTTTTCAAAGGTGAACTCACATTAGCGCGTACGGACGAGTGAATTTTATAACAAAACGGGCAATCTTGATTTTCTTATAGAGGTGATTCTTCACATGCCTCTCCACTCAAAGAGTGATTGGGCATCCGCCCCTCCACTAGAAAGAGGATCCTGAACTTTAGACAAAGGCGAATCCACCATACATAGGGGTGAACCTAAGGTATTCCAGAACCATATTTTTTTAGTTTTCGCTTCTATTTGATTCTAGATTTGGGTACTGACCAGCTAACTCATTTCTTGGTGTTTTTGATAATTCACTAGCATTTGTGCAGTGTGTCATTTTTCCAAGACTAATAATCAAATTACTAACTCGTTTATTACAGGACGATTGATCGAAGACCCCTAGTTAGATTGTGAGTGTATATCTTTTTCATACTAATCTAGGAACACTAATTTCTTAAAGGGTCAATTAATCTTATTTTTCATGTTTGGAGGAAGTTGTTGATGCATGCTCTTCCCTTGCACCATATGGTGAGCTTAGGGATCAGAAATCATAGCCTTCTCAAGTCCAGTTGAGTCCACCTAGGAGTACTAGTACGTGTATGCTCTCTCATTACGCTATGTGCGAGCCTAGAGATCAGAAAAATCTAGTACATCCTTCCCTTTAGGAGGCCTGCTTGGGATTTCATCACCTGGGGGAAGATCTCAACCATGTGTTACTAGTGGTGTATATAAAGGAGAGAGAGCTAACACAATACCCAAATCCAGTCACATAATGTTTAGCGAAGTGTCGATACTAGAGTGATTCCTAGTTAAGACATGAATGTTGCAAGTATGGATGTGTTTGGTGGTGTTTTCATTAATTTTTTCATTGATGTCAACACAGTTTAGGTTGAGTAAGTTGTGTATTTTCCAAGTGCTTTTGAGAAAATTTGAGAATTAATGAAAGCAGTGTTGAAGTGTGTTATGAGTATGCTCTGGTATTGTGATCTCATTTCTCCTATGTTGATCCTATACCTATGTGAATCTATAGGTGTGTTCATAAACTTCAATGGATACTATATTCTAGATTTTAGCTTCCAGGTCGATGAAGAGTAGAAGATATGTTCATCGGTATGTGAACTGGTTTGCCAGAACTATTTGTTTATGGACAGGGAGAAATATTTTTGGCTCCATAGTCTTCTGATATTTGGTTTCAGATCTTAGAGATCTGGGAGATGACTCATTTTGATGGTTTTTGTGTTCTAACAAATTTTCTTGTGGTTTGGCACTCTGGAAGACCTACTCTAGAGCTCCTATATTTTAGTTGGTTGGTCTGGTTAGACTAGTGAAGTTTTCTTTGCGAATGAGTTTGTTGTAATTACTGCATATGTATCTGAGGTGTTCTCAGGGATGGTAAAATGACTGGTGAAGCATGTTGAGTAATCCATGTGTGATTATCTTGTTGAAGATGTGTGTACTTCAAAGATCATCGATGTTTTCATTAGGTTTTGTTGACCTGGTGTTTACATGTTACATTAGGCTTTTGCATAGATTTGATAAAGCGTGTGCATGATCCAAAGATGTTGTTTGGGTCCTAAATTAAATATTTAATATGTCCTCTCACATTCTTATCCACTACGAGAATGTTGAGTAGCTGACCTAGTTTGAATTTGTAATTTGAAATTGTATAGCCGACCTTGGTGAATGTTTCTAAGGTTGAAGTTGGTATAAAATAAAAACAAGTTGTGGAAAATTTCATATCCATCCATCTATCATCCACAAATTGAGCAAGTGTGTGAACAAGTGTGAAAAGCAGAGAGTGCAAGAGAAAATTAAGGCAACAGTACTTTAAGGTGTTTTCAATCTTCTGATTAGGTTGTGAATGTGTGGAACCCTAGTTGTGGATCTTCATTTATATTTTTGTTTGTTTTTTGTAGGCAGTGAGTCCTTCTCAAGGCAGTGAGCCCTTAATTTGGGTAGTGAGCCTTTGTATTTGATATTGCATTACTACTATATTGTGAGTTAATCCTCACCATGGTTTTTCCCTCATTGGGTTTTCCACGTAAATCTCATGTCTCTAGTGTTTTCTTTCTATTATTTTCATTTAATGTTTACACTTAATAACATATTAAAGTTATGGTGAAAAGATTAAGTTTAAAAGCAAAGTGATTTGATACAGCTGATTCACCCCCCCTCTCAATTGTCGTATGCATTTCAACAATTGGTATCAGAGCTCTAGTTCCTCGATGAACAACTTAACTGATTGAGGTAGATCAGATGGCACACAAGTTGCAGATTCCTATTTTTAATGGAGCTGATTACAGTGATTGGAAAGAACAAATGAGGAGTTATTTGATTTCACTTAGTTTCAATACCTAGAAATTTTTGGAGACAAAGTATGTGATACCAACAGCTGGTCCTTCCTCTGCTGATGAGGTTGCATCTTTTGAAGAGAATGAAAGAGAAAGGTATTCTATATTCAATGCTTTATCTAAAACTAAAAGAACAAAAGTTATTTCTCTAGCTACTGCTCATGAAGTATGGACAAAATTGAAAGAAATTTATGAAGGGAATGATAGAGTAAAGTTGTCAAGGAAACTAACTGCTAAGAGAAGATTTGAGAACCTGAGAATGGAAGATGGAGAAGACATTGCAAGCTATTATCAGAGAGTTGAACTTATAGCAACAAAGATCAAGAATCAAGGTGGTACCATGACAGATGAAGATATAATTGAGAAGATCTTGATGACCTTACCAGACAATTACTGTGAAAAAGTATCTACTCTTGAAGAATAATATCTAAGGAGCATCTATTTGGTGTCCTGACTGCATTTGAACTGATAAAATTTGCTAGAGATAAGGAGAAGATTGAAATAGCCTTTAAATCAATGAAGACAGAAGATGATCCAGATGATGATGATACACAAGATCTGGAAGCAAATTTCACAAGGAGATTGAAGAAAGGTACTGGTAAATACAAAGGTAAGTTTCCTTTTAAGTGTTTCACTTATGGAAATATTGGTCATTATGCATTAATATGTCCTAATAGAGCTACACAAAAAGAGAACAAATACAGTAAAAATAATTACAAGGATAAGAAGGATAAAAAATTCAAGAAGTTGTATTATGTCAAGGAAGATGCGGGAATTTTTTATTATGAATTTGACTTTGAGGAAGATAAAGATGAATGTTTGTTTCTATCCCTAGAAAAGAAATGTGCAAAAGAATCTAGTCTGGAGAACAAGAAGGATGAAACATAAGGTACTCTGGTAACTACTTTTCATGCCAGATAGGTTGAAGAATTTTGGGTAATTGACAGTAGATGTTCAAATCATATGACTGGAGATAAGAGTAAGTTTACTAAACTTGAGAAGTATGATGGAGGAATAGTTATGTTTGGAGATGACTCTGGTTCTAAGATTGTTGGTAAAGGAATAATTATCTTTGATGCAAAACACAATACTGATGATGTTTATTATGTAAACGGTTTAAGGAATAATCTCTTAAGTGTTGGACAAATGTACAACAAAGTTTTTAATCTTGTGTTTCAGGATAACACTTGTGAGATCAAAAAAGGATCTGGAACTATGGTAGCAGTTGGAAGAACTCATGGAAACATCTATTAACTTAAGGTTGGCGATGGTCAGTGTTTTATTTCTCAAATCAATGAGAGTTGGCTCTAGCACCGGAGGATAGGACATGTGAATTTGGATAATCTAGTTAGGATCAGTTCTAGGGAAGCTATTAAAGATCTGCCTAGAATCACAAAGCCTTCAAATTCAATCTACAGAAGCTATCAGATTAGAAAACAAACAAGGTTTTAAAGGAAAGGATCAAACATCTACAAAAATTCTATAATTAATCCATACAGACCTCTATGGTCCTACAAGAATAGGAAGCCTAAATGGTGATAGGTACTTTATGCTCTTGATTGATGATTTCTCTAGGATGACATGGGTTTCATTTCTTAGAGAAAAGGCTCAGGCTCTTGATAGATTCAAAGTGTTTAAGGAAAGAGTTGAAAATGAGATGAACCTAGGAATCAAATGTTTCAGGTCTGATAGAGGTGGGGAGTTTACTTCTGGTGAGTTCGATGCATTCTGTGAAGAATGTGGCATAAAAAGATATTATTCTTCTCCTAGAACCCCTCAATAAAATGGAGTAGTGGAAAGAAAGAACCGAACTGTGCAAGAGGCTTCCAGAACTATGATGAAAGAATCCAATGTTCTTGATGTGTATTGGAGAGAAGCAATCCATATTGTTGTTTACATTCTTAACAGAGTTCAGATCATAGGTAACAACACCAAAACCCCTTATGAGTTAGGACCGGTATGACTCCTACTATGAAATACTTTAAGGTATTTGAAAGTAGATGTTACATTAGAAGAGATGAAGAAAATCTTGGAAATTTTGATGCTAGATGTGATGAAGGAATTTTCCTTGGATATTCAAACAACAACAAGGCTTACAGATGTTTTAATAAGAGATTGAGGAAAATACTTGAAAGTGCTAATGTGAAGGTTGATGAAGCTATGTATAGACCAGTGGAAATCAATGAAGTTGAACCTGATGATCCTATATATGTACAAATACAAGAAGAAGAAGAAAAGGGAGAGACTCTGGAACCTACACCCAAGAATACAAAATATGTTCAAAGAAATCATCTAGAGGAATAGATAATTGGAGATAAAAGTAAAGGAGTGAAGACAAGAAGAAAAGTGGTTGAGGTAAACTTGTGTTTACTTTCTAAGATAGAACCTAAGACTGTGAGTGAAGAAAGTAATGATGAAATCTAGGTTAAATAAATTAAAGAGGAACTACAACAAATAGAGAAAAATGAGACATGGGAACTAGTCCCTAGACCTAAAAACAAGAATGTAATTGGTTCAAACTAGGTATTCAAAAACAAGCTGAATGAAGATGCTAAAGTAGTCAGAAATAAAGCAAGACTTGTATGTAAAGGATATTCACAAGTTGAAGGAATATATTTTGAAAAGACTTCAAAGTATATCATATGGATGTCAAGTCTTCATTTTTGAATGGGGAACTAGAAGAAGAATTATATATGTAGCAACTAGAAGGTTTTCAACTATCAAAAAAAACAAACATGGCTTGTAAGTTAAAGAAGGCATTATATGGACTGAAGCAAGGTCCTAGAGCTTGGTATGCTATATTGGATAGATACTTGACAAAGCAGGGATTCAGCAAAGGATTCGTAGATAACAACCTCTGCTTCAAGGTTGAGAAAGACAAGATAATAATAGTTATGGTATATGTTGATAAAATCATCTTTGGTGGAAATTAAGGTATGTGTAAGATATTTTCTGAAGAGATGCAAAAAGAATTTGAAATGTCTATGATTGGGGAATTGAATTTCTTCCTAGTACTTAAAGTAAATCAAACTGAAAAAGGGATATTCATTTCACAATCTAAGTATGTTAAGGAATTGTTAAAGAAGTTTGGAATGGATGACTCTAAATTGATTTGTACCCCTATGGTAACTGGATGTAAGCTGAGTAAGGATGATGAATCTGCTAAAGTTGATCAGAGCATGTGTAGATCCATGATTGGTGGACTATTGTATCTTACTACTACTAGACTTGATATTATGAATGCAGTATGTTTAGTTACAAGATTTCAAGCAGAACTGAAGGAAGCACATGTTATAGTTGTGAAGAGGATATTCACATATCTTAAAGGAACTCAAGATTATGGGCTATGGTATCCAAAGGAAAATGATTTCACTTTGAATGCCTACATTGATGCAAATTGGGTTGGTTGTGTAGATGAATGGAAGAGTACAAGTGGCAGTGCATTCTTCCATGGAGGAAGATTATTTTCATGGTTGAGCAAGAAATAGGATTTAGTTTTTTTATCCACTACAAAAGCAGAGTATATTGCAGCAACATCTTGTTCTACAAAGGTACTTTGGATGAAGAAAACTTTGATGGACATAGCTATGGTAAGTGATGAACCTATTTCTATATTTTGTGACAATACAAGTTCTATAAACATTTCAAAGAATCCAGTGATGCATTCTAGAACAAAGCACATATCTATCAAGTATCACTTCTTGGGGGAGAAGGTATTGAGGAATGAAGTTAGACTTGAATATGTACCTACCAAGGAACAAGTTGTAGACATATTCACTAAGGCCCTCCCAAAGGATACTTTTGAGTATCTCAGAGGAAATTTAGAGGTTACTGCCCCTCCTTCTTTGAACTAAGTGCACATGGAGGTGCATCAGTCCAGTCAATTCAAGGACTCTTTGTTATGGACTGATGATTGAGGTCTACTCCTCAGGGGAGTAGAGAAGTGCATTGTTGCAGTATGTGATATGGATGTTCTCCTTAGGGAGGGTGAATAGAGATTTATATGGTAATAATTTCCTTTTCAATTGATGTCAAAGGGGGAGAGAGAATCATGTGAAAATTTTATGCTTGGTAGGTTGTCGCTTCTGAAAATCATGTATGTTGTCTTTGATTATTTTTCACATCATGTGTTGCCATCAATGACAAAGGGGGAGATTGTTGCAAGTATGGATGTGTATGGTGGTGTTTTCATTAATTTTTTCATTCATGTCAACATAGTTCAAGTTGAGTAAGTTGTGTATTTGCCAAGTGCTTTTGATAAAATTTGAGAATTAATGAAAACAGTGTTGAAGTGTGTTATGAGTATGCTCTAGTATTGTGATCTGTATTTCTCTTGTGTTGATCCTATACCTATGCAGATCTATAGGTGTGTTCATAAACTTCAATGGATAATATATTCCGAATTTTAGCTTTTGGGTCGATGAAGAGTAGAAGACATGTTCATTGGTATGTGAACTGGTTTTCCAGAACTATTTGTTTGTTGACTGGGAGAAATATTTTTGCTTCCCCAGTCTTCTGATATTTGGTTTCAGATTTTGTGGATCTGGGAGATGACTCTTTCTGATGGTTTCTATGTTTTGAAAAATTTTCTTGTGGCTTGGCACTCAGGAAGACCTACTCCAGAGCTCATGTGTTTTTGTTGGTTGGTCTAGTTGGACTGGTGAAGTGTTCTCTACAAATGAAGTTTGTTGTAATTTTTGTGGATGTATTTGAGGTGTTCTCAGGCATGGTAAAATGACTGGTGAAGCATGTTGAGTAATCCATGTGTGATTATCTTGTTGGAGATGCGTGTACTTCAAAGATCATTGGTGTTTTCATTAGTTTTTTCCGACCTAGTGTTTACACATTACATTAGGATTTTGCATTGATTTGATAAAGCATGTGCATGATCCAAAGATGTTGTTTGGGTCCTAAATTAAATATGTAATTGGTCCTCTCAAATTCTTATCCACCGCGGGAATGTTGAGTAGCTGACCTAGTTTGAATTTGTAATTTGAAATTGTATAGCCGACCTTGGTGAATTTTTCTAAGGTTGAAGTTGGTGGGTAAACCCATAATAGTGGTGTACAATTTTTATGAGGAAGGAAATTTGAGAAAATTCTCATGCATTGAAAATTTCATGTTTTAAAGGGTTCGTTCAAACTAGGGGGTTCGCACGAACCCAAAATAGGGGTTCGACCCAAACAAACCCCCTTTTGCATGGTGGGTTCGCTCGAACCCTATGATTCCACGTTCCCTTATGGGGAATTCAAAAAAAAGGGGGGTTCGAGTGAACCCCCCTTCGAATGAACCCCCCTTCACCCTTTTGAGTGAAGGGGGGTTCATTCGAAGGGGGTTCGCTCGAACTCCCCTTTTTTGCCCTTCTCCCCCTCTTCCACCAAATTTTAGCAGAATTCTACCCTTCAAAGCTTGGGTTGAGGATGAAAATGAGGATACTTCACAAACCCAACTGGAATATGGTAGTCCTCAAAATGAGTTATCCAATGAATTATAATTTTAATATGTTTTGGTTTTATTATGTATGTGTTTTTTTAGTTTTATTAAACATAGGTTTTTCACCGAAAGTCAATCTCTTTGTTTTACACATGTGGAAAAATAGCAAATTATTAAAATAAAATTTCTAAAAATATGTTGAGGCTGGGTATTGATGTCCTTGATTTATTAAAAAAAAAAATTGAATTTCGATACATACAAAAAAAGTTATGT